>CM067371.1:28712602-29215102 GCA_034401795.1 Chaetoderma sp. LZ-2023a | reverse complement strand
GCTATTATAACAGGCTAATCAATTACTTAAATAAAAACTATATTCTTTACCAGTCACAATACGGGTTTCGGGGAAAACACTCCACAATGTTAGCTCTAATAGATATGATGGAAACGATAATAAATACATTGGGAAAAAAGAACATATTCTTGGAATATTTATAGATTTATCTACAGCATTCGATACAATAGACCATAACATTTTACTAGAAAAACTCTCAAACTACGGAATACGAGGCATTGCACTGGACTGGATAAAAAGCTACCTGTCCAGTAGAACTCAATATGTCCAGTATAATAGAGTCCTATCTAAGAGTGGAGAAATGGTCTGGTGTTCCTCAGGGTTCAATTCTTCGCCCGCTGTTGTTTTTACTCTATATGAATGACCTACCAAATGTTTGCAAACCCTTGTCATTAATTCTCTTTGTAGACGATACCAATGCTTTTTGCAGCCATAAAAACATTGACACGTTATACAAAAACATAAATGAAGAAATAGAAAAAGTAAGTCATTGGTTTAAGGTTAACAAATTATCGCTCAATTTTGCAAAAACAAATTACATCTTATTCACAAATAAAAAAATGAAAAGTACTGATCTCCCTAAAATTATGTAGATAATCAAGAAATACGTGAAGCACAATTTGCAAAATTCTTAGGTGTCTATTTGGACAAGAAACTCACATGGGAGAAACATATACAAATTGTAATGTCAAAGGTTGCAAAGAACATTGATATTATGCGTCGACTAAAACGCTACTTACCAAAACACCTTATGAAAACTCTTTATAGCACGTTAATATTACCGCAAATCACATACTGCAACACTATTTGGCCTAACACTTACTCATCAAAACTTAAAAAAATTAAAGACGCTTCAGAAAAATGCTATACAGATATTTTCACAACCAACAGCGGGTCAAAATGTTTTTAAAATAGAAAAACTATTGACGCTTGAAGATATAGGAACGCTCCAACTATTCTCCGTCCACAGAAACTTCTATAACAATAATGTACGAACCCCAGTATTACACCTCTTCAAGAATAATGAAGACATACACTCACACAACACATGATCACGAACAAATCTGCATACAACCTTCTGTCGCACAGAAGCCTCCAGACAAAAGCCATCAACAAAAGCAATACACCTATGGAACAACACAGAAACAGACATCCGCACACAGATTATCACCAAAAAAATCATACAAAAAGAACCTCAAGACAAGTATTACAGAAGCCTACTAACCCTTTCGCTGATAATAATAATAATAATAATAATAATAATAATAATAATAATAATAATAATAATAATAATAATACATCACATACTGGATTACTCTCTTTAGGCTTGATGAACGCCCCCCCCCCCACCCACCCCACACATCCCTAACCCTCTTTCCATTACCTCTAGCAACTGAAAACTGCAGATCTTCTAGCACTAAATGTAAAAAATTTAAAAATAATACATATGTACTGTAGGTGCAAGTGGAAAAAATCCACATCTTATATTATTATAATTAACTACTAGTAACTTAATTATGTTTTTGTGTGCGCTACGTGAAGTGCTGTAATCTTGTTATTTGTAATTTATACAGTAATGTAATGTTGTAATGTCTCTTTGTATAATATATGTTAGGGGGCCATCGACACATAGGCTTTGCCTTTGATGGACTACCTGTCCTTTGTAATATAAATGTGAAATACTCCTATAAAATAAAAAATATTTGAATTGAATTGAATGATGTTTAATACCGTGACAATACAACGGGAAGCATCTTTCTCTTAACTAGTATATTGATGGCCGTAATAGACAGATCAATTTCTAGCTATGCCCCTCCATTTATCGCTAGGCCTCGCCCATTTCTAGCGTTTACCCATGCAGCATGCGTCGTGGGTTTCATTTATATACTTTGAATAATGCATTCCTAGAGTCCCAATGTCAAGCTAACTGTATAGGAATACAGTTGTATATTTTGAAACTAATTTGACTGGGTGTTGTTGCTGCGTAGTCAAATTCATTTTAACATATTCAACAGAATGTTTATTAACCACCTTTGTGTCCTCAAAGCCCTCACACTATTACTTCATACATCAACATACCTTTCCAGAGTATCCACCCATCATATGACGTCATAATGAACTGCACGAGTGTGTGCAATGACATCATAATGAATGACGACATGAATGACATCGATAAGTACGTCACGAACGCATATTTGAAGACGGTCTATGCGTTGTTGTACAAATTGTTTGCTTTTACTATTTAATAAATATACTGTTGAATATTTTGAAACTAATTTGACTGGGCGCTGTTGCTGCCATAAGCAGCAACAGCACCCAGTCAAATTAGTTACAACATATTCAACAGCTTCCCTGTATAGTTTTCAGGAAATTGAAAGCTAGGGCATTCGGGAATCGATCAATCCCAACACGGCGAGGTGTGGGCGGAGCTTAGCTAGTGATGGGCGGGGCATAGCTAAAATGGAAAGGTCCATTAAACATATTGATGGCCAATATTGTAACAACTACTGAATTTCTTTTAACCAGCTTGACCATTAAAGGGTACTGGTAAAGTAAAGTATAGTTTTTACTTAGCCACTGTCTATTTGCAGGCCGAGAGCAGAGCATTTTTTGAAGATTTACCCCCAGAATGACTGGCTCGGTAACCGTGTGGTAAACTTTCAAAAATACTCCTCTCCAGGCCTTTCAAATAGCCATGTCCGAAGACCTAATGGTCTAGACACTGGTCATGATGGACCTAGATACGTCATTCATTACGTATAACTGATTGTACCGTCAGCCCACATGTGATGAACTCGATAAAAATAGCTTTCTATTGTCCTGCAAATGGATATTTCTCAAGACACCTGCAAAACTCTTTTCGGCCGACTTGACCACTAAAGAGTTAATTGTCATGACGATCCAAATATGTTCCTCATCAGTAGAAATATACAAGTCAAGAGAAGGCAACTTTTAATTTACAACTAGTGTGGCGTGTTTGGCTATGAGAGTCAATCTAGTGTACAATTTTCAAAATAGTATTTTCTTATCACGAAAATGGACACTGAAAACCCAAATATACAGATTTTTCTTGACCACAATTACCTGTTCAGCAACTTGCTTTATCAGGGGTCCCTTGTATGAGTCGTAAGTGAACACACAGTGGTGGTGGTGGTGGTTGTGGTGGTGGTGGTGGTTATGCTGAGGGTGGAGGTGATGTTTGGGCGGTGGTGGTTGTGGATATGGTGGTGGCGGTAATGATGATGATAATGATGATGATGATGATGATCTTTAAGCTCTCTTATATTAGACACCTTTTCATGGATATAATTTGGATTCCGCCAATGCATATGGCTTGAGTAGCACACTTTTAAATCTACTTGGATTGGAAGATGTAATTGCCAGAGGCAACAATCTCAGTCAGATTATCTCAAAATATTATTAAGACCGTTTCTTATATTGTACTAATCTTTCACATTTGATCAATCGGTCTTAAATTGTTAGCAAGCGACACAATAATTGCATCTTGGAACAGAATCAGATCAACCCATCGCATAGCCAATAGTCGTTCCAATAGCCGTTCAGCATGTTTCCGGCAGTCGGCAATTAGAATTTCTTTCCTAGGAATTGAAAGCGCCGTGGTATGTAACCGCGTCAAGCCAACGTTTATGAAACGGTGATGTGGGCTTACGAAAACGTGTGAAATTGCGTATAGGCCTACGCATAATAATTTTGACAGCAGTGAATCGCGCCACAACATTTAACCATATTCTTGGAACTGCCTTCCACGTATTCTGCCATTTTCGGCGAAACTGTATAATTGTATCAGGTAATTATTAATTTTCTCCGATGAGACATCGGCCTGCATATCGGGATACAGTAACATGTTGGGAACAGCTATAGTGTTGTTATTAGAATTCGGTCGCATGTTGTTGCTGGTAAGACAGCTTTCGACACCATCGTGTTTAAATTGAACACATATTCACACCCTCTGCCAACACCAATACAACCCAACTACGCCTTAGCGGCATTGTTCAGTAGGCTTTCAATGACTAATTGCCAATTACAAGCGCTATGATGCTGCTGCTGCTGCTGTGGCTGCAGCTGCTGCTGCTGCCGCTGCGGTTGCCGCTGTTGATGCCGACGACGACGACAACGCCGCCGCCGACGACGACGACAACGATGATGATAATGATGATGATGATGATGACGATGATGATGATGATGATGCTCATGATGATGATGGCGATGTGGTGGTGATGGTGATGCAGAAGCTGGTTTCAAACTTCATGACGGCGGCGGCGGCGACGACGGTGGTGGTGGTGGCCGTGTGGAAATTATGATGATGATGCTGGTGGTTGTGATGATGATGATGATGAGGAGGATGACAACGACGACGACGAGGACGACGACGACAATGACGATGATTATAATGAAGATGGTGATTATGATGATTGTGGCTATGATGGTGTTGTTGGCAGTGATAGTCTGGTGTTGATGGTGTTGTTTGCGCTGCTGGATTGGTGTGGTTGTCCTGCCTGAGCGCGGCATTAGTTATGTTGGTGTTATGGGAGATGGTGCGTCTTCTCTGAGGCTGCTGCGGTTGCTGAACATGTTGCGCCATTACTGCTGCTGCTGCTGCTGCTGCTGCTGCTGCTGCTGCTGCTGCTGCTGCTTCTGCTGCTGCTCCTGCCACCGCTGCTGCTACTGCTGCTGCTGTTCCTGCCACCAACGCTGCTGTCGTTGCTGCTTCTGCTGCTTCTGCTGCTTCTGCTGCTGCTGCTCCTGCTGCTGCTGCTGCTGCTGCTGCTGATGATGATGATGATGATGATGATAATGATGATGATGATGATGATGATGATGATGATGATGATGATTATGATGATGATTGACACGTCGTTTCCGAAATATACAGTGTCACAATTTGATCCAACTTGATCGATCCAAGTTAAGCCACCGCATCGCAAGTATATATGACGGTAAGTTAAGACGATGAGTTTAAATTCAAATCAAATCGGATCAGTTATTATTTTAGATATCGCTCCGAACACACGAACACAAGCACGCAGGCACACGTGCAGACATACCAATGCGAATGTTATGCCCTATATACAACCCGGGTGATGAAAATAGCAACATATCTGTGTATATAATCCTTACAAATATGTATGTAGAATATTCGTTTAAACAGAAATATTCTTTGTCTGAGAGGGAGCGCCATAAGACAGATCTAATAACCGCGTCTCCCATACAACTATATATGTATGATTACTGTATTCTGCGGCTGTAGTAGTAGAAACATCCTACAGCTGCAATCAGTCCTTCTTCGCTTTTGCCCAATGTGTCTTGTCCTCAGCCAAAGTCCTTAGCTTCCTCAGGCCTATTCTTGCCTTGAGTGTACCTAATCCTGCTTTCTTGAGGTCACCTCGTAGCACGCTTAGCAGATTTATGCAATGACGTCCTCTCCTGGCTCTGTATTTGTTGGCTCCGAGTAGGGCAAATTCCAAGGCTCTCTGTGCTGGCGTGTCTTCTGGCATCCTTAGCACATGGCCAAACATGGATCATCTTTGCTAGGCGACTTTTACAGACAGCGGCGGCGTATTACACATCCTGTATAGTGCATCGTTGGAAATTATGCTCTCTGGCCATCGGTGTCCAGTGATTGTGCGTAGGTGTTTGCGGTGGCAGGCGTCAAGTGTGTCTAGAGCTGCCGTTGGAGCTGCCCAGCTGTTACAGTTTTACATCATCAAGGATACGCCGGTTGCATTGTATAGACGTAGTCTTTTTACCAAGGGCATCTTTGATCTACGAATCCATAGTTTCCAGAAGGACTGGCAAGCTATGTTCCCCATGATGCAGCGTTTAGCAATGCCAGCAGTACTGCAAAACAGTGAGCCCAAGATTTTACCTTTCCTCCATACAACTATATTACAGAGTAATTGTATCATGGTGTAACAAGTACTGTACGAACATACATGTTGCTATGCTATTTTAAATACTTGGTGGCATTATATTCTATAGTTATACTAATGATACATAATAGCGAATTTGTTAAATCTTGTCGCGATGAAAGAGGTAATTTGTCACTGATCAGTCGCCATGGCTAGTATAGAGAACCCATGTACTCGTATTGGTCGGTAGCTAGGGTTATTTCAAGGGTGACGAATCCTCCCTGACACTCACGCATTGGTATCAAACTCAACTACGTCACTTATAGGCTGGCGTCACGATCATAATTGACAGAAATGCCATGTCATAAACCTGGAAAATAGTCTGTCAAGTTAAACAAATTGTATGTCTTCACGATTTAATAGATATATTTTGAAACTAGCTTGACTGAGCGTTCTCACTTCCGTTAGCATGCATAGGTGCCATGAAATTGGCAATCCGGGAATACAAGGTGTAAATCATACAGATCGATCACAACACGCGCGGGGCATGGGCGGAGCCTAGCTAGACTTGAGTTCCTCAGTTACACGGCACAATGGCCACGCCGTGGTACTTATAGATTAAGTGCTGATAGCATGTGATCGCAGTTGACACACGTGTGCCACTAGTCTAGTGGTCGTCAGGAAGTATCCTTACTAGTAACCATTTAGTGGTCAAATTTGACCATGGAGATGTGAGTCTTCTCACAGAAAACGCACACCAGCAAGCCCAGAGAAGCCCTTCGTAACTAACATTTACCACTAGAATGTGTAACTCGGTTAGCGAGCAAGCCAGTCCAGTGGCAAATCCTCAAAGAATAGTTGCCTCCGGGTCAACAAATAGACGCCTCCCAAACACTCAACAGAAGCTGTATACAACCGCCATGACCATTACTACTTAGCCGCACAAACTGGGCAATAAACTCTAGCGAGGAAGATGAAGAAGGTACTGCATGGGACAATTTGGAAGAGCAGTTCAGGCAAATAATGCCAATGTACTGATGGTGCTTGGTAATCAGAATATTGCAGATTAGAGTTGAGGGGCCATTATAGAATATCGAGATATTGTCCCATACTTCAACCATGTTAATATCCAATAAATTAACTGTCATGGCCTGCATGAGAGACGGCATGTACTGTGCTGTGTATTTGACATGTATTTCATGGGAAGTAGGTATAAGTAAGGAAGCAAGATGTTCCCCTCAAAATAATTCCAAATTATTAGAATTTGTTGCTCTTAGACCGCAATCTCATTGCCTATAGTGTACGGTGGCGGGTGTACGCGCGTGTATACATTTCTTCATGCATAGAAAGATGGATAAATGAATGGGTAGGTGACGGCTTGAGTTTCGGACCATTGGGCAATCAGATGGAAGAGCTTGCCCGCGAATATGCGACTCTGCGCATGCGAATACCTGGATGGTGTTACAAGGACGGCACATGAAAAGTGTGACATATGATCGGCACATGAAATGTGCGACAATGTTTACAGATCGAAGCAGATATCAACTCTTGGCCCCTGTTTGCATAGCGTGCGGAATAACTGTCACATTTTCTTTACCGCAACTATGTGCCTGTTCCAATTCTAATACATGATATATATCGGGTATCACTCACAATGAACTGCCCGGATTCTGCAATACATTCTCCAATTATTCGGAACGTATTCCCTATAGATATGACATACATTATCCGGAATAGCCGTCGTAATGGGTGGAGGTGGCAGGTCCAGGATTATCGTCCACACGTGTAAATGCTATAGGGTATATCGGATGTATAGATTAAATACCATACTAGCCGAAATATGTATTATCAAGCAAGCTATTTAGGATAAATTAATTCAGATTACCAACAGTTGATATAACCAACCTATCTATAGGAAATATGTTTGGAGATAACTACTATTAGTAGTATGTTTAAGATGGGACACCAGCTTGCTTACACGTGTATTGATTACGTAAGTAATGGATGATGTGGTGGCGATGGGCGGAACTACAAGTGGCGCATCGTGACGATCATGGATGCGTATTTTCTCCGCACAGCCAAATATTCAACAGTACGATTTATTTTGGAAACATGTTAGATTATTTCTGAACATGGTATGTGCGATCGATCTGTCAGACTCTATCAATAATGAAGAGCTGAGGGATTCGATCAACAGCTAAAGAATCTTGCCAATGATTTCTTCTGATGAAGAGATATTTGCCAACGCGTCCTATGTGCACTAAGAGCCAAAACTGATCATGTATTCACAGACCCTGGCTGCTGGTGTTATGTGGGAGGAACTGTTGATATTTGATTTAGTGTTGTATAGAGAGGGGCATTTACGTTTAATAACTCTTTAAATATAAAACGACAACTATGGAAAAGTCATCTAATGTTCAAGCATTATTTGTGTGAATATTGTGAATGCGATTTGACTGGAAACTGTTGCTACCCTTGTCAGCAACAGCTACATGTCGAGTTAGCGTTAAAATAGTTAAAGTTGTTAACATGAAATTGATCCTTTGGGAATTCAGTGGTCAAATGATTAAGATTGCGGTTCCTAAATATTAATTAGAACACGTTTTGCAACAAAGACAAAGTTATCAAATGCGCACTTCGTTGATACATTTTTCAAATAGGTAGCGGTGAGCTCAAAAAGTATATATGGCATATTGTGGAAAAATACCACTGAACGCTGATGCTGTTACATTTCCGATGTTGTCCCCGAAATTGGCAACCAGGACCAGGAGCGCAGCAGCTGCACAAATTAACAGTCGATTGGTGAGCATCTCTGTTATTGGTAACTCCAGTCACCAAACATATTTGCAGCAGTGTCTGCATTTCACTCATTCACTGGGTGTGATTGCACACCTGTTTGTGCACGTCATTTACATAATCAAAATGGCCACATCTTGCAACAGACGCGATACTAAATGAAACTACCCAAGCAGCTCTTGAACGATTCACGGCAGTTTTGTATGGAGCCAAAGACGGCCACGTGAAATCTTTAAATGGACACAGATTCAATGTATTTCAGCGAGCATATGCTCAAGACCATCTTAACCAAACACATGTAGCTAAACTAAAGGGGATTGCTGGATGCAGCCTTCCACCATGCGCATGCAAATGTGTGCAACATGCGAAACACGCTCTCTTTTGTGTCCAAAGTGTGGTCGACGGTTAACCAACCCCACATGGCTCAGAATTCTGCTGTTGATGATGGTTGGGAGCTTTGCAATGATGTATACACAATCATTTGTATTTATGGGCCTCATCTCTCTGGCCAACTTATCCCAAATGAAGGAGAACTCACTGATACCGAGGAGTGCGACGGCGAGACCATATCTGCAGGTGGTGAGAGCAGTCTGGCATCTGATGACGAATATGTATAGTGTTCCACTGAAATCACAATTCTGACAGCTTTTGAGAATCGCTGTTAAGCCAGCAAATCCCTTGCGTAGGAAGTAGTCTATTTCAGTGTAATATATCCATCTGGCTATTGTTTCTCAGTTGGCATATTATTCAACTCTTAGGACAGCAGATCCTGTGTGTACGAAATAGGGTTTTTTTAAGTCTATTTAAGTGTAAATATATCCATATGGATATTGTTTGTCGGGTGGCATTTTATTCGTTTCTTTCGTTCATGTTTTGAAAATACAAAAATAAATGTACATGTTATATCTTTCCACCAAATATTAATTCTCAATTGGATCATCGATGGTTATAACCTGTGCTGACCTTTGACCAGTTCTTGAGTAGGGAACGCATTAAAAATTGATTCTTATGTACGTGCGCTGACGTCAGTGAACCCATGGCCACGTGTTGAGACAAGTTTCGCTGCTGTGCTCGAATTTGAGATTAACCCACAAAGTGTGAGTACTTTGAGAGGCAACCCTTGCCAGACGCACCACTAGCGGTCTTACGAATGCCCGTTCTAAGGTCGCCTGTGGAGATCCTGCAGGCCCTGCACAAAAAGATTTACGTGGCCAAGTTTGAGAACAAATCGCTCTGGGCTCCAGGACTCCATTCTATATTCGTAATAACAACATACAATGATTCATCGTTCGGGAAGACCGCAGAAGCAGCATTTCCTGACAAATATCACCATAAAACTGTCAACCAGAATGATTGAACAGTTGTGTTGAAAATATTCAAATAAATGCGACTGCAAAACCATTGCTGCCTATAGCAGATCTAGCTGACTGTTAGATTATTTTCGAAATACCCAGTAGCTTATCTTTATGGCCGTAGTTCATTTCTGTGAATATAACATCCTGTGAATTCGGTAGTAAGCGAGTTCATATTGAACACCTGTAGTTGCGGAATTTTATATTTAGCCTAAGCTCTCTTTAATTGTACACATTTGCATGGATATAATTTGAATTATGTATGTACTGTTAGCTTGTGTAGCACACTTTTAATTCTACTTGGACTGTAACGTGTACTACCATCAGTCTGCAACAACAACTCGCAAGTCAAATTATCTCAAGATATTCGGTAGAATGTCTCTTATAATGCAATACTCCTTCACATTTGGACACTCTGTCTAAAATTGTTAGCGAGCAACACGATAATTGTATCTTGATTCGCTGTAAACATAATCACCCATTCCATTTCACGTCAACCCAACGTTTTTGCAACGGTCATGTGTGATTACGAGATTGCGTGAAATTGTGTACACATAATAACGGCGACACAGTCAGTGAATCACGCCACCCCATTAAGCTATATTCTTGGAACTGCCCTCCAGTAGTTCTGACATTTTCCTTGAAACTGTATAATCATGCCAGTCGATTACTTGTCTTTTCCGATGAGACACCTGTCTGTGTTATTGAGACTCATTCACATTTTGGGAATGATTATAGTGCAGCTGTTAGAATGCTGTCACGTGCTGTTGATGATAAGACAGTAACAGGTTTCGACACCGTCGTTTTTATATTGAACACAAATTCACACGCCATGCCAAACAGCAACAAACGATTGGACGGCTAAAATAATGGCAAATTGATGAAAACACTGTGGTGATGATGATGACGCAGATGACGACGACGACAACGAAGAAGACGACGACAACGACGACGACGATTATGATAAAGATTAAGTTAATCGGTCGGTCGGTCGCTCAGTTAAAAAGTAACTTTACTCCGTCCGTCAGTCACTCAGCCGGCCAGCCAGCCAGCCAGCCAGCCAGCCAGCCAGCCAGTCAACCAGCTAGTCACAGAAACATGTTCTCTGCTAGATTTCAAAAGCTACTGATCAGCTTTGGCTCAAATATTAAAACAACAAAGGAACTTCGCTTCGGAGAGGATTTACAGACGTGGGTCCTGATCCAGATAAAGCAACCTGAATCTGTATCGGATCAATTACTGGGTATTTTGATATCTCGGAAACTTCTGGGCCGATCTGGCTCAAATTTTAGCATACGAAGGTGTGCGAACCTACGCTAGGATTGCAGAGCTTTGGGCCTGATGCGAAGAAATCTGGAAAATCTGAAATTTGTATTTTAAATCTGAAAAAATCCCCAAAATCCAAAAATATTCAGAAAATCCAAACACATTTTAAATTCGCAGCTACCGAGATGCTATCGACCTATTTCACGTTAAGATACATTGTTGAGTTCGAATTTAATCTAAATCAGGGCAGTTGTTGTTCTTAGATATATCTCCAGACACAGGAATACACAGACACATATGCAAATGGTTCAGTATACAATGCCCAAATAGTCCATCCAGGGTGATGGAAATAATATAAAGTGAATGTGTACATAATCCTTACAAATATGTATGCAGTATTTTCTACTTCACTTCACCTATGTTAATAATATGTAATACATCATCTTTGATGGCCTGCATGTATGTATTTGACATGGATTTTTTTACGAGAAATAGGTCTAATTAAAGAAGTAAGCCTTTCCACACAGAATAATTTCAAAATATCCGGATTCGTTTCCCTTAAACTGAGATATGATTTGAAGATTTAAAGTGGTATTTTGAGTATAGTTACTCCATTCTTAATCAAACTCCACACTAAATTAAACTGTCTCACTTGGCTATATTATATCAACAAATAATCTCCTGCGAAATTTGAAGTTAAACGCTTGTGAACAATTCAGAATAAAATATCATTCATTCATTCTTTGCAACTTGTTGACAATTTGAAATGAACAATATCAATTTATAAATTTTGGATTTCATGTAAATATTATCTGAATATCTTGACACTTCTGCGGACCGGGATACTTTATATTGGGACAGGATTTTAGTCGATCAATAAAGGTGCATATCCACACCAAAATGCTTGAAAAACAAAACTGTCGAAAATATATACTTTTAGAGGCTTAAATTGTGTTCTTCAATGGCATGAAACGAACTACATCTTAACATATGATGATTGTATTCTATGTACAAATACATTTCGTAGGTTTAGTTGTGAATTTGAATTAGGGGCGTGTGCCTCTAATTCAGTTTGACAACTTAAAAAATCTATATTAATTTATGTGCAATGAAATCATCATATCCTAAGATTTATTTTGTTTAGAGCATATAATTTAAGCCTAAAAGTATATAATTTTAACAATTCTATTTTGAACCATTCCGCTGTGAATATGCACATTTAATTGTAATAGAAATGATCCGGCAACTCTATTCAAGGTGGAATACCTAACAACGCAAAGCCCTTCGTTTATCAAAATCTACAAAACGTTGAAGCTATACAAATGGTATAGATCCCATATAGGTTTCAAGAAAACTACCCGACTGATTGACCCCAAGGATCCAAACTTAACTTTCAAATGTACAGTTTTTACATCCAATTGAGATCAAGTTGAAATGGCTGACCTAAATGCAAAACTGAAAAACTAACCAGGATCGAAAAGTTAACTGAACCAAATGACAATTGAATCATTAGTAACCAGTGGACCACTGGCTACAGCTGCTCCAACCACTGTTCGTTCATGAATTAATAAGCTCAGCCAACACAAAACAATTTGTTGTCCTGATTTAACATCGCAAATAGATTCATGAATAATCGAGAAACGCGAGATTAGTAGATGCTATATGTGCCATTCTTAGGGTTATTACATAATTTAATAACAATAAATAATTTAAATTATGAAAATTTATGTAATTGACTTACATATTAGGTGACAGTCAAGATAGACTGACGACACAATATGCTAGTTGAAATTGAAAGAGATGTGATTATTGGTGTTGATTTGAACGTTCAGCTGATGTTGCTAACGATGACAAATATAACCAACACGAATATTTAACAAACTGTGTGGGTGTACCCTATCGACTGCGTGAAAAGTGAAATCCCGATTCGAAAGAAATGACTACTGTAGAGATCGGGGTCGAATCCCGAAACCTGTCCTAAAAGGCCACGTGTCGCCAGTAGCTAGAAATGCAGCTGGTAACAGACGTAGTACCCAGACACTACCAAACTCGCTACCAGGCCGCCAGGAGCTAATATTCGGAGCAACATGGTTCTAGGCTGCAAGAAAGTGAAACCTCGAAACAATCTGGCCACAGGCTGCCAGGAGCTGAAGATTCTAGTGAACTGACCACAGGTTGGCCGAAATTTGATATCATGACTTGAATGGTTATGGCTGCATGTTAGTTCTTTAAATAGACGATGGATAAGGAGTTTACTTCGTATGATGATGATGCTAATCATTGATGAAATGTCTGCTCATGAAACTGGTTTTAGCTCGTCATGGACTGTTCAAAATTATGAGACTGATGTCTTGAAACGATATATATATATTTAGGCCCTAATTTAAACTGCAAATGCAGGCATTTTAATGACGGATACACACTCTGAAGAAAAGTCCGTTCATTCTGCATTCATGCTGTTATACTGGTGTATGAGTCCGGTGTAGAACATGTATGCACAGTGAGACGGCAAACAGCTGCATTCTTATTATTACGCTGTATCGTGAGTGCGTGCTCCCCATACCACAGCTCGATACCGAATGCCTCATAAACACAATTCTAAAACACAAACATTTAAGGTTTGTGACCCGTCATGAGCACGCTGTAGTTGAGATAAATCATACAGTCATAAAGATAGGAAATGCCCGCTTACTTGCATGAAAATCAATATAAATTTTACCAAGATTTAGAATGCAATAATATGCTAAAATCATGCAATTTCTAAACCTTTCAGAAAAAGAGATAAATAGATATTATATAAAAGCTACATTACCCTTAGTGTTTTCCGAATTCCTTTCAAACAAACAAGTTTAAGAAACCGCTCAAGCATAAATACTAATCTGACTATATACTAGTGTAGAGGAATTTGAGCATTGCGACAACAGAGATAGCATAATCCATGATGTTTGAATGGAAATACGATTAGTACGTAGGATCTCGAAGGGTGACCCAATATAAAAGTGCTGTTTTCAATTTGAAAACACCCAATCGCAATATGTGTGCACGCTTACAAGGCGAATCAGATATCAACACTCGGCATCAGTTACCATTACGTACAGAACAATGGCCATATTTCACTCACCATAACTAAGTACCTGTTTACACGCGATATGCTGGCGAATTACCTGGTATTATTATCATATCTAGTAATTTACCAATATATTCTTCTGGTTGAGAAGGAGGCGGAGATATGATCCAGGATGACTGTTGCACCATACACAATATTAACACATGCCAATAGCTTGCAGGGCAACTCCTAAAGAAGTTAACATCTTTACAAAAGCAAAAGCGGAAACGGATATATGCCAGTCAATACGTAATGTTATATTGAATTTTTTGAACATAAGTGAATTGGAAGACATTACTGCATTAAGTAGGCGATGTCTTCTAATCCAACTATGGTAAGATATTCAGCAGTCGATTTTGTTTTATTTTCTGAGTAAATATGCACGTGTGACGGTTACTATTACATAATATTTACATTATCAATAATCTGTGTTCTATTTGCTTCCCATCTGAAACTGTTGTTCAAATTGGGCATCGATCAATTATAATGAACCAGGCATTGGATTCAATCAGAAAATAAAGTGGCTAACGATGATTTTTTTTCTGATGAAAATGTATTAAATTTGACATGGCATTCCTTGCCCAACGAAACCACAGGTGATAGCGTATTCTCAAACAGTGACTGCTGTTGTTAAGTGGGAGACAATACTATTGTCATTTGATTTGAAATCATATAATGGGCGGTATTTACGTGTATTATACCTTTGAGCACGAAAGGACAAATAGCAACACTCATCTAAAATGCAAGCACAATTCGTTTGAATGTTCTGAAACTGAGTTGACTTGGAGCTGTTAATACATAGGGAAGCCACAGTTCCCTGTGAAATTTGTTTTAACATAGTCAATGGCATTCATGTTTTGTTAACATGAACTTGACATTTTGGGAATTTAGTGGACAAAGGGATAAGATATTTAACTTTCACACATTTTGAAACTGGGAAAATATTGTCAAATACACACTTCGTTGATATATATATATATATATATATATATATATATATATATATATATATATATATATATATATATATATATATATATATATATATATATATATATATATATATATATATATATATATATATATATATATATATATATATATATTTATATATTTATATATATATAAATATATGTATATATATATATATATATATATAATACTAGGGCAGCAGCCAGATCAAAAGTTTCGAATTTGGAAAACAACATTACTGAAAGTGGTTGCAGTTGTATTTTAACCATTGTTGCTAAAATCGGCACACCTCTTCAGAATAATATGGCTAATTATGCAGCCAAGTTTGGAGAAGATCGTTCCAGTAGTGGCATATTTATAGAAAATGCATGCAAAATATCTACTTTAGAACACTGCTGCTGAAAACTCACACCGTTACGTTTTAGATGTTGAGCCCCAAGTTTGCATACCATGTTAGGTACTGATGGGCAAACTTCCATCCAAGTTTAGAGACGATCACTGAGGTTGAACTAGTGGTAGTGAAACATACCGTAAGAGCAAGAACGAAAAGAAGCACAACCCGCTCCCATGAACTCGTTTAGCGCCGCCAGTAAACTCACAGTACGGAAATAGCTATCATTAGAACAGTGTGTGCGTGTATGAGTCTGTTGGTTCGTGCGTGTGTGCATATGTACATGCGTGTGTGCATGTGTGGTGGGCGCTTACTTGATTGCGTGCATGCCTGCATGTGGCTGTAATCTGAGAAGCAAATGTATGCATCCATTTATATTCCTTGAAATATGTGTGAAGTCCACAACCTAAATTAATAGATTGATACATTTTACTTTCCGCTCAAGATGTACGAATGCCACCTATGAATAAATTCCATTTAGCCAACATTTTTTATGAATCAATCACTTTATTTCCACAGCATGACAGTGCTTTCACAAGTCTCGCGTTACTTTGTGGCGAGATTAATGTTTTCTACCAATCATGAACCGGTATCTGGTAATTGATGAAATATAAATGAATGATGTTTAATATTGAGAAAATAGAACGGGAGCCAACGTTTGCATAGCTATTCTAGAGATGGCCACAATAAAAGAGACCAATTTCTCGCTATGCCATTTAGCTTACTTTACCCATTTCTAGCTCAGTTTCCCTCATGCTGCATGTGTGTCAGCATTGATGTATATGCCTTGAATCAGGAATTATCATAATGCCAATTGCCGAGCTAATTATATAGGAATGCTGTTGAATATGTTAAAGCTAATTTGGCTGTATGTTGTTGCTGACTAGTCAAATTCATCACATCAAGTTCAACGGAATGTGTATTAAATAGTAAAGGCATACACTACGTGTGCTTCCTGGTGAACATGGGCATATCAAGAGAAAAACGACTATTTAATTTACACCTGGAATGGCATGTTTGGATATGAAAGTTATTCCAGTGTCAAATTTAAAAAATAATATTATCTTGGCCTGCAACTGGAAGCTGATAAAGCAAATATGCAGATTTTTCTTGACTCTTATCTGACCAGTAGCCTGTTTGCTCGGGGATCCCTTGTATGATTCATAAGTGAATCTAAAAGCAAAGAAGTTGTTATATTGATAAAGGAGTGCAGCAGAACGTGAATGATAAGGATTTGTATGTGCCATAATCTATTAGTAGATTCTAAAATACAATATTTGGGATGAGATTAATATCTGTGTATCCTGTAAGTTGCAAATAGCAACCAAAATTGGCAGACAAGAACCAGGCGACCCATGCCTGTTTGGTGAAGGTAAATAATATAAGGGTGAAAAATATATGTCAACATGCAAAAGAAGATGGAACATCAGGATATGAAATAAAAACAATAATCGCACATGCTCTTATAACACTACGTACATATAGTATGATATTATTTATGAAAGTAAATGTACAATCATATGCACTGTATCATGGGGCAAAATTAGTTTTCTCTGTCACTAATACACCCCCACACTCCACCTATCACAAAGTTATCAAACTATTTGCCTTCCATATGCATGAATAACATATTCCAGAAATCTTAGTCTTTCATCATCATTTCACACACCCATGTAAACAATCTCTAATCCTTCTAACAGCACGTAATAGTTCATCATTCCAGAAGACCTCACAAGCAGCATTTCCTGAAAATTATTGAAATAAACCAGTACTCACAGCTTCTCTGCAGGCCTATATTTAATTTCCTTGAAATTAAAATTCTGAGAATTCAGTGTTGAGCGAGGTAATAGTGAACATGGGGAGTTGCGGACTATTTACGAACTATCTGTAAGCTCTCTTAAATCATATTCCCTTGCATGGATATACTTTGGATTAGGCATATGCGGTTAGCTTGGGTAGCACAATTTTAAATCTACGTGGACTGTAAAAGTGTACTACCATGTGCAGCAACAACTCTCAGTCTCAAAATGTCAGTAGAATGAGTTTTATAATGTAATAATCTTTCGTAGTTGGTCAATTGGACTTAACCTGTTAGAGAGCAACACCATTTTTAGCTATGCCCCGCCCATCACTAGCTAAGCTCCACCCACACCTCGTCGTGTTGGGATTGATCAATCCAAAAATGCCCTAGCTATCAATTTCCTGAAAAACTATCCAGGGAAGCTGTTGAATATTGTGTAGCAACAACGCCCAGTCAACTTAGTTTCAAAATATTCAACAGAATATTTATTAAATACTAAAAGCAAACAATGTGTACAGCAACGCATAGACCATCTTCAAATATGCGTTTGTGACATACTTATCGACGCCATTCATAACGTCATTCATTATGATGTCATTGTACACATCACGCAGTTCATTATGACGTCATATGATGGGTGGGTATTCTGAAAAGGTGAATTGCATCTTGATACGCAATAGCGGAATGAGATCAACCAATCGTGCAGTTAATAGTCATCCCACGTGGTTCTGACAGTCGGAGATTAGGTTTTATTTCCTAGGAATTGAAAGTTCCGCGTTAAGCAATGACATCGACCCGCTGTTTATACAACACTGATGTCTTACAAAAGTGCGTGAAATTGTGTACACATAATAACCCTAACGGAGTCAATCTTCACACTGCAACATTTATCCATAGTATCGCAACTGCCCTCCAGGAGTTCCGTCATTTACTTTGAAACTGTATAATCATGCCAGTCAATTCCTGGGTTTTTTCGATGAGACATCGGTCTGTATTATTGAGACACATTTACATTTTGAGAATGATTATAGCGCTGCGGTTAGAATGCGGTCACGTGTTCTTGATGATAAAACAGTAACAGCTTTCGACAACATCGTTTTTATATTGAACACAAATTCACATTCCTTGCCAAACAGCCACACAAGCTTGAATACCTAGAATACTATCAATTCAAATAGATGAAGGTGATGCTGATGATGATGCAGATGCCGCTGCTGCTGCTGCTGATGATGATGATGATGATGATGATGATGATAATAATGAAGATGATGATGATGATGTTGTTGATGATGATGATGAAGATGAAGATGAGGTTGATGACGATTAGCAGGGTATATCTGAGATATACATAGATTATGGATTTGATCAGATTCGGTTCCGTTTTTAGCTGTGGGGAAAAGCTAAAATATTTTCATTTTCATGGTTAGTCGGTTTAGCGAGTAGATGGGGGGTCGGGCGGTTTGTCATAAAAACTACTTCTCAGATTTGGCTCAAATTCTAAACCAATGAAGGAACTTGCCTTCACAGAGGATTGCTAGACGAGGTCCTGATCTGAATAAAATAACCTGTATCCAGATCGCTTCAACTTCTAGATATTGTGACATCTGAGACACTGCTGGGCCAGCTTAGCTCAAATCCTAGCACAGCATTGGTCGTGATTCGAAAAAAAATCGGCAAATCCAAAAAAATTCAGAAAATCGGAAAAAATCCCTAAAATCCAGAACAAATCCGGAAAATAAAAAGCCTCTACCGAGATGCTAGCTACCGTGTTTAGCCACAAAGTCGCAATCCTCTTTCACGTTAAGTTATGCTACTGGTTTCAAATTTAAGCCAAATTCGATCACTTATTATTCTTAGATACAGCAGCTCGCCAGGCACGCGAACACGCAGGCACATAGGCAGACATTGCTGAATCCAATACCTTATGCTCCTTTTGGGGGTGATTGAAATAATAAAATACGTGTGCTTAGTAGTCCTAGCTAAAGAAGCAAGACAGTTGCTTAGCTGTTCAACCTCTGGGTTCCTTTCATCTTGGCAATTTGCCAACAAATATCATTCAATCGTGAACACCTCAAAATAATTTCAAAATATTCGGATTAATGGCCCTTAAATCGAGATATGATTTGCAGGTTTAAAGTCGTAGAGAGTACATTCTTGATCAGTCTCCTCAGTAAATTAGTCTGTGACATTCTGCTAAATTATATTAAATCGCCAAATAATTTCCTGCCAAATATGAAGTAAAAAGCAATGCAGAATAAAAAATCAGAATTAAATATTCAAGAATCTTAATCTAAATAAGCTTAGCTATTATAAGTAACGTCCTCTAAATGAATTCAAATACAATGACAACAAATCACCTCACCTTAGCAGACACGATATTGGAATATATAACCATCTTTACCCAGGTTTGCGTATAAGATATCCTGTCAAATTAAACGCATTTCCAGGAGAAAAATCAAATTGGTAAGCGTCCTTATTCTTTGATCGCATCCAATGTCTGGTTCATTATTAATCGATGCCAATTCGCAACTAGTGTTCATTTGAGAGGGGGGGGGGGGGGGGGGGGTGGAGCCAAATAAAAAAATGTTGACAATTTGAAATTGTGCAATTGCAACATTCTTGCCATGTGTACAGCTCGAAGCAAATATCAACTCTTGGCAGCTAATAGCGCATACATATAAAACGAGTAGATCGTGCATTTCCCTCCCAGTCGAATAATATCTCAGATTAATATATCCAACCAAATTATGCAAAAGATAAATACATTCATGTCATAAGTGTATGGTTTTTCTTTGCAATTCACCTTTCCAGAGTATGCACCCATCATATGACGTCATACTCATCAACGTTATATGTAGAATGACATCATAATGAATGACTCGATAAGTACGTCACGAACGCATATTTGAAGACGGTCTATGCGTTGTTGTACAAATTGTTTGTTTTTACTATTTAATACATATTCTGTGGAATAATTTGAAACTAATTTGACAGAGCAGCAACAGCGCCCAGTCAAATTAGTTGTACAATATTCAACAGCTTCCCTGTATAGGTCTCAGGAAATTAATAGCTAGGGTATTCGGGGATCGATCAATCCCAACACGTCGAGGTGTGGGTGGAGCTTAGCTAGTGATGGGCGGGGCATGGCTAAAAATGGAAAGGTCCATTAGTAGCCATTATGGTATTGGAGAGTGTACACGGCAACGTTAGAAACATTTATGTTCGGTCATTCTTCTGATTACTGAAAAAATTTGAGACACATCATTATGTATGCTGACATGTTATTAGGGAGTGTGTTGGTTGCAGCGGTCAGCAGCCAGAAGATTCTGAGTTGGAAGAGCACTGTAAAACGTCATCATTGACTGGTATTTACTGACAAATTACCAAGATGAAATAAACGTTGTGCAGTTGTTTCTGGCAGCTTCAACAATGCATCGACGCGTACAAATCTTAAAATGCCTCGACAGGAGCGCTGGGAATTTACTGAACTGGTGTCATTGGGGGTTGCGACATCTAGCCCCATAGCGCGGGTGTGCGCGTTATCACTCTTTAGCTATGGTACCGGTATGCGTTAGCATTATGGACGGAAGAACGGCCATATATAATGTACTATAACTCAAAAGTCCTGATCTCCTCCAAGAAACATATTGCCAAATTACCTGGTATGTATGGTAACACTCCCACTGGACTCTCCGGGTTATGCAATGAATTCCTCATTTACTTCGAAACGTATTCCCTATAGATCGTTTACATAAACAAGTTTGCCAATCTAAACTATGTTATCCGAAATAGCTGACGTATGGGTTGGATGTATTATTGAACTTGAACTTGATGTATCAGGTCCAGAATTATCTTCCACCGATGTGAATGCAATTGGATATATCTGATACATAAATTAATCGAGATAGTAGCTAAAGTATTTAGTCCAGACAAGATACATCCCGACATTACCACAACTATTTCAGACAGATTTGATATAACTGTCATATCTGTAGGGAATACATTTCTAAATAAATGAAGAATTTATCGTGGAATCATGGCATTTCAGTCATCCCAGTGGGGGTGCGAGTCGATATGGCCAGCAATGTGCTAGTATACACCTGTGCAAAAGTTAAGCACCACCCTATTTTTACGCACATGCGAGGGTATATTCATGTGCTATGAAGAAAGCAATAGCATAAACATTTATGTACCCATCCATCTTAGTGCAAGAGGTAATAATGCAACTAGAGGAATGCTGATTATGATGGTGGGGAAATACTGTATGTTTTTGTTTGAACTTGAAAACGAGGCCTGAATATGGTTACGTTAACACAACTGACAACTATTGCCCTACAGTTGACACACGTGGCTAGATTGTCATTAATGGTGTCTGAAAACGAAGTTTAACATCTGTGCACGAGTTTGAGACTGTCATTATTAATACCGGGTATATCCACCTTGTGCCTGGATGACGGCCTGGACACGACGTCTCATGCTGGTCACCAACCGACTGATACGCCATTGTGGTATTCGTTGCCATTCAAGATGGAGTGCGTCTGTTAATTCCTGTAGGTTCTGCACAGGAGGATCCCTCCTTCTCACCATGTTTCCCAGAATGTCCCAGATATGCTCAATAGGGTTCATGTCAGGGCTCCTTGCTGGCCATGGTAGAGTTTCGATGGCATTCTGGCGGAGGTATTCATGCACAGCTCTAGCACGATGTGGTCGGGCGTTGTCATCCATGAATATAGGGTGGGTTCCAGGTGCATGATTTACAAAATGAGGGACCACAACTCTATCCAGTATGGAATCCTGATATCTTTGTCCATTTAGTGTTCCAGGTACAGTCAACAGATCCAGCTTACAATCAAATGAGATGCACCCCCATATCATAACGGAACCTCCACCAAATGGAACTTCTTCCATGATGTTACGTTGGTCGTACGCCGTGCGTCTGGACCTCCATACACGAGTTCGACCATCTGTGGCATGAAGCAGGAACCGACTTTCATCGGACCAGTGTACCCGTCTCCAGGTTCTCATGTTCCAGCGTCTTCTTTCGTTGCACCACCTCAGACGCTCCTCTTTGTGGTGTGCAGTGAGGAGAGGACGTCTGACAGGTCTCCTAGCTTTCATGCCAGCAGCATACAGTCTCCTTTTGACGGTAGACATTGGCACTCTATTGCGCGTTTCCCATTGCTGGCTGAGCACTCTGCTGTTGGTGAATGGAGATCTCCTAACAAGGCGTACTAGGGCTCGATCATCACGGGCAGTAGTATTCTTCGGTCTTCCAGATCTAGGCCTGTCCTTCACCTCGTTAGTTTGCCCATGTTTTGCAATCAAACGACTGATTACAGTATGGTTAATGTTCAGCTGTCTGCCAATCTCTCTGCATGACATACCAGTGGTATGCATGCCTATGATTTTCCATTTCACACGATCACTTAACCTTCGTCTTGCCATAGCGGTTCACAATCAAGAGCTAATTCTCTCTGTACAAATAAACCACGGTCATGAACACAAAATTGCTAATCTTGTCGCCTAAATCTGTATGTAATGTTCTACACCTCAAACTGGACTTTTACATAACTGAACACGTGTGCTGTTTCCCGCCACGCACGGACATCAAGCGGCGTGAAGTCATGCATGCATGTGCATTTCGTACTTGGAATTATATCAGCTAACGTGGGGACAAAAAGTATGGCAGCCTAGTTGTACCATCATGTTTCTACGTTCTATTGTTTTTGCTGGTGCTTAACTTTTGCACAGGTGTATATATTATCCGTGGATGAGTAGAAGGTCAGGTTAAGATCAATTCAATATGGCCATTGATCCATTCACAATATTAACATACACCAATAGCTGGCAGTGCAGCGCTTAAACAATGTATTTTCAAGACAAAACAGAAACATGCAGGGTACCATTCTCCCATTGATAATTTCGTTTAGTAACGCCAATAAAATCACTGTACATACATATCTATCATTATAACAGTGTGTGCGTGCGTGCGTGTGTACGTGTGTGCGTGTGCGTATGCGTGTGTGCGTGCATGCGGGTATGCGTGGATGTATGCATGCATGCAACTATAGTCAGAGAAGGCAATTTATGAATCCGGTCAGAGTCCTAGAAATATGTGTGATGTGTGCAAACTGAAACAATATGTTGATAGATTTTACTTCCCTTTTAATATGTATGAATAAAGTCCATTTATCCAACACTATTTATGAATCAATCACTTTATTTCCACAGCATGCCAGTGCTATTACAAGTCTCACGTCACTTTCTGGCGAGAGTAATGAGTGCCGTCAATCATGAACTAATATCTGGTAATCGATGATTTATAAATGAATGATGTTGAATATTGCGAAAGTAGAACTGGAACCATCTTTAGCTTAACAATTATATAGATGACCACAATAGACAGACCAATATTTAGCTATGGGCCGCCAATTTCTATCTATGTCCCACCCATTTCTGGCTAAGCTTCACGCATGCATTATGCGTGTTGGGACTGATTTATCTACAGTGAATCATGAATTTCCCGAATCCCAATGTCAAGCTAACTATATAGGAATACTGTTGAATATTTTGAAACTAATTTGGCCAGATGCTGTTGCTGTCTAGTCAAAGTCATTGCAAATGCATACACGTCGCACACATGACGGTCTAGACTTGACCATGACTGAGCTAATTGCACACCTATCCAAGTAGTTGCTTAGCCAGTCGCCATTTACATGTCAAGAGAAGACGACCTTTTAATTTGCAACTGGAATGACGTTTTTGACTACGAGAGTCATTGCAGAGTAAAATTCACAAACTATTATTATCTTGGAAAATGAATACTGAAAAAGCAAATTATCACATTTTTCTTTACCATTAACGATTGTATGATTAGTAAGTGAACACAAAGCAACGAAATTATTATACAGAAAAAGGAATGCGCCTATACGTGAATGATATGGAATTTGTCCATTCCATAATCTATTAGCATATTCCGACAATATAACGTTTGAGAGTAGTATCTCTTTAGTATATATGTCACAACCAGCAATCAAACTTTAGACAAGAACCAGTCGATCTAACTCCGGTGGATAAAAGCAAAGAATATAAGGGAGAGCAAAAATATGCCAAACTTGCATAGACGAAGCAACACATGATGTGAAACAAAAATATGAAACGAGAATGCTCTCATAACACTATATAAATATAATATGATATTATTTATGAAAAACAAATGTAGAAACGCGTGCATTGTATTTTGGTACAACAGTAATATTCTCCGCCTCCCAATAGCAAGTTATACAAATATTGGCTTCACATCAGTATGAATGCTGTGCTAGTTAAATATTATTCTTCCCATGTATACAATAAATTGTATATCCACACGCACTGTACTGTTGTGAAAGTCGTTTTCGTCGCCATCCAACTCACACCCCTCACCGCAACCATCACCCCTCTGCAATAGCAAGTTATCAAAATATTTGCTTTGTATCAGTATGAATAACAGGTTCCTGAAATCATCATTTTCACATACCTAAATAGACAATCTATAATCTTACTATCAAGATATAGCAATTCATCTTCCAGGAAGAACTCACAAGCAGCATTTCCTGAAAAGTATTACAATTATTGAAATAATCCTGTACTCAACAACCTATCTGTAGATTTATATTTAATTATATTTCCGTGGAAATAAAATTCAGAGAATGCAGTGTTAAGTGAGTTAACAGTGAGTACCGGTAGCTGTGGAATATTCAAGAGGTATGCTCTTTTAACATATACACCTTTTTATTCATATACATTGGATTCGGCCTATGCGGTTAACTTGTGTAGCACAGTTTTACATCTACATGGACTGGAAGATGGTAACACCAGAGGCATCAACAATTTCGGTCAGATTATTTTTAAACCATCAGCAGACCGTTTCTTGCTGTAATGCTCTTTTGTATTTGCTCAATCTGTCTTAAGGTCTTAGATTGTTGAGAGTGACAGAATAATTGCATCTTGTAACAGAATCAGCTCAACTCAGCGCATGGCTAATAGCTGTTCCGCGTGTTTCTGACAGTCATTGATTAGATTTTCTTTCCTAAGAATAGAAAACTCAGCATTAAGCAATCAAATCGACCCAGCATTTATGCAACTGTGATTTCGGCTTACGTAATTGCGCGAACTTGCCTACACATAATAACGTTGACACAGTCAGCGGCATTATGACATTTTTAATAAAATTATATAATTGTGTCAGGTAATTACTCAGTTTCCCTGATGAGACCTGGGTCTGCATATTTACACACATTTACATTTTGGTAAGAACCATAGTGCTGTTATTAGGATTCTGTCGTACGTTGTTGCTGATAAGTCAGCGTTCGACACAATCGTGTTTAAATTGAACATCAATTCACTTTCTCTTGCAAGACAAGCATACCACAACTTAGCAACAACAGAAATTCTCCAATGGCTAAATGTAAATTCAAAGTGATGCACGCGCTATGCTGCTGCTGCTGCTGGTGCTGCTGATGATGATGATGCTGATGCTGATGATGATGATGATTATGATGCTGTGCAGCGGGTGGGGTAGGAGTCGGTGCGGTGGGCGGGGGGCGGGGTGGGTGGGGTGTGTATGTTTGGGAGCGGGTTGTCGTGGTTGTTGTTGTTGTTGTCGTTGTTGTCGTTGTTGTCGTTGTTGTCGTTGTTGTCGTTGTTGTTTTTGTTGTTGTTGTTGTTGTTGTTGTTGTTGTTGTGGTTGGTGTTGATTGGTGGTGTTGGCGATGTGGCTGGTGGTGGTGGTGGTGGTGGTGGAGATGCTGGTGGTTGTGGTGGTGGTGGTGGTGCTGCTGGTGGTGGTGGTGGTGGTGGTGGTGGTGATGGTGTCGGGGGGCGGTGGTGGTGGTGGTGGCCGTGGTGGTTGTCGGTGTGGTGGTGGTGGTGGTGGTGGTGGTGGTGGTGGTGGTGGTGGTAGTGGTGGTGGTGGTGGTGGTGGTGATGATGATGATGATGATGATGATGATCGTGGTGATGCTGATGATGATGATGATGCTGTTGTCGGTGCTGCAACCGGTTTTGCTGGACTGTGGCTGTGGCCTCTGTGGCTGCTTATGTTGTTGCTCATATTGCCACCGCCACAGTTGTTGTTGCTGCTGCTGCTGCTGCGGCTGCTACTGCGGCTGCTGCTGATGCTGCTGCCGCTGATGATGATGATTATGATGATGATGTTGCTGCCGCTGATGCTGCTGCTTCTGATGCTGCTTTTGTTGCCACAACCGCTGCTGCTCTCGCTCCTGCTGCATCTGGTGCCAAAACTGCTGCTGCCTCTGACGATCAAGATCGTGTTGGTGGTGGTAATGGTGGCGTGGTGTGATGTTGGTGATGGTGGTGTAGGTGGTGGTGATGATGATTAAGATGATGATGATGGTGGTGGCGGTGGTGGTGGTGGTGGTTTTAGTGGTGGTGGTGGTGGTGATGGTGGTCTGCACGTCGTTTCAAAACCTTATATAGATTCGCAATTTGATCCAACTCGATCGATCCATTTTAGCCACAGTATCGTAATTCTATGTGACGGTAAGATAAGGCGATGAGTTTAATTTCAAACCAAATTGGATCAGTTGTGCTCTTTAGATTAGCTCCGGACACACGAACACACAGGCACACAGACACATAAAACAATCCATCATGAGGGGGCGGGGGAGCGGGTATTGGGAACAATAAAATGCATGTGTATGTAATGTCACAAATATATATGTAGAATTGTGTTCCCTGCTTTGGCCATATTAATATCTAAGAAATCATCTTTGATGGCCTGCATATAATAAATCATCCGATGTGTTAACCATTTGACAATAATTTGACGAGAACTATGTTTGATTACGGTATTCTGTGGCTGTCGTAGTAGAAACGTCATACTACTACACTCACTCCTTCTTCCTTATTGTCCACTGTATTTTGCCATCAGCCAAAATCTTTAGCTTCCTCAGGTCCATTCATTAAGATGTTGTAGTTGTTGTAGTTGCATTTGCTGGCTCCCAGTATGGCAAATTTCAACGCCCTATGTGTTGCTGTGTTCTCTGTCATCCTGAGCACATGGCCAAACAGAGACCACCTTTGCTGAGCAACCTTTACGGAAAGCGGCGATGTATTAAACAACTTGTGTTGTATCTAACAGGACATTATGCTGTCTGGCCATTGGTGTCCAGTGACGGTGCCTATGTTTTTGCGGTATCAAGTTTGTCTCTTGCTGCCTTTGGTGCTTCCCCGCTCTTACAGTTATACAGCATCAAGGGTACGCAGGCTGCATTGCATACACGCAGTCTTTTAGTCAAGGGCATCTTTGATCTACAAATCCATAGCTTCCAGAAGGACTGGAAATGTGTGTTCCTCATGACGCAGCGTGCAGCAATGCCAGCAGTACTACAAACCGGTGAGCCCAGAATTGTACTTTTCTCCATGGTTCGCCGCCACAAAGTGAATCGTCATTTTCTTTACTTTCACGGTTTGTAGATAGGTACATGTGGGCGAAATCTGTTTTGGATTCATTCATAAAGAGACGCATAATTTTTAGTTTGCTAGCAGCTATTCGGAGAATTCGTCAAAGGGAAACCTTTCCTCGCCTGTGAAGTCCACGTAGTCGGCGTAGTCCAACTCAAGAGGACACTGGGAGTTTAGACTTATGGAATTTTCCCGCACGTATTCCAAGACAGCAGCAAGGTAACAGGTGAAATGTACAGGGTATATATCATCTCTCGGTGGAGAGCTGAGTGATGTCTCAAATTATACATGCCTCATTGACTTTACTCGCCCTCTCTTCTTTGTTGTCAGCAAGTAGTAGTCTCACTGGCCAGAGCTCATCTTCATTCCAACTGGCCTGGCGTAGTACATCTAGGATCTTTGAGCGTTCACTTGTGTCGAAGGTTCGTGTCATGGCAATGCCCATTTTGTGGAGATCCCGGTGTTTGGAAATGACTGCTGACAGAAGCATGGGTCAGCACAGCGGCGTCCATTTTTAAAGCGACTTTGACATGATCCGTTGAATTCATCGGTCATATCTCGGATGCGGCATAGAGTAACATTGAATAGGCTTTTCTGTATGCTGTTGAGGAGCACAGCTGGCTGCAGATTGGCCGGGGCTCAGGTGGCTTCTGGGGATTGGGTAGCGCAATAAGGGCGCCTTGGCGAATAGCACGAATGCACAACTTTTAGCACGAACGTCTCGTTCACCCCAGACGTGATACAGTGAGCGACCGCGCGCCATCTAGCATCATTTGTAGTATCTGTTATAGGTTAACCGTAACGTGTCCAACATGTAATTGCTCATTTAGTGGTACCCGTATGCATGCATAGGTACACATTACCTCTTATTTAATTGGCCTGGTTTTTTAATGTATGTTGGAACTAGGAGACACAAATGTGCAAATTTCACATCCACATTGACATTTTACCTGTTGCCGAAGTTGCTTATTGATCTTCCTGACTATAATAAAATGACATCCAGAGTATCAAAAACACATGGAGTCGATGATATGTTTGCCATTTACCTGTTCATAATACGTTGCCATAGCAATACACTGAATCGGGCACGCATGTTTTCTTAGAATTCGCTCAGAGAGCAATGTATGCTAATTTACGCGCGAACCAAATTTGAAACGCGTTCGCACTTGCTATGCACGGGTTAATTCAAAGTGCATTGAGTAAAACCAGCGTGATCTCCGTGTTCGTGGTCACAGTCACGGTCGTGGTCGCGATCGGTGTGAATAGAGGTTAACTCTGCTGAACATGACAGATTCTGCCATGAAGCAGCTACACGCATGATCGTGTCCCACGGTATCCTCGTAACAAACTTAGCTTTTAATAGTATGGTGCGGAAACTAGATTTTTGACAGATTGTATATGTTATGGGGATCTAGCTCCGGCGAACATGGACAGACATTGCAGAAAGGAACTCATGGCACTTCGTCAACAGCCGATATAATAATTGAAAAAAAGAATTTTAAAAGTATGGTCACTACTCGTTGGGATCTGGCCTGGACAAGCAATTTCCATGCTTTTCAGTGGGGTTACTCTGTCAAATATGGGAGTATTTCATGAGACGTCGATCGACTCCATCTAATAGACCCGCTGACAATTTCAGATTAGGTTCGAAACTCTTTGGGATGGGTCCCAGACAAAGATTGGGTGGATGAACGGGTGGATGCAAGGACGGACGCAAGCACGGACACAGTGATTAATATATATATATATATATATATATATATATATATATATATATATATATATATATATATATATATATATATATATATATATATATATATATATATATATATGCCTGCCTTTGTGGTGGTATACTTTATTTAAACATTAAACTTAGAAATCTAGGAAACATAAACTGAAGCCGATGTGGCTGACGTTATTTAAACCACCCATGGCCAAAATGAGTGTGAGCCTAATTCTGAATTAAGGACCCATTGCCACAAGTGGCAGAGAGGGCTGAAATGGCGACACTCGCGTCGTCGCAACTAACTGGGAATTGAGAATCACAATTGTAGCCATTGCACCCAGTAACCGGGGATAGGGGCACGAAATAATTCCATTTGACGCAATCGATACCATTGTCACTAATGGCTCTAAGACCTAAGATGGTGGCAATCACAATCGCAACCATCTTCATCAGGGACCGTGAATCAAGAACATGCGACAATTGATACTGTTGCTTTTGGAGCGGTAGATAACTCAAGTGTGGTCATTGTCCCTCGTGATAGTAATGGGAGAATGTGTGATAATTGCTATGGTCGTCATTTTCGGAGATAATACAGGAAATAATTGTCATTTACGCATTAACCTCCCCTCCCCACACCACCACGTTTTATGTGGTTTGCTAAAATTTCGTGATCAGAATCATGAAGTATGAACCGCCATGTTCCAGTCGTGTAGCACGCCTGCCACCAGATTTCGTGCGAGAGCACACACATTTGTTGGCGTACGCGCGCGCGTATATTCACGCAGAGAATGATGGATGCATGAAGCAATGAATGGATGAATGGATTCGGTTTCAGACCATTGACCAATCAGATGTCAGAACCTGACCGCGGGTATCATATGCCATTCTGCGCATGCACATACATGGATGGTATTACTAGTACGGCACATGAAATGTGGGCCATCTAAACCACAATCGCAATTCACTCTGGCCACGCGTTAGCTTGACTCGAAAAATCTAAAGCACGGCTATGGGTCGTGTCGTGCCGAAAAATGTGATTTATATATCGAACCCTTCTCGCGTTAGTTAGGATTTAGCCATTTTCATAGAAATTTATTTGGCACAACCCATAAAATGTTCGAATTATAAGCTGGGCCGTGTCCTTATTTTTTTTATCACATCCAATGTCTGGTTCATTATTGATCGATGCTGTATATGGGCTAAAGATTCAAGGGGGTGGGTGGGCATAAAAAACGTATTGTTGTCAGTTTCAAATCGCGCAATTGCCACATTCTTGGCATGTTTATATGATCGAAGTGGATATCAACTCTTAATGGTAAATAGCCTGCCCGGACATTATCATAATTCTGAGAATAAACTCAACGGGTTCATGAGAAAATACAGTTATATAAATGCATACAAGCCACTCATGACAAAAATACAGTCAGAAAATTATATAAAAGGAATATTTCTTGCATAAAGATGTTGGCAGCATTATGTAGGGACTTTGAAAAGCATCTTATATTTTGCGTCAGCCTGTCCATTTTTTCATCTATCTTTTTCTCAAGTCCATCACGTTAAAGTCCAGAAGCTCGTAACGGAAGATTTCACCCCATTTCACCCAGAAGGTTTGACACCTTAAATTAATGTTGGTCACTTAAGTCCTGCACACAACGTTTGACCGCTGCTCCGCTGTTGTGGGGTGGGGTGGGGTGTAATCCTGGGAGCCCCTTGAAGAACTCCTGGGGCTGCATCTATCCTCATCTAATACATGGGCAAGCTTTGTCAAAACAAATTATCATGGCAGTAGCTTACAAAAATGGGAAAGCTTACCAAATTTTAAAAGGGGAAGGTAGGGTCAGACCCTCTACAAAGAGCCCCAAAGAGCCGCAAAAGGGGATTAATTTAACGCATAAGATGCATAGACGAAATCTAAATTAAAGTAGCATGACGGTAGACGCCCTCTACGTAGAACCCCGAAAGTGGGTCTGTTAGCCTATAAGCTACATGTAGCCAACTTGGTCAAAGCAAAGTAGTATAATGGCAAGTTACAAATAAATCTTCAAACTCACCAAATCTATGGGTGAGAACGAGTGATCAGATCACCACAATAAGCCGGAGCGGCGTCATTTACCGATTAATCTGCACAAATTATGCCTTTAAGACAAAACGTATGATAGTAGGTAACAGAAAGAATACAGCTAGAATTGTTCCAATCTTCAGTAAACTACATTGACTGGTTTCAGTCATTTTCTCCTCAGTTTATTGAATAAATACACCACACCAGCACTTTGTGGGACCATATTCCTCGTCGCTACTGTTAGATTCTCCATCGTTGTCACTTTCAGCATCTTCGACCTCATCCGCGCCCTCTGCTATAACAAAACAAGGACGCAAAATAATAAATCCTGCCACCATTGGTGGCACAGATGGACAAACAGAAGCCCATGCAAAGATGGACAGACAGACAGGCAGATATAGACGGATGGCCAGATCCATCTCATGATAAGCCATGTCAGCTGAGCCAAAATTCTGTTAGCACGCACACATTTTACACGCCCCCATCATCCGGCAAGTAAAAATGATCTGGTTATTTCATTATGCATGATGCAACCTTATTTTCCAAAGGTCCTATTTTGTTTTATATAGATTATTTTGTGTAGGAATGGTACTTTAATGTGTGATGCTCTTCCGTGTATCACTGTTAAAATAAATAAGTGACGCACTTGCTAAATTATCAAATAACGTAGAAATTCACAGCAAATTTACTAAAACTTATTGCTTAACTTCCTCATCACTTTGCTCAAGATTACTCACTCTGCAAACGGTATTATAACGATTTTGGATAAGCATCACGACCAAATCATAGCACTCGGTAACAACCATTATCTTCCTTCCAGCCAAATTATAGTGGTGATATTGCTGATTAGTCACGTTTTGCTGAAGATATCCACAACCTAGCAATAAGATGAGTACATTTGATCTTCTGTAAAAGTACTCAGGAAAATGGCGGTTGAGCACTGCCTTCTAAATTCTTTAGGCACGAGCTTCCGTGATAGTCTTGCATAGAAAATATACCGACGGACTTCGTAGATTTACCACCTTTCAAATGGTGAATTTTCAAAAACTATCTTCTCTTGACCTGTAAATTGGCCTTCCTCAAGATCACGGCATAGGCTGGTTTTGCCGGCTTTATCATGAAATGGTTAAAATACAATACAAGAAGCTGATAGGCCTACATGCACAGTCATTGTCGTCGCAATACGTAAAACAGGTCTATGCCAGCAACAAGTAGGGGTGGGTTGAGGTGGGCTACCACTCAAAGTATTTTAAAGATATTCGTATGGGTGTCTTGTAGTTGAGATATTGGAATTTCGATGTTAACCATTTTATTGGATTTTGTTAGAAAGACATAACCATGCCCATGTACGTCACATCTTGGTGGCGATTGCTTGAAACGACGTGCATATGCCTATGTCGGTCATTGCATATGGTTGGTTTATTAATACATGTACCAAGTGGTGTTAATTACCCTTGCTCCACCAGAGGGGGAATATATTGTAGTCGGGTCTACGCCCGCCCTGGAGGGCGCGGGTCTACACCCTATGATTGGTCTTGTTAAGATAGGTAACCTTTTAATGCGGATGGTCTCTTAATACAAGTGGTCTATGTTTGGTGGGCTGCACATTACCCTGTGGTATAAACCATGAAATGCTCAACTTTGCTCATGGCAATTCCAATAGAGGAATCCATTTTCACCTATGCCTCGCCCATTTCTACTAAGCTTCGCAATCTTTTCGCCCTCTTTCCCTGTGTTGTAATCAATTTATATACCTTGAAAATTGTTCCGGTCGAAACTGTGTAGGTAAGAGAACTCGCCATGAATCACGCACATGAACATAATTATGTGATATCCAGCAATCTAAACGTTGAGCCGTGGCTTCGTGCCGAGAATTATTTTCTCGATCTCGCATCGAATGAAATCTCGGGAAACACAGCATTCACATTCTCGCGAGATGTATGCTAACGTGAACGAGATAGTCAGCAGGACCACAATCTCCGGCGCAAAATGGTTGCGCCTATCGGCAATTCTAGACACCAACACATTAATTCGTGCCCGCTGAGCGGGCACGCAGTAACAGCCATATTGTATTTAAATCCTGAATGAATTGTTAACATTCTGCAATAAATTCCACAATTATTTCGAAACGTATCCCCTATGGGTATAGGTATATGTATAGGTACAGATCGTGGTTTTATTGTCTGCTTCCACTTGCGTGCTCAGCCGACTTGACAACTTCTATATCAGTAGTCTATATCGACAGTTTTGCCAATTTGAAATACGTTATCCAGAATAGCCATGCTTCCACTAATGTGAATACAATCTAGGATATGGGATCTATAGAATAACCGACCTAGTAGCATACCAGCATTAACACAGCTATTTCGGATGCATTAATTCAGATTACCAAAGCTTGAGATAACTAACCTATCTGTAGGAAATATGTTCCGAGATACCTACTGCCGGTAGTCTGTTTAACATGGGCCGACGGATAGAATAGGCGTGTATTGCTTAAACAATTAATTGATGGTGGGGATGGGCGGACGTCGGGTGGCTCCTAGTGTCGATCATGAATGCGCATGTCATCAGCACAGCCAAATATTCAACAGTACGTTTTGTTTTATTTTGGAAACATGTTAGAATATTTCTGCGCTGTATAATAAACCTGTTCGATCTGTAGGCCTATGTTAATGTTACGATTACGAGATTTCAAATTGGCAACACAAGTTTAGCTCTATTGGCTTCCCATTCGAAACTCTCGTTCAAACACGGTTACCATCCATCAATAATGAACCAGACGATGGATTCAATCAAGGGCTAAAGAGGCTTAACGATGATTTCTTCTCCTGAAGACATATTTAATGGACATTTTCCAGTTTTAGCTATGGCCCGCCCAGCTCTAGCTAAGCTCCACCCACACCTGCCTCGTGTTGGGATCGATCGTTCCCCGACGATCAATTTCCAGAGAACTATACACGTAAGCCGTTACATATTTTGAAACTAATTTGACTAGGTGCTGATGCTGCCTATGGGATGTCATCCTACAGGTCAGTTAGTACATGATGACGCCATATGAAAGGACCATTTGACAGGGCATCCAGTGCGCATTAGGAACCACAGTGATTGCGTATTCTCAGATCATGTCTGCTGGTGTTATGTTGGTTGGCATTTGATTTAGAATCGCATAAAGAGTGGCATTTAAGTGCATTAACCCTTTGAACCCGAAACGCCAAATATAGAAAAAATCATGTAAAATTCAAACTTTCATTCTTGTAAATATTTTGATATGGATTTTACTGGGATGTCAGTCATAGTCCCACGTAAAATTAGCTTGAAAATATTCTAAAGTATTCGTGTACTGTGATCGTGAAATTGAGATTTTGGTAATTCGGTGTGCAAATGGTTAAGATTGTGCTTCCTGAATATTTAATTACTACTCATTTTGAATCAATGACACATTTCTCCAAAACCAACATCATTGATATATTTTTCAATTGAGTAGCTGTGAACTCAAAGGTGTAGTCCTATACGGTCTATTGTGGAAACAATGTCACTGAAAGCCCATGCTGTTGCGGTTTAGATGTTGACGCCGAAGTTGGCTACCTTCACCATGAGTCAATTGGCGAATTTCCACCCAAGTTTTGAGAAGATCGGTCCATTAAAACCAAAGTTATGGAAAAATACCTTAAAGAGGGTTGGGGGGGGGGTGCACAGGCACAAAATAGTCAATTGACGCTTTTGGATAATTTGCATAAAATAAAATATCTTATTTGCTTTTTTTCGAATTCATAGTTAGTAATTTTCGCCACAGAACGTCATTTTCCTCCATTTGCCATGTGTCTCACACTGTTGTGTTATCGCGTGAATGAGTGTTGTGGTATGACGCCATCGGGTGAATATTTTACTGTTTATCATTGATAGCTGTCCGCAGTTCATTCAGACACCGTCTTATCAATGATATGTCGGATGAATAATAACGTTTGAGAAACTGGAATCTAAGCTGGTGCCCACTTTCGTAATTGTGTTATAATACGCAAATTTCGTCTATTCTGAAACACGTGTGGCGTTATCTGAATCCATGTGGTTCACGATTCACACGATGACGCCATATCATGAATTTTATGTCTCGTCTCATCACGTTAGAATAACATTTCAACAACGATAGAGATAGTGAAACTTTGCCACATTTTTTAAATTCATAAAATAATATAAAACCATTTTTCGTTTTTTTTATTGAAATGTATGTATTCTGCAGTTTGGTCTCCTCTAAGAACGAACACGATAAAAAGCACCTCATGCTAGCATCAACCCTTGCGTGTGTGGGTGGGCGGCCGGATGAGCGAAAGATGGTGGGTGGGGTGGGGGACGTGTAGGCGGGTAGGCGAGTGCATTTCTGTGCGCTCGTCCGTACGTACGTAACCGCAAATGTGGGACTGTAGTCTCAGAAAGAAAATGTACCAGTGCGCAGTACTTTAAATGTGCGTGATGTCTGCAACCTACAACTAGGTTGATACATTTAAGTATGAGTGCCACCTATGAATAAAGCCATTTATCCAACACTATTTATGAATCAATCATTTTATTTCCGCGGCAACCCAGTGTTATTACAATTCTCGCGTCACTGTCTGGCGAAATTAATGGATGCCGTCAATCGTGAACTAATATCTGGTAATTGATAAAGTATAAATGAATGATGTTTAATATTGTGAACATTTTACGGGAACTTTCGCTTAACTATTATTGAAATGGCCGCAATAGACGGATTAATTTTTATCTATGCCCCGCCTACTTATAGCTAAGCTCTGTTCATGCTTTCCGCATATTGGGATCGATTTATGTACGTGGAATCCTGAATTCCCAGAATCCCCTTTTAAAGGTAAGCTGTTGAATAGTTTGAAACTAATTCGACTGGGTGCTGTTACTGTTTATTCAAATTAGTTCAAAATATTCAACATAATGTTTATTAAATAGTCAAAACATACATACATCGCACAATTGGCGGAATATTCAAGGTACATGACGTCATTCCTTACGCATTTTGAATGTGACGTCAGCTCACAAGTGACGAAATTGGCAAATATCGCTTTCTATTGTCCTGCAAATAGATATCTCTCAAAACCACTACAGAGGTTGTGGGCGGCTTGACCATTAAAGAGTTACGTGTTTGGCTATGGAAGTCAGTCCAGTGTACAATTCTAAAAAAACAACAAATTATCTTGGCCTGCGAACGGACACTGAAAAACTAAAAATGCAGATTGTTCTTGACCATCACGTGTCCAGTAACCTGATTTATCAGGAAAGTTATAGAGGAATCCAGCCTCTAAGTAACCGGCATGACGTCATAATCAGATACGTCACATGTAGGCTGATGTTACAAACAATTACGCCATAAATGACACGATTTAGTCTGCCAAAAACGCTTACTAGTCCATCAAGTTGTTGAGATTGAATGTCAGAAACAACTCCCAGACAACTTCGTTTTGAAAATAGTCAACCTAGTATTTATTGAATTGCGAATTGATCAAAGACATACAATTCGTACACGAGTGACGGACTTTTCGATTTTCGTGATGTAGCTACGTCATTATGTTTGTGACGTCACCTAACATGTGCTGTATTTGAATTAACTAATCAAATATTCCGCTTCGCAAATTAATTTTCCGTTGTCACAAGTGGCCTATAAAGGAATTAATTTCTAGCTATGACACGCGCATTTCTAGCCAGCTTTTTTGTGTGTTGGAGTCAATTTCAAAATTTTCAAACCGGTATTTCTGGAATCTAAATTGTAATTACTTGCGTAACAGACCGAATTCCTCCCTTTCCAGTGGACTATGTTTTGATTTTTACCGCATCTTATGTTCGCGTGTATAGTTTTTACACAGACATCAAGGTGTATGAGTTACACGCTTGAGTTGAACTCAGTTAGCGCGGCTATCCTATGTGCGCGATCTCCCCTAGCTGGGTCGATTTTAGGCACCAATACCGTTTTGTACGTATGATTTGATGAACGCATTGCTGTTTGTGATCAAAAGAACCACGCAGCGCATGGCATCGAGAAGAGTGAGCTAGTGTCGAAAGTTATTGCCACATTCCTCTGGCTATTTGATCAAAGATGTGATTAAGGATAAGAACGCCAATCTTTTGACAGTTTTATTGGAAGATGTGACAGATATATAAGAAGAATGGTTGATTATATTGATAACGGGAAACAGTCTTCTTCTCCCTCCTTTTCATCTTCTTCTTCTTCTTCTTCTTTGAGAAAAGACGTGTTTTAGAAGAGCTCTCAGTTTAGTCCGTTTGTTGACTGTTTATAATTGTCAGTTGTGTTTACTTTTTGTCTTTTGTATGCCCTAACGCGTATGTGCTTATGTTTGTGTTAATAACTTTGTGTTTTATTAATGTGTTCATACATAATTTGATTTTTCTCTGGTTTTCGTAACTCTATATATACTTGTAACACTTATAGCGCCATTAGCATAGGGTAGTCGGCCTGTTGGCCGAAGTGGACGCTTGATTAGGCTATTGTGTTTGGACAATGGCCAGACAGGTTAGTTATGCGGAGCGCCTGAGAGAGACTCGAAGTGACCCCGTCACCACCCCTGCTTTAGATTACGAACCATTCGCGGGCATTGATAGGAAACATGGTGTACGCGTTGATAGTCTAGCTGGTGTGGCGGTAGAGGCCTACGTGAAAGGCGCCGCCGCCGTCGTAAAGCCGGAGAATATTGTAGCTGCTTCACGAATTAAAGGAGGAATCGCGGTTTATGTCAAAACGGAGAAACAAGTCAATAGACTGTGTCTTGACGGTATAAACGTAGGTGGCTGCTACCACAATGTGTATTCCTTGGAGAATGAGCCGACGAGATTAATTATATCTAATGTCCCACCATACATCCCGAACTTTGTTATTAAACAAGCGTTGGAAAGCCAAGGAAAGGTGCTCGGAAATTGCCGGCCAATACCTTTAGGCTGCAAGTCACCAGAGTTAAGACATGTGAAAAGTTTTAGACGGCAGATCCAGATTGTAATGGAAAAGTCCCCATTACCGGAGTTTGTGGACATCCCGTACATAGGAAGGTCCCATAGACTATTTATAAGTACGGACGAGATTGTCTGTTTTAAATGTGCTCAGAAAGGACATTTTCAACGCTTTGGCCCATTGAATGACATTCACGACAATTCGGTGGGTCGTGATAACCGTAACAACAATGTTGCGGACGAGCCGGTCAACAGTAAAAATGGTGACGTCATACCGAATACCGATCTTGTGCTAAATGATAACAATTTTCCACAAACACTGTCACAAAGAAACGATAAACCAGTTGATAAAGTCAGTAAATCGTCACCTAAGAAATCACCTCAGAATAAACGTCGTAAGACTCAGTTTTCCAATCGTCATAGCGTCTTGAGCGATGATCTAATTGTCACTGATCCTGAAATGAGGCGGACATTACCAGTGCACCGTCGGATAATTCCACTGTTGTAGATGATGCTACTTCAATGGACAAGGCTACTCAGCAAAACTCAGCTCTGTTCACAGATGAACCTGGTAATTCCAACACGGCGGCCAATGGGGACTCTGCTGTCACTGTCATTCAAATTCACCGTGAATCGGAATTACACGACCCTGTTCCATTATCTGACGAGGGTTGTGTAGCTGAAAAAACTGTTATGTCGACACAAGAAATCCTAAGTGAACTCGATGTAAATATCTCATTGGCGAAAGCAACCAGTGTTAATAATGCATCTATAGTTTTCAAACCTGGACATGATCCTTGTGATTCGGACAGGCTTGGAATAGAAGCAGGTGGTATGCCGCCTTTATCGCAGGGTGAACTGCTGGACGAGGACACCAGCGACGCTGACAGCATGTCTATTGGTTCAGAACGTTCGGACATGACAGATTTTATTGATTCAAGGGAGGTAATGCCCTCTCTTGAAGATGTGAAACTATTTATAGAAAGTGTAAAATATAGTAAAAAGGTAATAGATAAATGCAAAGCCTTTCAACCCAACTTAAAATTACTGATACATCAGTTGATACGATTGAAGAAACAACCTGGCTTAGAATCTGCGTTCAAGTCTCGTGTCACCAAAATAGTCACTAAGCTACACCGTAGCTTACGGAATTAATTGTTTCCGCCAATGGTCAATCTAGTAACGGACTTGAATACAGTTTCTTTTCTACACCAAACAATTATGGGTATCTTTGTTCTAAGATTTATTCAATTATTTTTAATTATGGCTTCCCTCTCAATTGTTACACTAAATACGAGAGGTTGTCGTGACTCTTTTAAAAGATTTCGTATTTTTAATGAACTTCGCAAAGATTTATTTGCCGATATTGTGTTTCTCCAGGATACTCACACAATTCAGCCGGATGAGTCGCTATGGCGACTTATATGGAGAGGTCAAGCTGTCTTTTCACATTTTAATACAAATACAGCTGGTGTTGCTATACTATTTAAACCCAAGTTAAATGTAAATATCATTGAAACGATCACAGTTGCTCAGGGAAGAATCTTACATGTCACAGCAAATATACATGGCATCTATTTGTATCTGATTAATGTTTACAATCCCACAGAGTCTCATGACAAATTGAAATGCATAGATATGCTAAAAACTCATATTTCCACATTGTCCGAACCATATCCTATAATATTAGGTGGTGATTTTAACTGTACACTTGATTATGAGTTAGATAGAACATCAGCAACAGAACCACACCCTCCAGCTGCGGATTCGCTTAAATCTTTAATTACAAGCAATAGTCTTACTGATGCATATCGCTGCCTCTATCCACAATCTGAAATTTTCACCTGGCACAGGTCCGATGGGACTGCATCCAGACTTGATCGTTTTTACATTCATAGTAATTTTAGACAGTTTTTAAGCAGTTGTTCCATAATTCCTTGCACCAATTCTGACCATGATTATGTTAGAGCAATATTTCAGCTTAAAAGTGTAAAACGGAAAAGTGCATATTGGTGCATGAATACCGCTGTGTTGAGTGAAAGAAACTATGTGCTTTTAATTAATGATTTCTGGAATGGTTGGCAAGGGAAAAAATGTGATTTTGATTGTCTACAGGATTGGTGGGATTTGGCCAAAAAGCATATATGTATTTTATCACAGCGTTATTCCCGAGAACGAGCTGTCCTTTTCCGTGAGCGACGATCAGACTTACAAGCTGAAATTGATCAGTTATCGGTCAAAATTCCAAAAACAAATGAATTATTAGAGGTAATTAACCAAAAGCAATCTGAATTAACAACTCTCCTCAAAGAGCAAAATAGGGGTGCTTGGATTCGATCGCGATTCCAGCATATAAATGAATCAGATAGACCTACTACATATTTTTTTAATCTTGAGAATAAACGTGTGATGAATAAAACTATTTCACAGTTGAAGATCCCAACCGGTGAAATGGTTAATTCTGATACGGATATTCTGAGCCACGCCTCTGATTTCTATGGTGAATTATATGCGAAGTCAAGCTCATGCAAAGTGTCTGAAAACCTGCTTTTATCAGATCTTCCTAATCTAAGTGAGCTTTCCAGAATTGAGTTAGATCTGGCCCTGAGTTTACCAGAGCTTACTGACGCTGTTAACCATCTCAATAACAACAAAGCTCCTGGAATTGATGGACTTCCATCGGAATTTTACAAAACCTTTTGGGAAACTATCGGTTCTGATCTTCTAGATGTTTTTAATGAATCAATTGAAGACATGTTATTACCTATTTCATGCAGGCGAGCGGTTGTGACATTATTACCTAAGAAAGGTTATTTAACCAATTTAAAGAACTGGAGACCTGTATCACTTTTATGTGTAGATTTGAAAATATTTTCCAAGGCCTTGTATAATCGTATACGTACAGTACTCGCAGAAATTATTCACATAGACCAAAGCTATTGCGTACCAGGACGTAAGATCTCCAATAACATTAGGTTGATAACAGACGTCGTCGAGTATTCAAATTTCATGTCGTTACCTCTTGGCGTTGTATCCCTAGATCAGGAGAAGGCGTTTGATAGGGTAAGTCACCAGTATTTATTGAATACCTTGCGCGCATTTGGCTTTGGTGATTTTTTTGTTAAATGCATTCAGCTTCTTTACAATGACACTTCGTGTTTACTGAAAATAAATAATTTGTTATCTATGCCTGTTTCTTTTAGCCGTGGTATCAGACAGGGTTGCTCACTATCAGGCGCTTTGTACAGTATCTGTATCGAACCATTATTAGTTGAGATACGCTCAAATAACGGACTGAGGGGGGTGGCCCTGCCTGATATCTCGGGTGAAAGGGTTTCTTGCTCAGCTTATGCTGATGACATAACTGCCTTGTGTACGTGTAATGATGATTTTATTAAATTGCGAGATTTTATACATGTATATGAGTCTGCCTCCAACGCGAAAATTAACCACTCAAAGTCAGAAGGTTTTTGGGTTGGTTCCTGGAAATGGCGTATTGACGAGCCTTTGGGGTTAAAATGGAATAGCAATGGATTAAAGATTCTCGGTATTTATATTGGCAATTCTTTGGATTTTTGCAAACAAAATTGGGAAAATCTTGAAAATGAAATCAGCACAAAACTTCTTAACTGGCTCCCGTTATCAAAAGCTCTATCGTTTAGAGGTAGGATCACTATTACTAATCTGCTTGCTGCTTCTAAGCTTTGGCATAGGTTAGCTGTTATCGATGTCCCTGGTAATATTTTAAATGCTATTCAAAAACTGTTAATTAACTTCATCTGGTCTGGAAAGCACTGGCTTCCCAAAGAGTTACTGTTTCTGCCTTTAGACAAAGGTGGGCAAGGACTAGTGCATTTAGAATCTCGGATACGGACATTCCGTATTCAGTATGCACACTCCTTTATGAACTATTTCGCTTGTCATCCGTGTTTCAGCTTTAGCAGCTACTTTCTCAAACAGATACATAAACTAAATTACGATTATCAGATTTTCTCTATTAAATTGGATGTACAGATGATTCGTAATATACCTATCTTTTATAAGAGTGTGCTCAATTCTTGGTTTTTCTTCAATGTTATGAGAACATCGCATCCAAGCTGTAAAATCGATGTTTTAAATGAACCACTGTTTCTAAATCCTTTGATCAAGAATATCTCCACTGGATTTACTTTTTGCTACGAAGATTTTATAAGTGCGAATGCTACCATTCTAGCTGATATTTTGGTAAATGATAAACGAATTGCACTTGAAGACTTACTCCTTAAAATTGGCAACAGGTCTCGACGATTGCTTCAAATAAACTTGAACACTCTATGGGATAGCATACCCAATGAATGGTTCGAACTATTAGATCGACCTATTGACATTCCCAGGTCAGTATACAATTATGATTTATCATGCAATATTAATGATGACTCGGTTTTTACTGTATTGATACCATCTCTTTGCAAGAAGGAACTATACAAGATGTCTTTATTAAAATGTTACTCAATGATTTCACATAATACCAAAAGTAACATATGGAGAGATCTACTTTCTCTAAATATTGATTTTACAGATAATTGTCTCTGTTTTTATGAATATCCGTGTACATACTACGAAGGAGATTTGTCATGGAAGGTTTTCCATGGGGCACTCAACACTGGGGTTTTTCTATATAAGGCCGGATATTGTATTAATGATAAATGTGTTTACTGTGGCGATCGTGAAGATTTAGCACATCTTTTTATAACATGTTCACGTCTCCAACCACTTTTGTGTGCTGTTAGACGAGCAGTTCTATTTTTAACACTGGCTGATGAATTTAAGCCTGAGAATTATGTCAAAGGCTTTCTATGCCCCCATTGTTCGTCTAAATCTGCACGTAAAATTAAACATCGTATATGCAATTGGATCATGGCAAACGCTAACATGGCTACCTATGTAACGCGGCAGCGTCTAATGGATGTCAATGGTCAGACGGACGCCCTTCGAGAATGCATTTCTCGAATGCGAGCTCGTGTGACTATTGAATTTAAATACCACCAGCAAAATGGGTCACTAGAAAACTTTAAAAATTTTTGGGCAATTGACCACTTCGTTTGTAGTACTGAAGACGATATTTTAACATTTAATGGTATTTAGTTATACCTTTCAGTATTATTTTGTCCACTTTCATCATTTTACATTTTAATGACTGATGACTGATGATTTTGATGACTGATTCCCATTGATTTTTATACGGATTGGATTGTTGTTTTTTTTACAAAATTGACGTAGATCTGTGATATTTTGACATATTTGTTATTCTTCATAAATACAATGTTTATTTAAATGATACTCAGACTGATTCAGGAATATATTTATATTGTCTATGACGTGTTTTTAAAAATAATTTATGAGTGATGTATTAAATTAAAGCGTTTTTTATGAATCCAAAATAAAGTACATGAAAAGTCTTTTTCTTCTTCTTCTTCTTATGCGTGAGACTGGTCTTATGTATATTTGCAGTCCGACCGATGTCATGAATTGGGTTGTCAGGAAAAGGTTAGCTACACAGAATTCGGTCTCTGCAGTGTTGAAAGAGAGTCAGTGCCAACTACCGGTTTCTTAGCTCTCTTGCTGTAATGTGCAGAATGTGTACTCTGATGGCTTCAATCGGTGCTTGGAGTGCTTCGCTGAAGTGTCGACAGGGTCATAGGGCTGGCGCTCACATAGAGCTTGTTGTCCCATCTAGAAACATGAACTGCCCAAACAATCAAAATACCAGCTATTAAAATGTACACGTTGTGAACAACTATATAACCAGTGATGGACGATCATCAATAGAGGTGTCACTGCGTTGTACAACACATAAACTCACCTGCAGTAAAGAAACAGCCACCCCGCTATTTCTATTCCGATGTCTGCTCGTTTACCAGCTAATAGGGCTAAATCATTAACTAACAGAACTCCGATCAAGGATTCGTCGAGATTAATAGAGAAATGTCACTCGCTCCGTTATTCAACAAAATAAGCGATGACTACTTCAACTCGTCATTGCTAGATATATAATATCACAGTCACATAGGACATCGACTTAAACGCAAGATGCTGCCAGCACGAAATTGTTGGTTAGAGTATCTACCCGCGGTTACATGAACGCACTGATGCCAAAGTTGGTTCATATTGTGCGCCCACGCGCGCTAAAGACGCCAGTACAGTTAGCCTCGGGCAGTTCTGATAGTCGTTGTGTTATCATTTGTATTGACGACGGCGCGTGGAGCATCGCTGAGATTTTCACAATCATATTTATCTGTGCCGCACCTATCAATGTGAAAGATTTAGCAATGATTTTAAGTTTACTTATCAAGGAGGTTATTTGAGATTAGCAATTCGCTTCTTATATGCGCATGTCTATGCGGCTAGTAGTAGTACTTACATTCAGTTGGCGCAAAATTAGAGGCTTGCCCGATTGTTCGTGTATATTGCTGATTATATATATATATATATATATATATATATATATATATATATATATATATATATATATATATATATATATATATATATATATATATATATATATATATATATATATATATATATATATATATATATATACTGCACGTAGAGAGGCTTCACGAGACCTACTACATGGCATCTCTCGATCGTTTGAGACATAACTTCCGGCTGTCACTTCAGCATACACCCACAATGGAGAGATCCGATCCGTCGTTCAGGTATATGACGTCATAATCAACTACGTCACTGGTAGGATGATGTCACAATCAACGCGCATAATGAATTACGTATCTATCTCCGTCGTGAAAATCAAAAAGAAAGTCTCGAATGCGGTTCGTGAAATCGTAACATCTCGCAGTGGATTATCTGTAAAGATTAAGACTGATCTCAATCCCGCTGTCGCTCTCATAATCTCGTTCTCTCATCGACCGTCGGATCAGTTCTCTACCTCACTCACTAACTCACTCACTCACCCACCCACCCACCCACCCACTCACCCACTCACCCACTCACCCACTCACCCACTCACTCACTCACTCACTCACTCACTCACCCACCCACCCACCCACTCACTCACTCACTCACTCACCCACCAATCCACCTACGCACCCACGCATCCACCCGCCGGCCTACCTGCTCGCTCGCTCGCTTACTCACTCACTCACTCACGCACTCACGCACTCACACACGCATGCACTCACTCACTCGCTCGCTCACTCACACGCGAACGCACGCACGCACTTACGTACGTACGTACGTACGTACGCACGTCCGCATGCACGCACGCGCCCGCTCACTCACTAACCCATCCACCTACACACCCACCTACACACCCACGCATCCACCCACCCATCCGCCCGCTCACGCACTCACTCACTCACGCACTCACTCACTCGCTCGCTCGCTCGCTCACTCACTCACTCACTCACTCACTCACTCACTCACTCACTCACTCACTCACTCACTCACTCAATCACTCACTCACTCACTCACGCCCGCACGCACGCACGCACTCACGCACGCACGCACGCACGCACGCACGCACGCACGCACGCACGCACGCACGCACGCACGCACGCACTCACTCACTCACTCACTCACTCACTCACTCACTCACTCACTCACTCACTCACTCACTCACTCACTCACTCACTCACTCACTCACTCACTCACTCACTCACTCACTCACTCACCCAACCACCCACCCACCCGCCCACCCACCCACCCACCCACCCACCCTCCTACCCACCCATCCACCCAACCAGTCGCTCGCTCACTCACTCACGCACGCACGCACGCACGCACGCACGCACGCACGCACGCACGCACGCACGCACGCACGCACGCACTCACTCACTCACTCACTCACTCACTCACTCACTCACTCACTCACTCACTCACTCACTCACTCACTCACTCACTCACTCACTCACTCACTCACTCACGCACTCACTCACTCACTCACTCACTCACTCACTCACTCACTCACTCACTCACTCACTCACTCACTCACCCAACCACCCGCCCACCCACCCAACCCACCCACCCACCCTCCTACCCACCCATCCACCCATCCAGTCGCTCACTCACTCACTCACGCACGCACGCACGCACGCACGCACGCACGCACGCACGCACGCACGCACGCACGCACGCACGCACGCACGCACGCACTCTCTCACTCACTCACTCACTCACTCACTCACGCACGCACGCACGCACGCACGCACGCACGCACGCACGCACGTACGTACGCACGCACGCACGCACGCACGCACGCAGGTACGCACTCAATCACTCTCTCACTCACTCACTCACTCACTCACGCACGCACGCACGCACGCACGCACGCACGCACGCACGCACGCACGCACGCACGCACGCACGCACGCACGCACGCACGCACGCACGCAGGCAGGCAGGCAGGCAGGCAGGCAGGCAGGCAGGCAGGCAGGCAGGCAGGCAGGCAGGCAGGCACTCACTCACTCACTCACTCACTCACTCACCCACCCACCCACCCACCCACCCACCCACCCACCCACCCACCCACTCACTCACTCACTCACTCACTCACTCAGCAACCCACCCACCTATTCCCTCACTCCCTCCATCCACACACACCATTGCCCCACCCACCAACCCACGCTCTCACGCTCTCTCTCTCTCTCTCTTTCTCTTCTCTCTCTCTCTCCCATTCTCGCTCTCTCTCCTTCTCTCTCTCACTCTCTCCAAGATCAAACTTTCAAATTACTTCTGATAAGGTGTCCCTCAGTGCTGCTCTCGCCTGACAGGGCGCTGTACTTTAAGTTCACGCTCTGCTTGTCATTCACGCTCTGCTTGTCAGATTTTCTGATATATGTATGATTATTGTATTGTGCAACTGTAGTAGTAGTAGTAAACAGATTATACAGATGCAATCAGTGTCTCTTCGCATTTGATCACTATGCCTTGTTCCTGGCCAAATTATCTAGCTTCTTCTCGTCCATTCTTGATTTTACTCACTCACTCACTCACTCACTCACTCACTCACTCACTCACTCACTCACTCACTCACTCACTCACTCACTCACTCACTCACCCAACCACCCGCCCACCCACCCAACCCACCCACCCACCCTCCTACCCACCCATCCACCCATCCAGTCGCTCACTCACTCACTCACGCACGCACGCACGCACGCACGCACGCACGCACGCACGCACGCACGCACGCACGCACGCACGCACGCACGCACGCACGCACGCACGCACGCACGCACTCTCTCACTCACTCACTCACTCACTCACTCACTCACTCACTCACTCACTCACGCACGCACGCACGCACGCACGCACGCACGCACGCACGCACGCACGCACGCACGCACGCACGCACGCACGCACGCACGCACGCACGTACGTACGCACGCACGCACGCACGCACGCACGGAGGTACGCACTCAATCACTCTCTCACTCACTCACTCACTCACTCACTCACGCACGCACGCACGCACGCACACACGCACGCACGCACGCACGCACGCACGCACGCACGCACGCACGCACGCACGCACGCAGGCGGATAGGCAGGCAGGCAGGCAGGCAGGCAGGCAGGCAGGCAGGCACTCACTCACTCACTCACTCACTCACTCACTCACTCACTCACTCACTCACGCACGCACGCACGCACGCACGCACGCACGCACGCACGCAGGCAGGCAGGCAGGCAGGCAGGCAGGCAGGCAGGCAGGCACTCACTCACTCACTCACTCACCCACCCACCCACCCACCCACCCACCCACCCACCCACCCACCCACCCACCCACCCACTCACTCACTCACTCACTCACTCACTCACTCAGCAACCCACCCACCTATTCCCTCACTCCCTCCATCCACACACACCATTGCCCCACCCACCAACCCACGCTCTCACGCTCTCTCTCTCTCTCTCTCTTTCTCTTCTCTCTCTCTCTCCCATTCTCGCTCTCTCTCCTTCTCTCTCTCACTCTCTCCAAGATCAAACTTTCAAATTACTTCTGATAAGGTGTCCCTCAGTGCTGCTCTCGCCTGACAGGGAGCTGTACTTTAAGTTCACGCTCTGCTTGTCATTCACGCTCTGCTTGTCAGATTTTCTGATATATGTATGATTATTGTATTGTGCAACTGTAGTAGTAGTAGTAAACAGATTATACAGATGCAATCAGTGTCTCTTCGCATTTGATCACTATGCCTTGTTCCTGGCCAAATTATCTAGCTTCTTCTCGTCCATTCTTGATCGAAGTATACCGAGTCCTGTCAGACTGATGCTGATACCTGTTCACATAATCTCACAGTGTACGCTTTCAGCTTTCACACCGTTCTAGGCGCAGTCTTTGAGCGAAATGACTTGTGTCCCAATGTGCAAGTGGACATGACTCTGTCCCGGTTTGCTAATCTTTGTCAGAGGTTAGACATTGCCAGTGCTAAATGCAAGCGATTGTATCACACGACCTGATAATACGAAATAGATCACGTACCTGAGAATTCTTGTCATCAGATAGGTTAATTGGAGATAATCAGTGAGATATACCTTTCACATTGATATAATATAATGATCAATTCTCAGCTAAGCTTTACTCACGCGTTGCCAGTGTCGGGATCGATCGAGAATTGCATTCTTAGAATCCAAATAACAAGGTAACTATACAGGTATGGCAGCAACAGCGACCAATCAAATTAGTTTCAAAATATTCAAACTACTATTTATTCCATAGTAAAGACATCTAATTCGTACACTTGACGAACTTGTTGCTGCTTATGACTGACCTTTTCACTCATTACGCCATTCATTACCGGTACACATTTAGGTAGTGGCGTCAGCCTCCAGGTGGTGTAATTCCTGATGACGACATATACTTGAGTAGCAGATAGGATCTATCCATTGAACATCGATGCCGGAACCTCTACCGGGTCATGCGGGCATTGATGAATCCAGTTTCTCAGTCAATCATATGACGTCATAATCAATTACGTAGTATCTGGGCCGACGTCATAATCAATTACGTCATGAATGGCGCGATTTATTCGGTCATAAGCGTGTAATAGTGCATCAAGATGTACGGATTACACGTCTTTACTATTTAATGAACATCCTGTTCAATATTCTAAAACCAACAACAGCACACATTTAGATAAGTTTCAACACATTTAATAGCGTACCTGTATAGTCTTCTGGAAATTGAGATTCAGAGCGCGCAGGGATCAATCGATCTCGAAACGGGAAATGTGTAGGGGGAGCTTAGCTAGAGATGGCCAGGGCATATCTAAAACCGGATTTCTCTATAATGAGAGCCATATCAAAGCTCTTGTTAGTAAATATGGTCCGGGAGCCAAATTGCAAAATTTAAATTTATCCTACACCGGTTGATTTGTCTGAATCCTTATGATGGCCTGATTCTGTACAAATCTGTAGGCCGGCGAAAGTGGCGTAATTATAACGTCATATATAGGGCCCCAAACACTGTAAAAATCCGCGTTTTACTGACTTCAGTTAGCTTATTTGAATATGTGCAATCAAATTATAGAATAATACACGAAAATAATTGACAAAAAATAATTAAACTATGCGAAAATCTGTTCTCGTTTCAGATGTTGTAGGATAAACTTAAAGTTTAAGATTGTAAAAGAGTTATGCCAGATCACCTGCATTAAATGCATGCGTAACTCTGTATACACATGGACATATCTATCACAAACTAATCTAGCTTCCAAAGGTACCTGGCTTGCTTCTAGAACAGTTGTGCGGTCATCACGTTGTTTAAATTGTGCTTTGGTACAATAGAAACTAATTGTTATCTTTAGAATAACATCATAGTCTAACTCTAAACATTAGGTCACATGATAATCAAATCCAACATGGCGTTCCCATCATTTTGTAATACGTTATTGTTCAGTATATTCCGATATATCACATGCAGATTGTATATTTGAAAGAATTGCATGTTTAGCAATCACAGGAATGTGGTCTGTCTGTAGTGATGTTTTATCTCTGTCTCAAATTAAGATTATATGTCACATGATCGACACAAATCCAAGATGGCTGCCAAGGCTTTTAGAATTGTTATTTCGCAGCTCCTAGATATGATAGAAATGTGTTTTTAAAAGGCTATACCGGTGTTTGGAAGGATAAGGAAATGCATTCCTGGCAAGTAAATGCCATCATCAGACTCAACAAATGGCTCGTAGGTAGCATGGCCGAAATAATCCACTATGTCCACCACAGAACTCTAAATTGCTGCACATATTCTCTGTGTAATAGAGCATTATGTTAGCTGATGAATACTGGCGCTAGAGTTTGTGTTTCGGTGGCCTGGTGTTTGAATAATGTGTCCCTACTTGTTATAAAAAAGCACCCAGCTTAATACGCTATAATGCATGATTAACGGTTGGCATGTTCAAAGACTGGGATTTCCATACAATAGGCATTGACATGGTACGAGCTGTCAACACAGTCACACGCTCATGCACAAATCCTAGATGTACTACGCCAGCCAGTTGCAATGAAGATGAGCTATGACTAGTGAGAATACCGCTCACAGACATTAACCTGGGAGTACGAGTCAAGTCAGTCAAGTCTGTAGAATTTGAGACATCAATCGGCTCCCCGCAGGGAGAAGATCTGTATCTCGGTTTTTTCACATGTTACCTTGATGCTGCATTGACATCTATGCGGGAAACTTCCACAAGACCAAGACCCGCCCCCACCCTGTGTCAATACTGGGCATGTCGCTAGAGATGGAGTATGCCGACGATGAGGACGTGATAGACGAGAAAAAGAAACCCATCACCGAACTTCTCCCAACAGCTGCAAGCACACTACAAATTTAGAATCTCTTTAAGACTGAATCCAAAACAGAGTTCACCGACATATACCTATCTACAAAGCATGAAACTAAACAAAATGACGATCCACTTCGTGGGGGCGAAACATGGAGGAAAAGTACAATCCTGGGCTCACAGCTTTGCAGCACTGCTGACATTGATGCGCGTTGCGTCACGGGGAACATAGCTTTCCAGGCATTCTGGAAGCTATGGATTCATAGATCAAAGATACCCTTGATAAAAAGACTACACTTATACAATGCAACCTGCGTACCCTTGATGCTGTATAACTGCAACCGCTGGGCAGCTCCTAAGACAGTTCTAGACAAGCTCGATGTCTGCCACTGCAAACACCTAAACACCATCACTGGTCACCGATGGCCAGACAGCACAATTTCCAATGATGACCTATACAGGATGTGTGATACGTCACTGCCGTCTGTAAAAGTCGGCCAGCGAAGAGGGTACATGTTTGGCCATATGCTACGGATGCCAGGAGACACACCATCTCAGAGAGCCTTTGAATTCGTCGTAATCTGAGCCAACAAATACAAAGCCAGGAGAGAACGTCATTGCATAATTCTGCTAAGAGTGCTACGCGGTGATCTCAACAAAGCAGGACTCGATACACTCAAGTCAAGAATGGACCTGAGGAAGTTAAGTATTTCGGCTGAGGACAAGACACAATGGTAAATAGGGAAGAAGGGCTGATGGCAGCTGTGGGATGTTTCTACTACCACGGCCGCAGAATACAGTAACCATACATACTCCATAAAGCCAGTCCATTGCAAGTAGCATCTTCAGGAACTCTATGCTATATGCGCAACCCGCATTGCCTATCAAGTCTAGAATCAGATTCTGACCATCCAGTGTGCGTATGCTCCTCATTCTCTGCATCGTACTCGTCAATATTACCCACTTAGACCGGTTTTTGTTGCTCGTGCACAATATATGTTATTAGCGTCGGCATTAATTTGCTTTTTAAACTATCTACATGTCTTGGATGACAGTCTTGGTGCGAACTGTGAAAGGTTAAACTACAACGCTATCAACCCAGCGTCGGATTCTATCCACCCTCTACCTTCGACAAATGAATGTTTCATTCAATGCCGCCAAATACAACCCCGATATTTAGACTATTTGAAATTGTCAACCATGCTCTTTAGGTCAATTATTAAGCTACAACATGGTATACCGGTTTGTCTTTCATACATGCGAATGCTGGTCTCTACAATATCTTCATTTTCTTTGTCTTTGAGTGCATGACAGGGTGCATGGATATCTATACGTTAGTAGTGTAAGGTACATATGGTGATGTAGCTGCTACCTCACAGGAAAGGTCTCCCTTGCTGATTTTTTTTATCATCTCCTTGAAAGGCTTTACCTTGTGGTACGTGTTTGCCTATGGCAAATGGAAAAGAGGTTGTGTCACAACCAGAGATAGTATACTATGCTGACAATACATTGCATACTTCATCACGCAGTCTATTGCACCTAGTGTTCACACTAATGTATATGTTACTGCTAATTTTCACCGCGCACTCGTCTCTAGGCGTCAACATGCCACATGAATATGTCAGGGGTACTAAATATCAGTATCATTAGCTACCATACCTACGGGATTGCCACTTTTTGAAACATGCACCCTCCTCTTGTTTCAGCTTCACGATGACTACACTTTTAAGGATTCTATAGCCCAGCAGCTACTAGAAGGCAAGTGTTTTCAGCCTCTGCTAAGACTAATGCAATTTTCAAATTTTCTCTTGCTTCATTTTATAATGCTCAACCGCAATTAATAGATGCTGTTGTGCTTTCAATGTTTTCAACATTGTCTGTCCCACGCTTGTGATATAAGTCCTCTTCCCATGATTCCTATGCCTTTACTGTGTTTGTACTTTATTCGATGTTTCACATATGTACCCATCTCAAGGTCGTCGGATTTGTATATGTTTGTGGTGTACATAACTTCGAAAAAGCAACAGCATAACCTCCATAGGTATCTCTTTGAGATACGAACCGCACAGCTCCCATATGGTCAATACACCAATCACCGCATTTTGGTGCATTATTTATGACTGAATCTGTGCCATTAATGAGACGTGGGACCTTTCCAGTTTTACCAATTCCCCGCCCCTCACTAGCTAAGCTCCACCCACCCTTCGCGGTGTTGGGATTGATTGATCCCCGAATGCACTGACTATCAATTTCCTAAAAAATCTATATACTTAAACTGTTGAATATGTTGTAACTAATTTGACCGGGTGCTCACGCCCGCTCAAATTAGTTTCGAAATATTCAACATGATATTTATTAAATAGTAAAGACATACACTGTGTACGATAACGCATAGCCCATCTTCAACAATGCGTTCGTGACGTACTTATGGCGCCATTGATTGTGATTTAATTATATATGCCACGTAGTTGGCTATGACGTCACATGAATGAAGAATACAGTGGAAGGCCCATTACATAGAGAGGCATTTGATCTTTGTCACAGGTATCTTCCATGTGAAGCCAAACCAAGGGACACCAATACCAAAAGAAACGAGTGTGCCTCGTCACTACTATGGAGTTTCCTACAACTCATTTGAAAGCGAGTTTATCTTATTTGAGGATATTGACAATGTTGGTTCCTTTGTATTTTTTTAGACCCGGTTTTGATCTTGATGTTTCTAGTTGGCTTGACGAAGCTCGCACGATCAGGGTGAATTTGCTTTATTCAATTATCAAGCAATTCTAGGTAAAGCCTTTGTCCAGCATGTGTGGATTATAGCAAATTTTACATAATTCTGTCATCTACCACTGTTATATCTTTGAGGTCTCTTAAGGGCCCTGCTGCAAATATAAATATAAATGCAGCATGTGCCTCAACAAGTCTTCTCATCGCCGCTTTATTTTGCTTCGCTGCGCTAATGTGGATTCCGTATGCACTGATGAAGTTAAAGAGTGATATTACTTGGCCTTGCAACACATACACTTGCCATTAACTCATTTGTCCTGAGGAAAATGTATGTTGTTCAATGCGTGTACTGTACAAGCTCTGTATTGGACTACTTTTCACTTTCACATCACGATTTACTGCTGTGTTCCTGATGAGATCATCGGTGTACATCAGAAAATGGTTTTCCTCTCACATTTCACCAAATCAATGCTCATTCAACTATCACTAGGCTATTGGGTTTGTATCCATTAGGCTATGCATACGTTACCTACTGACATATTAAGTATCGAGCATAGTTAATATGACCAAAAGCAAACATGAGGAAGTAGCGCCCGCACTGCTTCTAGGTACTGTACTATGCTAATCTCCCAAACAACACTAATCAGAGACAGCAGCAATGCCACCGATAGTGTACCAACATGTGGCGGCTGGATTATTGATGGTATAGCAATTGCTCGGTTGGTTTCTCCAAGAGATACGTATGCAGACTATGCTGATACCTTTCACTTATTTATTTATAACCGGGAGCATATGCAAATCTGCTGAGACTATCTATTGTTATGGACATGTATGGGAATCATTGAATAAAAACCCAACCACGGAGAAGGCGTGCCGTTGCAAGAGTACGCATATCACAAGTGCAGGACAGACAATGCCAACAGTTAATGATTGGAATACGTTCAACAATGAGTCTACATTTACTCAAGAACAGTATGTCCGTGATTGCGTGTCGGTGGTCCCTAAGTTCGTCGCTATAGACAGGTGTGCATGTGGGTTTCACTAAAGAGAAGTAGTATTCTGGCACGAGTTGGCTGTATATTGTCCATTAGGCCACAAGAGAAAGCGTCCTTAAGACCAGCTGGGGTTTTTTTTCTGCCAGTCTTAAAGAAACTTCATCTTTAATCACGTATCACTCTTTTGTTAGAATTCACAAACTACAAGAGTAGCCATCCATCATCAGATCTCGTATGACGTCATAATCATCTTAGCGCGTGTATGATGACTTCATAATCATTACGTCACAAAGGGTTCAATTTAGACGTTATCAAATCTCAAATGGTCCGACACGTTGTATGAATTGTATATCTTTGTAATTCTTTGCTATTTAATAAGCGTGCTGTTGACTATTTTGAAACTAAGGCAGCAGCAGCGCCCAGCCAAATTAGGTTCAAAATATGCAACAGCTTACCTGTGTAGTTTTTTGGAAATTGATAGTCAGGGTGTTCAGAGATCTATCGATCCCAACACGAGCGAGGTGTGGGTGGAGCTTAGCTAGAGATGGGCGGAGCATACCTAACACCGGAAAGGTCCATTGTACTGCCATCATGCAATATAATATAATGTACATTTTAAAACAATGTTGGCATGTGTTGTTGCACAGCCCACAATACAATTGTTGTAGCAATATACACATGCTTCTCCTCGACAGTCTTAAAATGTCAAATTCTTACATCAGTAGGAGAAGGGTTCATCCCAAAACTGGTGGTTGGTATAGTCAGTTATCTGTATGGCCAGCGAAATGTGATCCATGTTTGAAAAATAGTTACATACACAGATCAGTTAATATATTTCACGGGTGTAGGAACGTACTTGGACCTGGGGAGGGGTGCTGAAGTATGGGCGAGGCCAAAAGCTACCAGGTCGATATGAGGATACAATATGGTAGAGGCAAACCCTGGAGGTGGGGGGGGGGTGGATATTGCCCATCTTGACTCCCACCCCTGTTACTACGCCTCGGTAGCATCACATTAAACCTAGATTTAGATCATATCTGCTGATGCCAGTAGCTTTAGATCCATATGTGCATTGTAAATGTATGATGTCATGAATGTTAATGTCAGAAAGATAGTTTTCTCGATTATGTTGTTGATTTAAGACAAAGAACAAGGGAACAATTTTGATATTTAAAACAATTTAATATAACAGTCTTAGGGTCCTATATATGCCGTCATAATTACGTCACTTTCTACGGCTTAAAAATGTGTACAACATGCATATTCTGAATCAGGACATTCTAAAGTTTCAGAAAATATATACATATTTTAGGGCGCAACCAGTGTATGATAAAGCCTTATTTTAAGCAGCTGGTTCAAAGTGGCTCCCCAACTAATATAGCTTTGATACTAAAACCATTGTGACCACATCACCCCGAGAAACCATCAGCTGACGAGGCAGAATCAATCGTTCTGAAGTTAATATTAGTTTGATTGTATCATGCCATATATCACCCCGCCAACAATAATTAGTGGAATCAGGTAGTATGGGGATAATCCCCTGCAATCCAGCCCTTTTGCATAAATCATCCAACATAAATATGCCCTTATTTTATCGTCAACCTAGTTAACCCTTTATTAGGCCTACGTTGCCACGTGGTATTAGCCAAAATACTCTACTCATCACTCTCCGGGGTAGAGAATGGCCCAGGAGTTGGCTGGGTGGGGGGAGGGTGCGGGTGCTGGTGCTGGTGGTGGTGGTGGGGTGTGTGTGTGTGTGTGTGTGTCTGTGCGTGTGCGTGTGCGTGTGCGTGTGCGTGTGCGTGTACGTGTGGGAGTGCGAGTGCGAGTGCGAGTGCGTGTGCGTGTGCGTGTGCGTGTTCGGGTTCGGGTGTGCGTGTGCGTGTGCGTGTGCGTGTGCGTGTGCGTGTTCGGGTGAGGGTGTGCGTGTGCGTGCGTGCGTGCGTGCGTGCGTGCGTGCGTGCGTGCGTGCGTGCGTGCGTGCGTGCGTGCGTGCGTGCGTGCGTGCGTGCGTGCGTGCGTGCGTGCGTGCGTGCGTGAGTGTGAGTGTGTGTGTGTGTGTGTGAGTGTGCGTGTGCGTGTGCGTGTGCGTGTGCGTGTGCGTGTGCGTGTGCGTGTGCGTGAGCGTGTGCGTGTGCGTGTGCTTGTGCGTGTGCGTGTGCGTGTGCGTGTGCGTGTGTGTGTGTGTGTGTGTGTGTGTGTGTGTGTGTGACACTAGCTGATGTGACAATCAACACGGCATAACCCCGTAGCGAAAATCGAAACGTCCGTTAGCAATGTGTACGAATTGTATGTTTTTGCGTGCACTTATAATTTTAACAGCAATATGTTTAACCCTTTAATGACTAAATTTGTTCAAAAAATTAAAACATTTAGTTATTGAATGTCTATTTGTAGGCCAAGTTATCGATCCAGTCATTCCAGCGATAAGTCTTCTCTTGGCCTGCAAATGGACATTTTCCAAGACCCAGTAGGCCTACATAAATCGGTTTCAATGCGCACATAAAGTGGGTAGAACTTAGCTAGAAATGGGTATTGCGGAGCTAGAAATGAACTCTTCACTAGTCCGTCACGAATGTATCTGAAGTGCATGGCGCTGATTAATTTACAATTTACTAAAGTATGTTAAATATTTTGAAATCAATTTGACTGAGAGCTGGGTTGCGGCCACCGGCAGCCATTTTAATGAAAATGTGTTCGAATAGTTCTGCCGACGGATTACTTGGGGTCCTGTTAGGGTCAAGTCAAACGAAGATACAAGCTAGCCATAGAAGGAACATATTTAATTATATGCATTGCTATCTATATTGTAGTGCCCTATTGCTGCCAATTGTGATACTCACGCGCGTTCGCACATGCGCGCACACGGGTACACACGCACATAGGTACACACGCAAGTATGCACGCACGCGCGCACGAACACACGCACGCACTGTCTTCCTCTAAATAACATAATTGCTCAAACAGGCTACCCGCTTTCCTGACACACGACCACTAAAGCTCGCTCATGGCTGGGCATAACACCGGCGCTATACACCTGCAGAAAACAGCTTCGTTGTAACGATGGCAGACAGAATGTAAAGTCGAATATGCCTACTAGTTTGAGGTTTATAGCTTTCTATCTAATCACGTACGGTAAGAATCAGACTATGAGAATGGTATAATGTGTATCGTGCGGATGCCTGAGTTATGAAAGTATATGGCTAATATCACAAGAATCATACGTAATTGCCTCGCTGCCGCAAAACACCAGAGAATAATTTCAATGAGCGAAAACTCTTGACTCGCTGAATATTTTGAAAACAATTTGAATGAAAGTTGTTGGTGGCTTAACCACCAACAACATTCAGTCAAATTACTTTCACAGTATTTGGCAGATCCAGAGATATAACCCGTGGATATGTCGTTTGCACAAGCTCAGCAGTCAAACGGTTAATAACCATTTCAACAACACCCACTCCCTCTAACACATTATTTGACGTTAAGGATATGTGCTGTTGAGTATTTTGAGCCCAATTTTACTGGAAGGTGTTACTGAATGTAGCAGTAACGGCATTCTAGTCAAATTATGCTCAAAATATTCGACAAATTTTTTCCTGTACGGTAGAATTTAAAAAGTTTGATTTCCATGGAGATTGACAGGCTTGCAAATTCTAATCCAATCATATTAAACTATCGAGGAACAGAAGAACATAGTCAGCAGTAGGATGCATGAATTATGCATGTCCATATCACAGTCGCCCTCTTCCCGTTTTATGTGCATAGAATTTATTAAAATTCTCCGTGATAATTGGAACAGGAATAGACAGGGTTAGCACACCGGCAACGGCGCAGATAGACCCGATAAACTTCCCCCACGGTCCTTTCGGAACACGGTCTCCATAACCGACGGTAGTCATGGTAATGATGGCCCACCAGAATCCGTCAGGTATGGAACGTATATCGGAGCCTTCGATGCCATTTTCGGCGAAATATATAGCACTAGAGAAGACGAGGACGCAGACGACGACGGCTACGAAGAATAGACACAGACCTTGCATTGAGGCTCGGAATGTCAGTATCAGCACCTGTAATCCAGAGGAGTGCTTGGTCAATTTGAATACCCTAACCAGTCGAACGACTCTAAGGAAAGCCAGTGAAGCGCTGGATTTAGCGTTCTCGCAGCTCATACTAGAAAGAACATTAAACAGGGTGATATAATACGGGCCGACAGCTGTGAAGTCGATTAGGTTATTAAACTCCTTAAAGAATCTGATTTTATTTGGGCATGAGAAAAACCGTACTATCACTTCCACAGTAAACCACGCGGTACACAGTGTTTCGATCAAGAAGAATGGATCCAGGAAATTCGGTGCTTCTCCTTTAAGACAATGGCTTATTCTAAACACAGGTAGCGTCTCGACACAGAACAACACGATAGAAACGAGGGTGATAATAACTGAGATAACCGCAACCATATAAGCTATGCATGAGGTTTCAGGGTATTCAAACGTTACCCAAATTTTCCGTTTGATATAGTTTTCCGGAAGCACTATATGCTCCACAACATATCCTTCCTGGCGCTTGTAATGTTCTATCACATTCTGCTCTATCTCGTAAAATTCTAGCTCCGACAGGAAAATATCATCAGGCACAGGATCCGGTCGACGGAGCCGCCCTCCGTATTGATAATAATTAAATATCGCATCGAATGTAGGCCTATGCCGGTCAAAGAAGTACTCGTCCCTTCGTTGATCGTAATATTTGGCACGTTTCTTAGGGTTACCCAGTAAGGTAGTAGGATGTCTATTAAGCACCGCTGCCCACGTTTCATAATAATGACCACTGACGTTGATACTAATCCTCTCGCACGTACTGACCGTACATACGTGCTCCCTCTCGCTGGACGAACACGAGCAACCAGCACCCGACAATGCGCGCGTGGCTCGCCGTTTGTCGGGCGGAATCCGGTGATGAACTACCTGATGATTGCTATGAATACGTGATAATTCCTGAGTTTGAAAGATCCAGAGATCGCTTGTATCTGCCCCGCCTATTTCGTTTATGCGGTCGTTGCTTGCGTACGAGCGTCGATACGGAGTCTGGTTTAAAATCACGACCGCCATTGCGTCACCTGAACTGCGAGGTGCTTCCCTCCCTAGGACCCGTCTTCACCATCAACTCCAATTCATGCCTGGTCACTTCATTTCGGTCGCCAAAATAATATCTGGGGATGAGGTACAGTGTAGTTTAGAAATAGTTTAAATTGTTTCCAAAAAATAATAACACGTACTGTTGACTATTCTGGACTCAGTTTGCTAGGTAACCACTGCAGCCCACGTCAGCAATGGCTTCCAGTCAAATTTAGTCCAACATATCCAACAGACAATGTCTAACACTGCGTTAATAATTGTACCGTTTAGAAATATGTTAGGTAATTTCTGAGCTGGAATGCCGACATATATGAAAATGTTAGGACTTCTACTTGTCATTTCGCAAACTCTTTGACTTGAAGTTGTTGCTGTCAGCTATAACTTCCAGTAAGAGAGGATTACCACTTGCATACGAAGCCGGCCAACGTTGGCCTCGCAGCGGCTTTGAGAAATGTGCATGCACATGCCAAGAGAAGACTATTTTTTAAATGTACCACTGGAATAACTGGCTCGGTAATCGAGCCAGTCATTCCAGTGATACATTTGCTAAGCTACTCTGCTCTTGGCATGCACATGGACAACCAATAAACACATAGTTTTATTTTTTGATCATGTTTAGTCATTGAAGGGTAAAAATAATTATTACCGGTTAACCACGAGTACATGCCCGGGTCATGCACATTAGGTCTACTGGACGGCATTGGAGGAAAACGGTACATGACAGGTAGAACGTGCTATCCGGGTAGAAGGAAGAATTGATCAACACAGGTGAAACGCTAAGTATACATGCCATTGCAATTCAAAGTTCATATTCACAGCAAAATGGATGAAATTAAAATTGCTTAAACTATGTACGTGTAGATGTTTAAACTGGGTCTAGATGTAACGAAACGAGAGAACAATATTTTCATATTTCATTACCTGTAAATTAAAATATAACATTTTTTAAGTTGTGAATTTGAATTAGGGACTCGTGCCTCCATTTAAATTTCACAACTTAAAACATTATATTAATTTATATGGAATGAACTCACCGTCTGCTAAGATTAATTTCGTTTCATTATATCTAGTTACACAAGCTACGCCTCTAAAAGTATACACTACTGACAATGTATCTTCAAGCATTCTGGTGTGAATATGCGCATATAACTAGTTGTGAACCGTATACTGGTTTCTGGTAGATCCACGGCTCAGTGTCATATGGTGTAAATAAATTATCACACGCATGTGACAACGCATCGAAACAAACACTGCCTTGAAACCCGAGGTAATACAGCAGGCTGAGGAATAACCTAGTATGTTTCAAAGCAAAACACAACGCGCTGCTGAATACTTTTGACTTAACTTGATTGGAAGCCGTTGCTTCCCAATACGCCAATGCGTTTGATTCAAATTAAGCCCAAACTACTCAACAAACATTTCTTACATCATGTTCAAAATTGTATTAACTACACTATGTCGGTGTGTGTGTGTGGGAAGCATGTTAACTTATTTATGAGCTGCACTTAAAGGTATAGTACAAAGAAACACTTGGAATCGCAAAAAAATCGATTAAATATAATTTCAAATCTGATGTAATAAATACATGTCATTAGAATGTGTTGATCAGTTGCTAGAGTTACTCGTAATGAAAACTACAAAGCGTATGTGATAAATACAAAATCAAAAGCGTTGCCAGTTCACATCGCATTCATCTCTTATAAGCCTGCTAACATTCGTGCTGTAAGACCGCATTTAAAACTCGCTAAATTCGCTCCAGATGAGTTCTTGAAAAACCCCGTTGCGTGAGAAATCTGATACGAAGTGGCAATTCGTTTGAATTGCTATATTTATCACGAATAGAACAAAATCTGTTAAGCATACAAACGTGATCACCCTAGACCGCTAAACATACTGTAAAAGAGCATCATCATCACAGCACCACCACCACTAGTCATATCCAAACACTTACGTACACACGCACACGTCTGCTTTCTTGGCCTCGCATCTTCGGAGGACTGGCGGGAGCAGCGCGGGACCGCTAGTGCGAATCGCGTCTTTCCCAGCTCGGGTCGATGATCGCTTCCAAGGCGAAAAGTGAAATCGGTAGCTGAGACAAGTTAGTTGTCGAGATTCCGAGCCACGCTTAGTTTGCCAATATAGTTGGTGGCACGCTCATCAATTTAACTCCCTCTTCATCTCTTCCGACATCGATCCGATTCAGTAGACAGACCTCAAAACTTTCCCACCACCCTAAATCCACTTTCTTCACAGGAGTACACAAAATTACTTCTATTTATCGACTGTCTCGTCCTACTGCATCCGCAAATATAAAGCGATGGACATGTTATTCACTTCGCCGATTTTGTTCAAAGGCGGAAACCTCCAAATGTACCATCCTTGTCAATCAGCTAGTCGATGCGCGAAGAAGATTAACGTTTCATCAAGCATTGGCCTTTCTCTCTGATGTCGACACGGACGGACATGGCATATCGCGGTTCATCAGACATATAACTGCTAGTCTAGGACATCGACCCGACCGTCCTGATTGTTTTACTACCCATACAATCTACCGCGTGTACCGACATGTCTTGATGTACTGATTGAACGCCAGCCATGCTCTCCCACACTCTCCACCAACGTGTTCATAGTATATTCACAAAGTAATATTGGACGATTATTGGCATGGAACTCTCAGTCTGTCATCGACCATGCCAAATAGACACCCATCGGCACTGAACATAAAATGAATGGAGTAGCGCAATGGCATATGTCTAATCTATGCTACCATCAGTTACAGTCACAGCTACTTTCAGCGCGAAAGTACAACAAGCGTACAAAATTTCAGACAAGCATGCTCGTCAGCTTTTCAATATTTCGAAGCTAATTTAACAGAGAGCCGTTGCTGCCACACGCACAAGCTCGCTGCCAAATTAGTTTCAAATTATTTAACATAATATTTCATAAATTCTACAAAATAGCATATGGTATCTGATTATTCAACTTACCCTGCTTAATTTATGTCAGTATACTGTCGTGGAACCGTGAACAAACTTATGGTAAGGTGGGAACCAGTGCAGCCGGAGAATAATACTATTCTATTCGGCAACAGCTTATAACAACGACGTACCGCTCAATAACCACTGAGAAGAGGACTGCATAGATGCTGTTGACAAATGAAATGTGCCGAAATTATTTTACTATCCAAGCCTTACAGGATTACGAGGAGTTCACGGTGTATTCAATCTTTTTCACGAGATTTGGTTTTCAGTGAACTTCAAGTTCCATTGGCAGACATCCCTACATGTACCAGCCATGTACGCTAAATCCCTTACTTGCCCATTTCTCTTGACGTTGCCTGCTATGTTGACAGTGGGCCACACCTGTTGTTATGGCACAAAGGATCACATATCATATATTATATTGCCAGCGTAATTGATTGAATGATAGATTGATACGATGGTTGATTGATTGATTGATGGATGGACTGATGGCTGATTGCTATAGTGATGATGAATGCAATGAGTGATTGGTTAATTTGATTTGGTGATTTAGTGACTCAATTAGTGGATGTTTGTTTAAGTGATCGATCAATTGATTGGGACTTTGATTCACTGATTTGATTCATTGACTTATTCAATGAACAATTGATTGTTTGATTGGTTGCCTGATAGAATGATTGCCCCGCTCGATTAATTGTTTGATCATTCTTATCACTGATTGGCTAATTGATGTATTAGTTGTTGCTTTAACTAGCTGAATTAAGTAACTGATTTGTTGAATGATTGCTGGTGTAATTGATTGAGTGACTATTATTCGTACAGCAATTAATCTTACCATTGTTGTTATTAGTACTATTAATACTACTACTACTACTACTACTACTACTACTACTACTACTACTACTACTACTACTACTACTACTACTACTACTACTGCTACTACTACTACTACTACTACCACTACTACTACTACTACTACTACTACTACTACTACTACTACTACTACTACTACTACTACTGCTACTACTACTACTACTACTACTACTACCACTACTACTACTACTACTACTACTACTACTACTACTACTACTACTACTACTAATAATAATAATAAAAATACTACTACTACTACTACTACTACTACTACTACTACTACTAATACTAATACTAATAATAATAATAATAATAATAATAATAATAAAAACAATAATAATAATAATAATAATATTATTATTATTATTATTATTATTATTATTATTATTATTATTATCTTACATATTTACTGTAGGGAGAAGGAAAGGTCAGTTGATAGAACTATTATCCCACTCCAAAGTACCAGTATAGACAATAAAACAAAAGGATTCTGGAATCTGGTTGTGGTCGAATAGCGCTTCGGCGGAGAGTAAACAGTGATATTATCATATATTCCCCGCTTAGTAAAACATCTGCTTTCGTGCTCATATACTTTTGAAAGCATACATATCTGTATTTTTTTTAAAGCATTACTAATTATTAAGATAATTCATTAACCTCTTATCTATATTAAATACATCGAGCATGTAGGTTTTCAAGAATACATGAACGCGAAAACATTATTATGACATCAATAGTCTGGGCTCGATTAGACCTAATAAGATCTGGGTCTATCTATCCAAAAGTATACATAGATTCAATGTCGTTCATTTTAAGGCTCATTCCTTTACTAGTATCGTACTTATCGGCCTTTTAACATCTCGTTAATGCCGAACTGTGGTCGTCGCCATTCTTATCTCAGCAAGGTTAGTGTCTGATGCCACGCATGTATAGATGTAACACTTTGATTACAATGTAACAAATAAACTCTTGAGAATTTTGAAAATATTTGACATCGGATTGCCGGAATATTAGGCACCAAGAGCCGGATTAGGCCTACTTGGGGCTCATGGTTAATTAGTTGAGGGGACCCCTTGTCGGGTGGGTCAATGAGGGGATAGTACTACTGCTACTACTACTGCTACTGCTGCTGCTACTGCTGCTGCTGTTGTTGTTGTTGTTGTTGTTGTTGTTGTTGTTGTTGTTGTTGCTGCTGCTGCTGCTGCTGCTGCCGCTACTGCTACTGTTACTGTTACGGTTGCTTCTACTGCTACTGTTACTGCTACAACGGCAACAGCAGCAGGAGCAAAACTACAACGGCATTAACAACAACAACAACAGCAGCAGCAACAACAACAACAACAAAATCAACAAAAACACCAACACCAACACCACCAACAACAACAACTACTACTACCACGACCAAATGCAAGGCAGTCATTCCGTGTGTGTCAAAATGGTGCCAAATACGTTGAAACTAATTTGACAGGCCATGCGTTTCTGATTGGATGAAAAGAAAATCAGAGTAGCCTTCATAGACTATTGCCATATATCAGCGTTCAGCTAATAATTCATTGGCAAATGGGTCTTTAATGATAGCCATATGTTACAAAAATGAAAATGCCACGCGTGTGTTCAAGATGAGATGCCTGTTCCTTTAATGCCATTAATTTTGGGATTATAATTGGCGATATATTCCATCTGTCAGTTCTTTGACCTAGTACGGCTCAGAAGTAACCTAGACGGTTTCCATGACCAATTATGAACCCGATGTAAGAAAACGGGTGTTGCATATTTCTAACAAAATTGGATAGGAAGACATTGGTGCCTTAGGCAGCAATGTTTTCCAATCCAATTACGTTCAAAATAGTCGACAGTACGTTTTTAATTTTTGTTTTGGAAATAATCTAAGTTATTTCTGAACATGTATAGCAGATAACACTCTATTATAGACAATTTGGAACAGAGTAGCGAAGCCAGCCTTTCTAAGAATTTACGGAATAAACACAGACTGCTGTCTACTCTGAACACACTCGCAACTGGTGATAATGAAAGATGTCATAGATTAAAAACAAATAATAAGCACGTTTATCTGATTAACATGAAAATAAATAATAACACGTGACACAAACGAATTTAAGTTAAGAACCTTTTAGGAGACATCCACCGCGCACTTGACCGATCAACACGCGTGTCCGACAGAAGGCCATGTGATACCACCTCGATACGACACTGCCTTGGGGCTGATAACTCAGATGATGGCTTCGCATCGACATATCTGCCACGTATGCCAGCTACTATATCACCTTTATTACGCATCGCATTGTCTTACGCCTTACTGAGGTGGGCGGTGAATGATTACAAAGTCTATAGATAACCAGTTACCCCTCAGATGACTTCAAGAAAAGCGAGATCTACTTATAGAAATATGTATGTGCGGACCATGAGATTATTTTTTGAAAATTCATCACTGGAATGACTGGCTCGGTTACCGAGCCAGTCATTCCAGTGGTAAATTTTAAAAAATAGTCTTCGCCCGCTTGATCTGCAAATGGAAATTTCTCAAGAAAACTGCAGAAGAAGTTAGTTTGCGAGCTTGAGTGCTAAAAGGTCAACATCAATTTTCTAGTGATGTTTATGCTCTATCGTGTCATGTTCCAGAGCATGTCAAATATAATAATATCATGCCTATCTATAGCGGGCATCTGCGTTTCTGACCAAAAGATATCGATTTTTTAAAGAAGACTGGTCGCGAGATCATCCGTCTTAACTTACTATTTCCCGGTGGCTGTAAAAGACATTTCATTTAGTAACCGCCCGATCCAACTAGACTATCGCTTTTTTGCCCGCACATTTGAATAGTCCTTAAAGTGCACTTTATATTTTACTGATAAAACGGTTCAGATGGCACAATTCCTGCTTTTGCGGAAAAGGTCTATCGACCGTGTGATTCTGGATTGATGACAGACCCTCTACAAATCCTGCTATGACATAATAGTGATGCCAAGAAAGTCATATTCATTTCAAAGTATCCCGTCAATTCCAGTTTAGCCATCAATCATATGACATAAACATTAACTACGTGACCTGAAGGATGTCGCCAAACTCAATTACGTCATGAATGGCGTAGCTAAGTGCGGCACGAACGCTTAAAGGTGCGTAGTAAGCGCAAAATGCTGTAAATAACATTGTCAAAAGTGTATACTTGTAGAGGCTTAAATTGTGGGCCTAGACGTAATGAAACGAAATAAATCTTAACATATGATGAGTTCATTACGTATAAATTAATATAATTATATACGAGCCCCTATTTCAGCTTCACAATTAAAAAGAGTACCATAATTTCTACGGAATGAACGTACTGCTTGTTGGTCGCAACTAACTCATTAAACGGGAATATTCAGCATATTGTGATATTGTACTATAAGTGCTTTTTAACAGTTTCATCGACGAAGCACTTTTATTTCAATGGCAAGCTAATTACAGAGGGAATGTGTGGAATAGTTTGAAAATAATCTCCCTTGAATCCATTGACGGATATCCAATAATCCAATAAGGACTTAATGACAGCTATTCGACTTAGTTTCAGATTATTCTACAGCTTTTGTATGTTTGCTTTCAAATTAAAATATCTTATTCGGTGAAATGGATAACTTTCTTTTCACAACCACCATACGGCAACAGCTTTCAGCAACACTGATTTCAAAACTGACATTTTTGTCGCATTTTTCAATAAGTCTGGTTCTTCTGGACGGATCTTCTCCAACTCGCATGAAAGCTTGCTCGTGGGATTCTGCGGAAGTCTGCAATTTTTTTTAGATCCAAAGGATAAAATGGAAAGCACCGCCTTCTAGCAACATAGTTTGCAAAATAGACACATTTGCCCGCACGGTTGCCTGCTTGAAAAATATATCAGCGACGTATTAACCAAGTTCGTCCTCGTTATCGAGTTGTAATAATGATGTGGTACATTTTTAGCTATGACTCTTCCATGTATAGGTAGTCTCCGCCCATGCATTGCACATGTTAGGTGCGATTTACATTTTTTGAATCCTGAATTCCTGGAATCCCAATTTCAAGGTCACTTTACAGTTAACTTGTTGAATACTTTTGAAACTATAGGCGGCGGCAAGGCCCAGTCAAATCGATTTCAAAATATTCAACATACGTTTATTTCATTGTAAATGGATACAATTCGTACACTTGAGAGAATATTCAATGATCGCGACGGCGCTGGATTCCTCAGGCATTACACATTATAGTTTCGACGGACTTGGTTAGAACATTATATAATGAGTAACATATCGGATCTATCGATTAGCTGGCGAATATGAGGACAAAACTGTCGTGAATAAAGTATAGGCATATGATGAGGGGTGGGTCAAGAGGAGCGAAAGCTCCACCTCCCCAGGGTTCTCTTCTCCCATCACCTATCCCCGCAGCGTCCCCGTGGGTGCTGGGTCCAGCTATAGATTGCCGTCACAGCTACCACCCGCCCCCTCCCCCCCCCATTCTCAGCCACCCCACACACACTCACCTCAACCCCAACCTCGGCCCGATCACATCACGTTTACTACACCGCTGTTACGGTATAATATGATAGGAAATGTATTCTCTGAAGGCTTAAGAACCCGAAAGAGGTGACTTCTATTTATATATGCTATAGTTAGTGGTATACCAATACATGCGCATAGACGACATATTCACCCTATATTTAGTATATAGGGCTAAGTTCGTATCTGATTATTGTCATTATTCATCGAGACAGGATTCTTCTCGCATGATATCTTTCTCCAGATTGTCTGCATCCACCGATACCAGCAGGACGCAGCCATTACTGCGAGAAATTCAGCTTTCTGTAACGCATATATCCAATTATCACATAGTTTTTGTTTTAAACATATTTTATTGTCAGTTAACAACAATTGGATTGAGTCACAAGTCAAACTGACTTAGATTCGACTCTTTCCATAAAAGACTAGAAAATAAAACAGTCCTCATTCTCTTGCAAATTCTCGATCACTAAATTGTTAATTGATATAAGCAGCACATAGAGCGTTTTGAGGCACACTTAACACAGCAGGGGTTAATCGTCACCAATGTATCACAACTTTATGATTTGCATCTGTATGGACCTATATGCTTCCAGTAAGTGCTTCTATTAAGAAATATTTGGAACTGCAGAAATGGGGCCAGACGACTGAAACGATGTTGGGTGGGACGCCGGGTGTTGGGCTGCTGTGTCGGGTGTGGGGTGGACTCCAGCGAGGGATGGTGGCATTTTTGGTGATTGATTATGGCAGTGACGCAGATATGTCCACTGCCACTCACCGTATTGGGAGTATGTTACCGCTATTGCCTATGGCGCATTGTTTTTAACCATTCTAATGGGTTGAAAATCAACTTTAATCAAATCATTGTAATATTTAGAGGTTCAGAACCACACACTACTTTTTTTCTAACTGCACATTCATTTTCAAAACGGCACAGATGGTGTAGAACTCCACACTAAAGGAAGGCCAGGTTGTATTTGGTTAGATGCGTGATATAAGCGTGCAGCCATTGGACATAGCTTACTTGAGGTCAACATCATGAGTCTAGCCATTAAAGCATGCGTATATGTTCAAGGGTTGTTGAGTTATGGTCGCTTTACTATTTATCCCATTGTACACGGCGGGCATAAGGGCATTTTATAGGGACTGGCCAGGTTAAAGAAAAGGCAATTTGAGAATAGTTCAAGGAACAGTTCATTTACCACGATGATGAGCCCGTGAACCCATTCTCAGGAGACCCAGAGGGTTAACAACACCAATTAAAACGGCAGAAGTTGAGAAGGCACTCAAAGCAATGACGTAGATTCGGTCATGATGACATGAACAAAAAACTATTACAATAAGTAAGTGCCATTATCTCAAAACCGATCACGCACCTAGTCAGTTCAGGTTTTATGCCACACCTACCCATCGATGATGTAGACAAAGGCACCCGCATCGCGCCATCCAAGCCCAAGAAGCCAACTGGCCCCAGCCAATACGCCGCTCATTGTGCTTCTCAACAGCATACGGAAAATCATACCCAATGTTACTCTGTGGTTTATCGGGACAAGATTCATGACTTCGTCGAATCATGTGACGTTAAACGTGGACGCAGCTGCCCAGGGATTGTATTGCATGCGTGTGCCAGTAGTTATGTCCATACACTGGGATTTCCCCAAAATGGCATTGACATGTCACGAGCCTTCGGCACAATCCAACCCTCAAAGACTCTAGATGTACTATGTCATGCCAGTTTCAACGAAAACGAGTAACGACTATTAAGACTACTGCTTGCAGACACCGAGCTGAGAGTACGAGTCAAGTCAGTGACGTCTGCAGAGTTTGAGACTCCTCACAGGGAGATGGTCTATCCCCTGTGCTTTTCACATGTTACTGTGCTGCTGCATTGAAATCCGTGCGGGAAAATTCCACAGGACCAAACCGCCCAGTGTCCATAATGGGCATGCTGCTAGAGAGGGAATGTGCCGACGACGCGGACTTCATAGACGAGGAAAAGAAACCCATTACCGAACTACTCCCTGTAGCTGTAAGCAAACTAGAAATTGAGAATCTCTTTTTATTGAATCCAAAAGAGAATCCACCCACTAAAGAAAATGACGATCAACTTCGTAGTGGCGAACACCACGGAGGCAAAGTAAAGTCCGGGTCTCACTACTTTACTGCACTGCTGACATCGTTGCACGCTGCGTTATGGGGAATATAGCTTTCCATTCCCTCTGGAAGCCATGGATTCGTAGGTCAAAGATGTCCTTGGCACAACGCAACCTGCATGCCATCAATACTGCATAGCTGTAACAACCGGGGCAGCTGCAAAGGAAGCTCTAGGCAACCTTGATGCATGTAACCGTAAACACTTATTATTACTAGATACCGATGACCAGATAGGATAATTTCCGACAATGAACTATACAAGATGTTTAATACACCGCCGCTGTCCGTAAAATTCGTCCAACAAAGATGGTCCATGTTTGGGTATGTGCCTAAGACGTCCGAAGGCACACCGGCACAAAGCGCTTTGTCATTTGCCCTAGTGGGAGCCAGCAAATACAAAGCCATGAGATGACGTCATTGCATAAATTCATTAAGCGTGCTACGAGGTGACCTCAAGAAAGCAGGACTCGTTACAATCAAATCAGGAATGGACCTGAGAAAGCTAAATATGGTGGCTGAGGACAAGGCTCAGTGTTCAAAAGCGAATAATGGCTGATTGCATCTGTAGTCTATTTCTACTAATACAGCCGCAGAACACAGTAGTGATACATATATGACGGCCATCTTGGATTTCAAGCCGGTGGATCGCTTAGCCTGGAACTATGTTGAACAAATTTACTGGCATGTAAACACTGGCTTAGAGACCAAAAGATGTATATATGTTGCTTACAATGGAAGATATTCTAGAATCAGTGATTTGCCCTAATTAATTTGATAATTATATCAAGCATGAGAAATACTGCACATATACAGGCTTTCAGTTTCTTAGTGCTTATGACCAATACATTGCATTTCCAACGCAATAGCAATCAGTGTGTAGACCCGCGCACAAACCCCACTCTTTGTCTTACTTCAAAAATGTTAACGAGTTTTCCTGATTTTTTCGCATATCCCTGATTTGTTTTCGTTTTTTTCGGATCTTTCGGATCACACTCACTGATATGGTCATCGAGTGTATGATCACACCATTTCATTGTTAAAATTTGAGACAAATCCGAGTAGCACTATCCGAGATATCCACAGATCTAGAATTTGATCCGATCCGGATCCAGGTTCTTTTATCGAGATCAAGACCACAGTTTGAACATCGTCTTGTGCGGCACGCTGTATTTGATCAATACATGAGTGTTTTAAAGCAACTCTGGATACGTAAGCACGCACTCACTCGCTCACTCGCTCTCTCACTCTCTCACTCGCTCACTCGCTCACTCGCTCACTCGATCACTCGATCACTCGATCACTCACTCGCTCACTCGCTCGCTCGCTCACTCACTCATTCACTCGCTCACTCGCTCGCTCGCTCACTCACTCACTCACTCACTCACTCACTCACTCACTCACTCACTCGCTCGCTCGCTCGCTCACTCGCTCACTCACTCACTCGCTCGCTCGCTCACTCACTCACTCATTCACTCGCTGGCTCGCTCACTCTCCCTCTCTCCCTCTCACCCGCCCACCCACCCACCCACCCACCCACCCACCCGCCCGCCCTCCCGCCCGCCCGCCCGCCCGCCCGCCCGCCCGCCCACCCGCTCGCCCACTCACTCACTCACTCACTCACTCACTCACGCAATCACGCCAGCATGCACAGATGCGCAATCTCTCCCTCACTCTCTGAATTGTGTGTACCATATCAGCAAGCCCAGTCCTTAGAAGTCCATGGTATGCGTACGTACGCAAGCGCGACTTCGCGGGGCTCGCTATTCCTTTCGTCTTCTTTCGAAAGATATATGCCTCACTAGATAACGGTGTCAGCTTACACAAACCAATTTGTCCAGCAGTAATGAGACCATATGGTACAACGGCAACATGAGCCGTGTGACCGTTAAGCCATCCGGTATTAGACTGCATTCTGTTCAATGCGTGTCTACAAATCTTAATCCCGAGGGGGTAAACAGTTACTGCCTGTCTAAATTAGTTTTCCTCAGATGTCTGTCCACTTGCCGCAAACCATTCCGCCCCGGCTATTGAGAATGCGTTTGCGTTACTAACCACCCGCGTGTTGTATCCCTTGTGTATACAATCGTGTGCTATTACTGTCGGCTGGTGGCGCGAAATTGAGAAAGGTGTGTGTTATGTGAACTCAAGAAATATCTCAGCCATAATTTGATTATAACCGACTATGGAGAATGTACGAATTCACATAGTCCAACCTTTTTGTCCTCGCACCTCAGAAACAACAAGTTCCTAATAAAGCAAGGAATATCCTGTTAAATATTTTGAAGCTAATTTGACTGGGAGCTGTCATATTAATTTCTTGAATAATGGATGAATCCATTTATAACTAGCTACACCCCGATCTTTCCTAGCTAAGCCCACCAATCGATCGACCATTGTACACCAGGAACACTACTTTCCAGAAAGCTATACACGTAAGCTGTCGAATATTTTGAAACTAATTTGACTGGGTGTTTTCGCTATCTGTGGCTGCAACAGCGCTCAATCAAATTAGTTTCAGAACATTCATCAGAATGTGTATTAAATAATAACGGCATCCTACAACTTGACGGACTAGTAAGCGTTTATGATGGACTTAGATAGGCCATTCATTACGTAATTGATTATGACGTCAATTTACACTAATTCGTTATGACATCATGTATTTGATTTACATTCTGAATTCCTATATTGTCTTGAAGTTAAGACCTTGGAATTTCAGAAGATAAACGACTAGTTATTATATTCCCTTTTCTATTTTGTATGTGATTTCATGTTGATAGCAACGCCCACGTTTCCAGCCCAGGGACACCACTCCCCAGGTTTCTAGGTGCCTAGGAATGATGCGCACCGTGATGCCCTTCATTGGCATCATCAGATACAGCATGCACGCTATCGATGGCCGGGAGATTGCTGTTGTTGCGTACGGTAGTATCACACGTATCCTCAACGAGAAGATAATGCAACTCTTTTGTGTGGTCATTGCTGTACATTTTTATGGCACGAGGTAACAACGTATGAGGATAGTATTATGGGCTACCGCGAGCACGCAAGGGGGCAGTCTAATAGGCATGCTTTGGTCCGATTGTTTTATCAAGTCGACCAATTCTAGAGGGTCGAACGCCAGAGTCCATATGTCATCGCATCATCATTATGCTATTTTTCAAAATAAGCCATAAGCTGTAGTAGCTGTTGGGGGAAGGGGAAGGCAGACAGCTGCGTGTCTAGTAGCATCCTAATTGATATCAATGACTTTTTTAATTTTATATGTCCTCTTTAAGAAAACGCCTGTTAGCAAGAATATACGGATTGCAAAGAAATGATATATTGGCATATGTATAGCCGCACTCAAGCCTTTTCATAATTAAGGCAGGGGTGTATTATACAGAGCATTTTCAACAGATTAGTTTATAGGAAATATTCTGCCAGCATTTAGTATTGAATATTAGTATGTATTATAGTATATCTGTTTGAAAAAATGTAAGTAGATACAATTATGATTTCATTTAGCAAAAGAAGTGTTCATTAAAAATTGTCATTTTAATGTGAGACAAAAAACAGCAAACTACAGATATGTGATTTTTACTTAGGCTCCCTTCCCCCTCCCAAGGTCAAGAATCACTTTGGTGAGGCCAAAAATAGAATGCAAGATAAGCATTTCGATATTTGACGTCCGGGGTTATGAGATGATAAAATCGGCTGAGCACGCAAGTGGGAGCAGATTATAAGAACACATGACCTATAATCTACACCTATGATGACAACGGTCTTTACATTGCGTCTACTTGTATGCATTGCCATTGTCATGTAAATGGTTTTTTAATGGACACAGCGTCAGGTATGCCGTGTGGGCCCTAACAGAAACTCCTATATCTGCCCGTGCGCATGCAATTACGGGCGTTTGTATTATGACATAGGAACAAATTGCGTTCGATAGTCCTGGTTAATGATGATACATTAAGATATTCACTGTTTAGGAAGTGATCAGTGTCCTCTATTGCTACCTTAGGCATGTTCATGACACAGACAGGTAAACGGACATCATAACATGATGATAATTCACATTTCCGCTGTATCCATCCTTTATATGACGTAATAATCAACTACGTAACGTATAGAATGACATCAAAATCAATGGCGTTATGCCGCCACGGATGACGTAGGTTCGTGATGATGGTCACGAACGCATAATTGAAGACGGACTATACGTTGTTGTACTAATTGTATGTCTTTACTATTTAATAAATATCCTGTTGAATTTTTTAAATCTAATTTGACTGGGCGATGTTTCTGCCATTGGCAGCAACAGCGCCCAGTCAAATTAGTTGCAAACTATTCAACAACTGCACTGTATAGATTTCAGGAAATTGATAATCAGGGCATTCGGGGATCGATTAATCCCAACACGGCGAAGTGTGGGTGGCGCTTAGCTACAGATGGACGGGGAATAACTAACACGGGAAAGGTCCATTATCCGAAAACATGCGGATGAATAAATGGCTAACTATTACGTGGAAGTAAGTATCGACGTGGATGCGGATTCTTCTCTTGCTCCTCTTCGCTCTCCGAGTCAACATTTTAACACACGTACGAAAGGTTTTATGTATGGCCTGTCGACGTGACTGACAAGCCCGTTATAGCAACACTTGCAATCGACATATTATTTCGAATAGCAACAGGATTTAATTCTATGTTGCAAACCAGCTATTTCGCTTACACACACTAGATTCTCAGATCAAATTTTCGTGTTTCTTTATTATTTAATCCCATGGAAATTATCTACATTTATTTTATTTTATTTGATAGCAGTAACTTTGATTCTCATGGCTTCGGATTGTTATTTCAAATTGTCACCTGATTTCGTTTACTATATCTAATTATGCAGCCTGGCCTCAACCCATACCAATGGTGTCCATTCCCTTACCTCCTCTGACACGCACGCACGCACATACGCACGCGCACACACGCACGCACGCGCGCGCACATGCACACACGCACACACATGCACACACCATCACGATCACGCACACACACGCATTCCAATCCCTACCTCGTCTAAATCAACTTTGGGAGTTTGGGGAGGCTGATCAGAAAATCTTGAAAAACTAACACCCTGAGGAAAGCATTTGGAGTGCAATTCAGGAAAGGGTGTATGAGGGGTGTACGTGTTTCTGGGTTGGTACTCTGCAAAAGTATGTGGTCCTGGAATCTTCCCTTGGAACAATTTTGAATATTGGTCTCTCGATTATGGCTGTGGGTGAAGGTTAGTTTGCTTATGATGGGGAGGGGGGGGGGAGTGGATTAGGGATAGTAATTTGAGATTGATCTACATAAATAATATAATTGCAATACCCTGTATAATGGCGTGGCGGAGCATATACTTATGTAGATCTATCCGAAAAGTGCTTTGAAACAAGCCAGATGCTAGATAAGCACCATGGCTGTGACGAACTTATGTAGCCTGTCGTTGCATACATGCTTCAGAATGGACGAATCCGATCTGCCACTCAAGTATATGACGTCACAATTAGGTTATGCGAAGGCTGAGATCACAATCATGATGCGTAATGATTGGCGTAGACAAGATCTAGGTCCGTCATGAGCTCTTAGTACGCGGTCACGTGTACGAATTGTTGGTCTATTAGGTTTATTAAAAACACTTATGTTGAATATTTTGAAACTAATTTGACTTGGAGCTGTTGCTGCCATAAGCAGCAACGGCACCAGACCAAATTAGTTTCGAAATATTTAACATCGTACCTGTATAATGGAGGAATCCTGATTTTGCTATGCCCCACCCATCTCTAGCTAAGCTCCATACACGCGTTGCCGTGTTGCGATAAATCATTGCACTCCCTGACTCTCAATTTCCAGAAAACTATGCAGGTAGGCGCTTGAATATTTTGAAACTAATTTAACTAGGTGATGTTACTGCTTATGACAGCAACAGCGCCAGTCAATTCGTTTCAAAATATCCAACAATATGTTCAGTTATTAAGTAGTAAAGACATACAATTCCTACTATTTAGATGGACTATTACGTGTTTAAGACGGACTAAAACTCGCCATGTGACGCCGTCGATTATGACGTTATATGGTTGAATGAGAAACTTGATTTCTCCATTACTCTTGATGTTGGGATTCTGGCAACTCAGGGTTCCACCGATTCCAACAAACACATGGGCGGAGCTTAACTAGAAATGGGCAAGCCATAGATAGAAATGGATGCATCTTATCTATTGCAGGTAATGAGCTAAATTCTGAAGGACAATCATGTCAGATACTGCACGTGTTCATGATTGTGCACATGTTTCATGTATGGAAACAAGCTGACACTTACTCGGCACATCCTAAGGTTTAATTTGGTACCTATGGCACTATGGCTGCCCTAAGAGAATGCATTTTCTGATTCTTGGCTAACGGGGATGTAGAATGTGTTTGAATATAGCTGTCAGGACTTCCCCAGCACACACTCGCTGTCGCTGACTGAAAAAGTCACGAAAGTTACACTCAAACAAATTCTACACCCCGGGTATATGAGAGATTCTCCGTATGTTGAATAATTCGCGGAGCGAGAGCAACATTGTTTGGAAATAATGCTTCTCTAATTATCAAATCGTATTGTGTTTACCTCAATTTCCTCATCATTTGCGTTATACAATTATACAAGTATTCGTGACAATACGATTTTGTACCTGAACGAGTAGCGACCCAGTGCAGTCCCTTAAACATAAATACCGGGAGCACTAAATCCGAGTGCAAATCGGTCAAGAAGACAGTGAGCGGGACGTCAACCGTGGCTATAGCGCGGACGGAGGCGATAACAGTGGTGTCTACTGACGAACCAGCAGGTACAGTGACGAACAATCAACCGGATCGTCCTGTGAAACTATCAGAAAGTGACAAGAGCCATCCCCCTCAAACCATCGGCGTTATAACAAATGTCACGAAATCGGCGACGAAACAGTTTGATGGCTATGCTTCAAATCCCGCTAAACAAACACTGTTAATAGGGTCATCAATCGTCAAGGGCGTAAATGAAAGCGGCTTAGATCCCTCTGTACAGGTTATGTGTTGCAGAGGAGCTAAGATTATGGACATTCTAGAGGTTCTATACTCCATAGACCTACAGAATTATAGAAATATCATCATCATGGCAGGTACGAACAATTCGAATAGTCCGATCGGTGAGGTGTTGCATGACTTTGACAAATTACTAAGTGACCTACACACGCTGGCACCGCAATGTCAGTTGTACATCTGTCAGCTGTGTCCACGGGGTGACGATCGAAAGCGTAATAACTTCATCACTAGATACAATCGCCATTTAGAGGTGCGGGAGCAGTTCTTGGACTTCACTCTTATTGAGTCGGCGGACTTATTTTATTCACGAGCGGGTATGATAAACAATTCCCTGTTTTATGCAGATAAAGTGCATATAAACAAAACCGGATCTTCTCTACTGGTACGTTGCATAAATGATTACGTGACCATTCTTCGAAACGCGGTGTGTAGGTTTTGTGGTGAGCCCAATCACAAATCATCCATGTGTCGTCATGGTCAACTGGTTCAATGCTATTCCTGTTACGGCTACGGTCATAAATCAAATCGGTGCCTTGGACATTAATTGGCCGGCCAAGAAGGAGCGCCTATTGTAAACAAACTGTGTAAAATTAACAAAAATATTTCTCAAACAAAGTATAATAATAATAATAATAATAATAATAATAATAATAATAATATTAATAATTGTACGTGTATTTATTCCACGGAATATATGTATAATGTTGTAACCAGTAACAGATATGATTTATTAAGATATTTCGATGATGAGAATAATAGCCGTATATCATCAAATTATGACCATCCACCTATCAGTTCAAAGTCTCCTTCTGTTGTATTAGGAACTGCTAGTGCTACTTGTACTGTCACTAATACAGTAACTGTTATCGCTAATGTTAATTCTATGACACCTACTACAAAGTGCTGTCTTGATGATGATACAAGTCATATACCTATTGCCATTCCAAATGATGTTCCATGCGCCCCTGATAGCGCTTGTATAACCGCCAAGTCATGCGCCCCTGATAGCGCTTTTATACCCGCCAAGACATGCGCCCCGGGTAGTGTTTGTATACCCGCAAACCCATGCGCCCCTGAAAATGCGTGTATACCCGCCAACCCATGCACCCCTGATAATGCTTGTATACCCGCCAACCCAGTTGTCGCATCTCCACGCGTTCATTATAGTGCTCATATTACCACATTTCCACATACCGCTACTAGTGCTAATCTATGTTATGATAATAATAATAATAATAATAATAATAATAATAATAATAATAATCTCTCCTTTGCAAATAATACCATGAGTGGAGAGAATTGTAATATGAGGATTACGGATAATAATTATCTAAAATTCGTAAATATTTTCTACTACATGAACATGTCCAAAGTAAGTTTTCTAAATTTCATCAATATTATTTCATACTGTGTCGTTGGAAAGATAACCGACCAACAAACACATGCAAGTGTTAGGTCACCTCTTGATCAATGGAAATGTAACAATGCTTTTATCAAATTAACAAAACAATATGACTCCCCATTGTTCAATTCAAATGCGAAAGGCATACGCATAGGCCACTTAAACGTACAGCACTTGTTGCCCAAAATAAGCCAATTGAAAATAATGATGGAAACAAGCATAAAACAAATTGAAATTCTTGGTACAACAGAAACTTTTCTTAGCAGTATCTCGACTAATAACCTAATCGAAATTAATAGCTATAATATCGAGAGAAAAGATAGGTCAAATCGCTCGGGAGGCGGCATTGTAGTTTACGTTGAGGAGAGCCAATCATATTTTAGGAGGGCGGAGCTAGAATCTGAGACTTTGGAGGCACTATGGATTGAAGTTAAGCCGTACAAAACAAAACCATTTTTATTAGGCTGTGTTTATAGACCGCCGGATTCACCGTCTAGCTGGATTGACGAATTCGAATCTTTACTCGAGGCCGCATATTTATATAATACTGATATTGTACTGATAGGCGATTTTAATATAGATTTTAATGTTCCCATAATAGCAAAATGGCAATCATTAATGGATGCATTTCACTTAGTGCAGTTAATAGATAAACCGACCAGAATAACAGAAACGACTGCTAAAATAATCGATCATGTATATTGCACTGAAAAAAGCAAGCTTACTTCTGCGAGTGTAGGCGAGCTTGCGCTAAGCGACCATTTTCCCGTATTTGCAGTGCGGCATAGTGTCACTAATAAAACTAATAGTCATCATTCAATAAAATACAGATGTAAGAAAAAGTTTAACAGCAACAAGTTTATTCAAAATTTATTAGAATATAATTGGGATATAATTAATTTCGTCAACGATCCAAACGAAGCACTAAGCGTTTGGCATGAAACATTCCTTAATATTTTAAATAACCACGCCCCGATTGTCGAGCGACGAGTTAAAAAGTACTCCCAACCTGGATGGATGAACCAAGACATCTTGAAAACGATGAAAGACCGAGATTATCACAAAAAGTTTAAAAATATTGTCAAATACCGGGAATTGAAGAATACGGTAATGTCATTGATAGAAAACGCGAAGCGGCACTATTTCGGTATACAGCTGACAGAAAATAAGCATAATCCTTCAAATATATGGAAGATCTTAAAAAGCATCAGCCCCAAAACAAACAAAATGCCATTAATATTATTAGATAACCAGGGAAACGAGGTTAGAGATACCGGACAACATTGTGAGATGTTCAATAAATACTTTGCTACTGTTGCATCCGACCTTGCGAATGCCATACAAAATAAAAACCACGCGATTTCACAGGATCTTGTAATGCATGTTAACAGTAGAGTTCCAAACGATGTCCAGTTTAAAATACCTGGAATAACAGTAGATTATGTTTACCGTGAAATTTCCCGTTTAAAAACTAATAAATCCGCAGGGTATGATACTTTGAACGCGCATTTCCTAAAGCTGGCCGCTCCAGTTATCGCACCATCAATCACCGCCATTATTAATAAGAGTATTGATACAGGAGTATTTCCTACCATGTGGAAATGCGCAAAAGTTAAACCCTTACACAAGTCCGATAATAAAAGCGAAATTAGTAATTATAGGCCCATTTCTATTCTGCCAATTTTATCGAAAATTCTGGAAAGACATGTACACAATTATCTATATAAATTTTTGACTACATATGATCTATTATGCGAATCTCAGTCCGGCTTTAGACCCAAACACTCCTGCGAAACCGCGTTGCTAAAATTAATAGACACGTGGCGATTTGCAGTCGATAATGGAGAATTCGTTGGAGCTATTATGATAGACTTCAGAAAAGCGTTTGACCTTGTAAACCACGACATACTGCTACGAAAACTAGGCATTTATAAGTTTCATGCATTTGCGCAAAAATGGTTTAGATCGTATTTAGAAAACAGACAGCAGTATGTTTCAATCTCGGACAAAACATCTGGCATGTTACCAGTCACGGTAGGCGTACCGCAAGGCTCGGTGTTAGGACCTTTGCTATTTATTATCTACGTGAATGACCTCCATATGAATCTTACCTGTAATGTCGATATGTATTGTGACGATACAACCATGCATTGCCATTTCGATAATGTAGCAAATATAACTGAAAAATTAACAGCTGATATGGCATCCGTCCATGATTGGTGTCAAAACAATAAAATGGTTATAAATACCGACAAGACCAAATTACTAATGATAGGCACTAAATTCAAACTAAAACAGATAAATCCGGAAATTAAAATATCTATCGTCGATGGAGAAATAGAAAGTGTAGAAAATGCAAAACTCTTAGGCTTAAATATTAACAACAATCTCTCCTGGCAACAACACATCAACAAAATTTGTAGCAAAATATCTTCCCTAATTTTTATGTTAAAGAAAAATAAACGGTACATGAATGTTGAGCAACGAACCTTATTTTACAAATCATACATACTTTCGCACATTGATTACTGTTCTCTCGTATATTACGCAGGTATGCCAACAGTGTTGAGCAAACTAGAAAAACTTCAAAAACGTGCAGCGAGAATCATCTTAGACGTCCCACATAGAACACCATCGCGGCAATTATATGATGAATTAAAATTGACGCCACTATCTCAACGTGTAACTATTAAATCAAACATTATGACATACAAAGCACTAAACAACCATACACCTAAGTACATCAGCGACATGCTTACACCCATAGAGACAGCACACACATTACATCTACGATCTAAAACTAATAGCCATTTGAAGCCTCCGAAAATACGAACCAACTATGGAAAATACAGTTTCACATACACAGCTAGTCAAAATTGGAATTCCCTTCCTACGTGTGTTATAAATTCAGAAACGCTATCATCTTTTAAGCACAACATGCACATACATACACACTTTCAATGATTTTATGCTTTGTTTCAACGTACCTGCATTAATAATAATAATAATAATAATAATAATAATTAATAATAATAATAATAATAATAATAATAATAATAATAATTTATCGATTGCAAAATATAATAGTATCTAACCATAAGAGCCGAATTTAACCTGCTCGGGGCCCAGGGCTAATAACTTTCTGGGCCCCAGTGTTCATTAATCTCCCGAAACTAACGGACTTCTCCGGGTTTATCTATGCCCCGCCCATCTCTATCGAAGCTCCACCTACTCATCATTCGTGTTGGAATCGGTCGATCTCCGCAGATTTTGGATATCATTTTATAGAAAACTAAATAAACTATTGGATATTTTGAAGCTAGTTTGTCTGAGTGCTGTATCTGCCTAAGGCAGAAACGACACCCAGTCAAATTAGTTTCAAAATACTCAACAGCATGTTTATTACATTAGCATAGAATTACAAATACATACTTATTATTGTCGTCTTTCCGCCATTTGATATTTGATATTGAAATGGTTGAAAATAGGTTTTCATTGCAACAATTATGTATAGTTTTGTATATATTTTGTGCATGATTTGTAAATTTTGTAAATATAATTCTAATTAGTTCATATAGTTATTTGGCGAGGGCGTCTGGGAGATCAGGGCATTGCTCTGAAGATTTACCCTCGATAAATAAAGATTCTTATCTTATCTTATCTTATCTTATCTTAACATTGACGGGGAATCGAACACGCAACTGGCGGCACCGCCAAGCATCATAGCCCGCCCACTCGCGTCCATCCCAACAGCGCCGCCGGACAAAACTGGTGCTATGTCGGCGAGGCTTTCTCGAGTATGTGCTTCCCATAGAAATGTATTATATTAAATAGAACAACCATTGTACCCAGTTTTACATATACTGGGCGACCTCTTGGTGATCCCAAAAAGCAATTTCTTCACTATAGAAACATATAGGAAAAAACAATATTACCATAATTTAAACCTCTGCTACATAAGAACTACCAGAGATTTTTAATCAAATCTAGACGATCCATGTGACAATGTGTGTTTTAAGTGTTCCCATATTTTTAATGAAAAATGCTTTATTGTTTTGATACAACGACAGATAGAACATGACACCTGCTAAAAAACCGACACAAACATCTGTATGTTATCATTAATTTGTCAATAAACAACGCTCCCTCTCTGCGGTGTGATAGTGAGCCAATGACTCTTTCATTCTACACAAATACACATGATGAGTTTCCAACACAATTTGATTGAAAGTTGTTTTCACTAAAGGTGGGAAGAGTTTCAGTCAAAGTGTTTTAAAAATAAATATGATATTTCATAGATTAGCTCTCTTGAAAATAGGTTTCCAGGGAATTTAGAATGAAATGACTGTTTCATTAACCATGGGATATTGACACATCTATGTATGACTCTTGTGGCTGTATTGCCTCATTACACGTAATTTATAGGATTAATGATTAAGTCTGGTAGATAACCCGCATTAGAGGCTATTTATTTCTTTAGCACTCTTATCAGCCAAAAACGGCTTCTGTAGTGGTCTTGAGAAATGTCCATTTGAAAAGCAAAGAGAAGACTAATTTTGAAACTTTACCGCTGGAATGACTGGCGCGATAAGCGAGCCAGTCATTCCATTGGTATATTTTCAAAAATAGATTTTTCTCGATTTGACTGGAAGCCGTTGCTACCTTCCAGTAAAATTATGTTCACATTTTCAACAGTTTTCTTGTATTGTTGCCTTGAAAATAAGATATGGAAAATTAGTAGGTGAAAGGGTTAATGAATATAGCAACTTTATTATTTGCAACATATTTCTGAATGAAAAAGCATGGATGCAATCGCATTCTCGTTGCAGCAATTATCAATAGGGGTATGAATACAACAACTTTCTGAACAGCAACAGCTTTTATGGTACACTTCAATTTTCAGCGCATTTATTTCAGTGAGTTGGGGTATGTTTAGTGGGGGTCATACTAGGCCTGTATGGATTAGGATGCGGGCGGAGAAACACCCACATGCGCCTGAATAAAACCATAATAATAATATTAATAATAATAATAATAATAATAATAATAATAATAATAATAATAATACTTTCATTATATACTAATGATGGCAACGGCAATGGCGATGATGATGGCAATGTTTAATGACAACGTCAATGTTGATGACGGCGATGACAATAACATCAGCAACAGCCGTCACGTAATTAGACCAATGCTGATCCTCGCAGGAGTATTGTGGTAATTATCCAAGGATAGTAAGAATCATGATGATAACTTTGAAAACAATTTGACTGAAAGTTGTTGCTATTCACAACAACAGCAGCAGGCAATCAAGATATTTTTAAAACAGCAGCGTGTAGTAGTCTTGCGTTCTTATTGGAGCCGGCATCGCTTGGATTTTAGAATGAAACTTGCCTTGAACTTATCGCTACAGTCTTCACAAGTGTATAGATATGACTGCCAGAAAGGACAGATCGTGCTGATTTGTTACTGACATTAGGTTACATGAGGTATAATTGAAATTTGCTACTGCCCTTGACCTTTACAGATTCAGCATCATCCAACTGAATGCTTTTGCAGTTTTTTTACTATTTCTGTTACTGATTTTGCTACCACTGGTGTTGTTGTTACTGCTGTCCCTGCTTACAGAAAATTTGCAGCATCTTTGTGAAGGCAACGCCATTCTGTCTGTAACAGTCCTCTATTTGCAACATCTTTGAGTTCAGCAGCTTTGTATTCGCAACAGTTTTGAATCCAACAACGTGGTGGATGCAACCGATTTCTTGTTGCAAGAATGTTTTGAATGGGATATCTTTATAGGGTAATTTAGCAACAGCTTTATTGACACATTAGCTATATCAGGTATATAGCAACTGTTTCTATATGTGGCAGTTTTTGTGTTCAACAACGTTACGGGCATAACGACTTTCTTGATACAGCAGTGATATGCCAGTCATAAGAGTGTTGTGGTTGCAACATCTTTCTGTCATGTATTCAATCGTAAGACACATATTTGCAGACAAACTGTTTTTTTAAAGTACCACGTATATATGTACTTATTAAATCTGATGACATTTCATCATTGATGCAGCAGATATCGCTTTTGAAGCCTGATTATAACGCATAGTTTTAACACGGTTTATCATTAGCTGTTAGGCGAGATGAGAGCGCTAATGTGCCAGACTGTAAAATTCACTCTATTGTATAGAGCAGATACGCATACGCTTGCCCTAGGTAATATAGTAGGCCTACATTTCTATCTATGGTACGCCTACAGATCCGTGCAAGGGAAGCTAGTTCCGTTCTGAAAATATATTTACAGAGTTGTCGCTCTTCCATAATTTCGAATGCTTATCTTAATTCATGCCGTTTTAAACCTACATGGAGAAGCTTTGTCAAGAATAAGCTTCTGCCCCAATGTAACCCTTTCACCAACAAATCCTTTAAACATGTATATTAACTTTCCTTAAAATACAAAACGTAATCTGTTTATTATTTTGAAATTAATTTGTCTAGAAGCCGTTGTGGTGCCTAAGGAATGCGTGCGTCATACGTGTATGCGCACGCATTTATACATGTAAAGCGCCAATATCGAATTTGCGACATTGGACAACGGCGCAGGGGACCAATATCAAATTTGATATCGGCGCGTCCGTTGGCGAATGGCGCAGGGAACCAATATCAAATTTGATACCGGCGCACCCATTGACCAACGGCGCAGGGGAGCAATATCACATTTGGTATCGGCGCGCCCGTTGGCCAACGGCGCAGGGGACCAATATCCTATTTAATATCGGCGCGCCCGTTGACCAACGGGGCAGGAGACGAATATTAAAATCGATGTATATTGTGACGATATGCAGTATTAAAGCACACAAATTTATGTTTCTAATCGAACCGTATTAATTGCTGGCGAACACTATACAACTGTTGCTGTTACGTTTGAACTATTGGCCACACAATTGGCATGCGTGTTCGGGACCTCATGGCAAGCGTCCACCCAAGTCTGGAGAAGAGTGGACTAGGAGAACCAGAGTTATTGAAGAATGTGTACAAAATATCTATTTTGAAAACTGTTGCTGAAGGCTGTTGCTGCTAACCTTTAGACCCCAAAATTGGCAGATCTGTTAGGAACCTCACGAGTAGGCGTATAATTCTCTCCAAATTTGGTGAAGACCCTTTCAGTAGAACCAGAGCTATTTTAAACAGACGTAGCAACAACAACAACAACAACAACAACAACACGCACTCCATGCTCGCCTTAACTCTCGCGTCTAGCGACGCGGGTAAAAACAGAATTATGTTAGTTCGTACAATTTCGATGTGAGAAATGCTCTGTTGACTATTTTGAACATAATTGGATTGAAAGATATTGCTGCCTTATGCCGCAATGTCTTCCAATCCAAAGGACATTTCCAGTTTTAGCTATACCGTGACATCTCTATCTAAGCTCCACCCACCCAACTCTCGTGTTGGGATCGATCGATCTCTGAACTCCCTGAGTATTACTTTCCAGAAAACCATGCAGCTAAGCTATTGAATAGTTTGAACCTAATTCGACTGGGTTCTGTTGCTGTCTGTGGCAGCAACAGCGCCCAGTCAAATTAGTTTCAAAATATTCAACAGCATGTTTATTAAATAGCAAAGACATGCAATTCGTTCACTGTGTCGGTCGGACTATTAAGCGTTATAGACGGACTACTTCGAACCATCCATGACGTCATGATTATGACGTCAGCATACACGTCTCTGAGTTGATTATGACGTCATACGACGGATGGGTAAACTGGAACGGTGACTAGACCTGTCCACTTTATCAACCTATCCTATGCCGTCATAGACAACCACGCGACGAGTAGAATGACACCATAATGAATGACGTCATGGATGACGTCGACAAGTACGTCACGAACGCATATTTGAAGACGGACTATGCGTTGTTGTACGAATTGTAAGTCTTTACTATTTAATAAATATTCTGCTGAATATTTTGTAGCTAATTTGCCTGGGCGCTGTTGCTGGAACAACACCAAGTCAAATTACTTACAAAATATTCAACAGCTTATCTGTATATTTTTCTTGAAATTGATAGTCAGGGAGTTCACGGATCGCTCGATGCCAACACGAGTGAAGTGTGGCTGGAGCTTAGATAGAGACCGACGCGATATAGCCAAAATAGGAAAGGTCCATTATGTTCCAAATATTCGACAGTACGTTCTTTCTGAGGTGGTCTGTAGTTACTAGTCGTTCTTTATTAGGCAGTTCCATTCAGCAGTCGTTGTCTCAATAGGTGACGTCCCCTATGTTCGTTCGTTAGCGGTTATTCACAGCTAATCCTACCTGATCAATTAACCGTTTCTCAGCAATACAAATTCTGGTACAATCCATAACGGTCATCAATCTCCACCAACGCCCATCACCAGTTCAGAATATGTTCGACGTAGTATTAGCCGATGTATTGTACTATGGTCCGCATTACTTGCTAAGTAAACTGTGTTCATTTGTGTCTTGGAACTTGCACGAACCCGCAGCGCGACATTACCGATGTCTTCTCAAACGTGGCTCGTGGTTTTGAGATACCGAGTGTAGCTGAAACGTGCACACGTGCTCACTCTCTGCCTTTCTCTCAATCCCTCTGCCGATCCCCGCCCCACCCACCCACACCCACACCAATCCTTCCTCACTCACTCCATCTCTCACCATCATCCCCCCCGCCCTCACCCAGCTCTCCCTCACTCCCCTCCACCACACCGAACAACCATCCTCCCTCCATCATTCTCGCTCTCTCCCCCTCCCTTCCTCCCTCTACCTTCCTCTATCCGCTCCCTTTCCCATTCATCCTTTTCCTTCTCTCCCTACCTCCATTCAGCCTCCCTCCCTCACCACCCCATCTCCCGCTTCCTCTCCCTCTCCCTCTCCCTCTCTCTCTCTCTCTGTCTGTCTGCCTGTCTGTCTGTCTGTCTGTCTGTCTGTCTGTCTGTCTGTCTGTCTTTATCAGCTCCACCGCCCTCTCCGCTCCCTCGCTCCCTCCACCTCTCCCCTCCTCTCTCACATCTGGGGTTTTTCCTTGCACATCCAGCTTGGGGTTCTAGCGGAATACGGCTCCTACACGTAACTGAAGTGCCTCACACGTATAATGATGTGCATGCCGGGGTGAGAAGCGGTGTGGTTAGAGTAACGTGCTGTTGTTGTTGTTGTTGTTATTATTATTCTGTCTTGCAACTAGCTCGCTCTCGGTTGCCACGTGCGACCCTGCCCACCCCACGCACCCACTCCACACATCCACCACACTGACTCGCACATATACAAAACCGCACGCACGCACGCACGCACGCACACACTCACGTATACCTTCCACACCCGATCAGTCTGCAGAATATCTGCCACGTAAGAAAGAGACAGTGGGCGTTAAAGGAGATATTCTCCCATTCACGTCTGCATTACTAAACCAGTATCTACGCAATGATACCGATTATTTAATTACTTGGACAACGGTTTGACTGAATTTCGCTGTTCTTTGAGCAGCAACTGTTCATAAAACCCTTGTCAACATATTTATGCATCTCAGTCTAACATTGCTGAGAATCAGCCTTCCACCAGTAGTGAGTGTGTGTGGGGTTTGGGTTGGGCCGTGGTGGTTGTGTGTGTGGGGGGGGGGGTAGGGGTGGGGGGGGGGGGGGGGGGGGGGGGGGGGGGTGGGGGGTGGGGGGGGGGGGTATTAAGTGGGAGGGTGGAGGCGGGGTGGGGGCGTGCTTTGAACTCATCTAAGGTACACCTTGAAATAAATTACCATGTCTCCAAAATACTAACAGAAACATGGTAGATAGTAAGAAATGTCATGTTGCATAGTTTGAACATAATTGGATTAGCCTAAGGCATCGATGTCTTCCAATCAAATTATGTTCAAAATATTCAGCAGAAAGGTATGGAAACGTGTTAATTACTTTTTTAGTTGGACTGTACGTACAACCAACGGTAAATAGTCGTAGCTTCAAAAGAATAAGAAAGAATCGTACGCCGCTTACAACCGGTTCTTTCATATTTGGCAATACGTACCTTATTGATTGATTGAGAGTTTACGGGAAAGTCGAGCCTACCCTCCCAACCCTACCACACCCCAAGCGCCTGAGCAGTGTTAACATAGAGACACATATATAGCAGGCGAAGAATCGAAAATAATACCATTTCTGATCTGATATTTTAGGCGTCGAAGCAGAATTACAGTGCTTGAGCATTACTATAATCTTGGCACATGTAAAACATCTATGCAAAATAAATTAAACGTGTTTAAAACGTCTGGCGCGGTAAACCAGGCAAAGATTCGCATTAATTCTAAGGACATTAGTTAGAGTCTACCTTGATGACGTCACCGGATTTGATCAGCTGGCGTGATAGTATGGACCTATTTGAAGTTCACGACATCATGGGCACATTCAGGTAAGCATCTATTAGTATTCAAAACCGTTTCCTCCCTGGAATCGGTAAATAATAACAGTGGACTAACTTGTTTAAAATGGCCTAGTCAACTGTATCGGCAGGTCTTTGATTCCATGATAGACTCTTTTTCAATGTTGATATATGGCAAACCCTCTCAGCTGACTATTTATAGCATGACGTGATAGCATTCCGGTCATACACTTACCATTGCAACTCTGTGCAGAACTCCGTTAAAGATTGTAATATTAGTTCAGTTGTATTGACACAGCTATTTAATCACTGCGAGTTAATTGATGAATCGTGTTTCTCTGTCAATCATATGACGTCATAATCAAATACGTCATGAATGACGCGATTTAGTCCATCTTTGACGCGTAATAGTCCGTCAAGTTGTATGAATTGTATGTCTTTACTATTTAGGATTAATCGATCCCTGCACTCTCTGAATCTCATTTCCAGAAAACTATAGAGGTAAGCTGTTGAATATTTGGAAACTAATTTAACTGGGCGCTAGTGCAACAGCAGCCAGTCAAATTAGTTTCAAAAAAATATTCAACAGCTTGCATATCTAATTTCTTTTAATTGGATATTCAGAGGCCATGTATTGATTGCTCCCAGCACGTGCGCAGCGTGGGTGGAGCTTAGCTAGAGATGGGCGGGGCATAGCTAAAACTGGATTCCTCCATTGCGACGACGGTATGTGTTAGCTGATGAGGATTATAAGCTAATATAACAGGAATCCATTTCAAAGTAAGCCACGCACTTTAAACCTGCACTTCCGGAATTTTAATTTCAAGGTGCCTATACAGGTAAGCTGCTACATAGTTTAAAATTAATTGGACGGGAGCCATAGGCAGCTACAGCTCTCTGTCAAATTCCTCTCAACATAGTCAATGAAATGATCAATAAATTATAAATTCCTCAACGGCATCCACCAAAAGACAGTTGTGCGACTGTCCATTGCCACTTTCGTGTCTGATCTACGTCATTGCGATTGTGATTCCGTCTAACGAGTGACTTGTTTGATTACGGCATATGCTTACCCTCCCCCCCCCCCCCCTCTTGTATCAAATTAACCACTTAATGCTCGCACTCAGCAAAAACTGTGTAGTGGTCTTCAAACACGGCTATTTGAAAGAAGAGTATATTTACCACTAGAATGACTGGCTCGGTAACCGAGCCGGTCCTTCTAGTGGTAAATTTTCAAAAATACTTTTCTCTCTGCCTAGTTAAAACATCTAAGTTAAAACTTTATTTTCTTTGCCATTGACTTTCTTTGCCATTGACGCTTTAATGGGCAAGCCGGTGACAAAAAGATTCAGTGGTAAATTTACAAAAATAGTCTTCTAAAATTATTCAACAAATATTGACCATCAACTTGCTTATTTGATATATCGAGTAGTGTTTTGGGCGCCGTGTAGCGCCGTTGAGACAAGAGGGATTAAGTGGCAAATCTCATCCCTTCAACGCAAACCGTTGTTCGCTTATGGAACGATGTAATCGATGCTGAATCGCGATACCGTCATCTATCGTTATTATAGATTTTCGGTGTCTCAGTCATTTTAGTCGCAAAACTCGAGAACAAATACACTATTCGCTAATTTGTTAAGCTGTTAGAGACGGAACACCGAAAGCACTCGCTGTATAAGCAACCAGAATATAATGGCAACTAGAACATATTCAGCGACTATAAGACACGCACTTGACTATGTTAGTCAGACATGTTATGGGGATTGATTTAGGACACATCAAAATAACCGTACAGGTGAGACGCATCTTTCGAAAATTGTTGCTGAATGTTGCAGCTGTATTGATGCTACAGACATAGCAAGTGCTATTTTCCAATCTGACAAACATACCACATAAAATCCTGACCACTCATTTCACCAAGATAGGTTTTAATCCTACAAGTTACCCGACTCTAAGCTGTATACGCGGCAAAGTTAAAGATAAAGAATGGTACGGTAGCTGGCTAGTCTGAGTGCAGTTTATTGTGTAGTTTACAGCGAATATGACAAGCGTATTCATCTCTGTTCCTCCACACAGGGTCGAATAAAGGGATCCGATCTGTCACTCAAATATATGACGTCAGAATCAGATACCTCGAATGTGAACTGACGTCGTAATCAAAATGATGCCGCTCCACAGAAGGATTATCATAAGGGTCCTTTTGAGGGTATATACCCCCAAAATGTAACTGGGGACCCCCAAAAGTTGTGGTAGTTCGTCCCAAGGGACACCTGAACATATTGCATATTGCTAAATATTGATTAGAGTTTCGGTGTTTGCACAAAGCTAGCATTGGACCCCACAATTCACAGCTGTGTGGACATGATACTCTCTAATGTTAGCATGGATGAGAAACTGCAGGAGCCTCAACATTGAACGCCGAAAATGGGCCTTTCCAGTTTTTGCTATTCCCCGCCCATCTCTATCTAAGCTCCATCCACATCTCGCTAGTGTTGGGATCGATACATCTCTAAACTCCCTGACTATCAATTTCCATGTAAGCTTACATGTAAGCTGTTGACTATTTTGAATCTAATTTGACTGTGCGCTGTTGCTGCCTAAGGCAGCAACAGCGCCCAGCCAAATTAGTTTCAAAATATACAACAGAATGTTTATTAAATGGTAAAGACTATCGGACTATTGAGCGTTAAAGACGGACAATGTCGAGTCCTTCATGACGTCAGGATTATGATACAATCCTACTAGCCACGTAGTTGATTATGATGCCATATGACTTCGTACGATAGATGAATACACTTGGAAAGGTCAATTCCGTCACAAAAGTGTACGAATTATTTGTCTTTGATGACTTTCAAAATTATTTTGAATAGTGTTAAAATTCTACGGCTATCATATGGCCCAAATATATTTTAGGCCCTTATTTTCGTCTCGCATGCGAAAACGCCATTCAAGACGTGTATCAAATGTCCGATGAAGGTGTCGAGATTCTAAAGTGTGGCTTATATCTAAGAATTGCAGACTCCAAATGGAAATATGCATTTTGTACACCTATAGCAATAATGCAACTATGAATGCATCTAGATCGAAGGTCACTGCCATTTTGACCCATGCACTTTGCGGACTTAATGTTATACCTTTACGTTACATTTTCTGATTAGCCTTATTATTCACTATTACTTGCTCGAACTGAATCTAACCCGGGGTGCTGCTAACTTATGCAACGAGGAATCAGTTCAATGACTGGCGTGTACTATGCCATAGTCAAGCTCATTTCCACATTATTTTGACCGCTCTTCTTTTAGATTTACGTCCTATGTTTAATTGATTTTCGTTTCCTATTTAAAGTGTAGCAGATCAATTGGAACCAACTTTGAACACATCGTTGTATATATTAATAGACGGTATTGCCGCAGTGGCAGTGCGTATAAAGGTTACGGTCAGCATGTCCTTTAAGAAAATCGTCTCTTCACTATTCTGATTAGTTTCAGTGCGTCTTTCAGGGCCTTGAACATACATTCTCCAGTATGTGGTTTTGCAGGATTTGTGATAGACAATGTCCCTAGCCAGAAAGTCCCCTTCTTATACCATGTCGGCCAATTGTACTTTCCAGGATGCATTGTCACTTGTATCTACTATCTCTTTGACAGATATCCCGATATTCTCACTACGACAGGCATATAAACTTTCATTATCGTTTTCCGTATTTTGACCTTGACAGAAAAAGCACTTTTCACGATCAAAACGCTCTGTGGCAGATCTCAGTAGTACGCTACTAGATTCTACAGATAAGGTTGGGTGCCCCTTCCCCTTACGTTTTTCAGGATTATTGAGACACTTAATCTCGTCTCTTTTAGCTTTGTTCTTGTCTGTGGTTTCGCTATAACAGCTGCGATGCCACTTAGCACACTTTTGCAAAAGGTCCGATGCTGTTATACCTATTAATCTGTTCCCTACATTAATAAAATCATGACTGCCCCATTCAGATCTTTTATTGACATTCGCTAAAAATGTATCATGATTCTACATCTCGGGGGGGGGGGGTGATCAAGCTTTCTTTCTTATTATATTCTTGGCATTTAATACATAAACTGTAATCAGTTGGTTTATTTTTTGACGGCAATTCTAATTCGCTCTCCATCATTGACTACATGTGTTACCAAATGGCAAAGATATGCAGTTTGTCTGTTTGTTAGCAGACGACAGCGCTTTTTATAATAAAATTTGAGGATAAGCGCAAGATCGTCTTTTCAATTTACTTTGATCCAGAGATTCTAAAATTATCCCGGGCCATGTATTATTATAAAAATAAGTTTTTAACCTTTTAAACATGAAAGTTTGGAATATAACACTCATTTACGATTTAATAATTATTATGATCAATATTTTGAGATTAATTTGACTGTTATGTTGCTGTCTATGGCAGCAACATGTTCCAGTTAAATTAATTATGAAATATTCAATAACATACCCTTTATAGTAGCCTTGAAATTAAGAGTCTTGGTATTCAGGGTTCAAAGGTTTAAATATATTACTATGATATTGCCTATCAACCATCATACATGGTCTGACATGCATTAAAACATATACCTAGACACTAAAATCAAGACACTAGGCGAGTAATGAATCAAAATGTTGAAAAACTGTTTTTCAGATAGCGGCCATTTTGAAATCCAATATGGCCACCATAACGACAAATGAAAATTTGTTATCAAGTGATTTTGGATTCCCAGATGATTGAAGAATATTCCCTGAAAGTTGCAGCTACTATACCCGAAAATGCATATAAGTCTCAATTCTCCTACTCAAGGCGACAGACTACTTGCTACAAAACTGCTTTAAGTATTTGCGCTCGGCATATATTTCTGGATGGATTGATCATACTGAAGGGAACTGGGATACATTGTTACATATTCTCTTTAGATTATATCGAGGTTAAACCGGAATAGGTTAAGCTCAAACACGACTCCGATTCTATCAAATTTGCCTTCAGTTTATCTCCACATCTCGTCGACGTGTACATAATTTACCAATGCTTAAATAACTAAATTAGAACGCATGATTTACAGAGGGACGAGACGGTTATCCGTTGATTTTGTTGACATGACCAATGGAACTTACCCGTTTAGCCATCCATCATATGACGTCATAAACAACTATGTGACGTGTAGGATGACGGCATAATCAGTGACGTCACATGACGTGGGTAAGCGCTTCACGAACCCATCATTGGTGACGGGCTAAGCGTTATTGTACGAATTGTATGACTTTACTATTTAATAAAGTAGTTGTTGAATACTTTGAAATTAATTTCACTGGGCGCTGATGCTGTCATAAGCATCAACAGCACCTAGTGAAATTAGTTTCAAAATATTCAAGAGCTTATATAGTTTTCCGTAAATTGATATTTCAGAGAGTTCAGTGATCGATCGATGCCAACACGAGGGGTGTGTGTGTGTGGTGCTTAGATAGAGACGGGCGGGGCATATATAAAACTGGAAAGGTCAGTTGAAAGGAATGTTTATTTTGCTTTTCAAAATTCTTTTGATTTAGTTAGTGAACATTGAAATACCAGATTTATTTGAATAATTTCGCACTAATCTAAGCTGTTGTCTATTTTGCACCAATTTTACTAGAAGTCGCTGTCGTCGTACATCAACAGCGTCCAATCATATTAGTTCCATATATTCAACGTAATATGTTTAACGCTTTTTAAGAATTGTTTGTATCTGATCTCGAACGGCGTGAACATATACTCTTTACATAATGTGTCTTGTGGCAATAGGGCGCGGCCTGGGCCACGTGAATGATCAGCTTATACATCTAAGTAAAACATACTTAAACGCCATATATTTAAACATCACAAGGCGTAAGTTGAACATTTACAGGCACAACACATATAGATCGTAGATACATGCATTAGTAATATCGTTAGAAAGACTCACCAAATTACACATATAGCACTAATTCTACGATGAATCGCCGTTACATTTCCCCGTACGCCATGTGAGCACTCATTAGTTGAGCACGTGTGTAATCATGTGTTAATGGTGAATTGAATGAGTACAAATACCAAGCTAAGATACCATTATGTACGAATCCACGTGCAGCTATGCCACGCCCAGCTTTAGCTAAGCTCCTCCCACACTTCGCCCCTTTTTGGATCGATCGATCCTCGATCTCCTTGACTAATAATTTCCAGAACACTAAGCCTACAGGTAAGCTGTTGAATATTTTGAAACTAATTTGACTAGGTGCTGTTGCTGTCTATAATTTTTAAATAGTAAAGCGATACAAGTCACGCCATCTGACGTGCTATTACGCGTTTAAGACGGACTGTATCAATTCTGTCATGACGTAATTGATTATGACGTCAGCCTACACGTAAAGTAGTTGATTGTTACGTCATATGCTTGGCTGATAAACTGGATTCCTCAATCGAAAAACAGTGTTTTGCAGTAGGAAGTATTGTCTTGACTATTGTGAAACTAATTTGACCGAAATCTATTTCTGTTTAAATAGCTTACTTTCAATATAGTCAACAGCCTCCACTCATGTGCGTATATGAAATAAGGGGTGGAACACTTATATTTTACGTGTCACAGTGGCATCTGGAATACCCGGGTCTATCAAAACAATGGATGGATCCGATCTGTCACTGACGTCATTCTCAAAACGCCACATGCTAGCTAACGACACGCTCAAAATGGTGTGACTCCGTCAGAGAAATCAAAAAATCCGTCACTGATTTGTTCGAATTTATGTCATTGATGAATATGCAATGTAAGTCATATTCTGTTGACTGCTTTAAAACTAATTTTACTGGATGCTGTTGCTACCGATGTCAGCGACATATTCCTGTCAAATTAATTTTAAAATAGGCAACAGTTTACCTGTTTAGTTACCGTGACGCGGTTTACGTGCGTGTAAATAGTTGGCAGAGCTTCACTGAAAATGCGCGTGACGGGGTTAGAAATGGAACCTCCCAACGGATTAGCTGATTGATAAGGAAGTGTAGGAATCCCGTTTTAGCTAGGCTCCGCCCATCTTTAACTTAGCTCCTCCCACGCTTTCCAATCGATTCCCACACGCTCTGAATCGCACTTTCCCAGAAAACTATGCAGGTATGCCGTTGACTATTTTGAAACTGATTTCACTGGCTGCCTATCGCAGCAACAGCGCGCAGTCAGGTTAGTTTCAAAATATTCAGAATCTTTATTAAATAGAGACATACAATTCGTACAAGTTGACGGACTATTAAGCGTGTATGACAGACTAAATCACGTAATTCATAATCTAGTTGAGCATAACGTCATCATGTGACGTAGTTTTTATGACGTCAGTATCCTGTTACTGAGAAACTGGATTCATCAATTTTCTGAAGCTAATTATGATAGACAGCAGCAGGTTCTTGACATATTAGGTTTACAATATTTCAGATAATGTGTCTTAAAGTGTGGGTGGCACGATTGATATAACTTTGCAATAGATAGATCGCTCATGTGTCAATATTTCAGAAAATACACACAGATTCGCGTGAAACGTTCTGAGTTAATAACAAAATTAACTTTTGTTCCATATCTGACAAACTGCCACCAAGGCGCTGATCGATTCCCAACTCAATGTATGGGACGTAAATCATGCTAATTTATTTGCTCAGACGGGTCTTATAAGACGATATTTATCTCCCTTTCACCATCATTTCAATGGAAATTAGCCACATTTGCGGGATTTTCAAATATCTCATTGATAACCAATTTAGAAGTAATCAGTCTGTGTAATACAAAAAGAAACGCGTACGAGCGTATTCAGCAGGAAAATCTGTACTAGAACCAATTACAAACATAACGTGTACTAAAGGTAAGTTCGGTGACACCACTTTCATGTCTGCCCTCCTGTTTACTATTGATTCCTGTGTGGCGTATAGGGAGTTGGATTACCGATTGCCGACATTGAAAAAGTTGAAATCATAATTCCCGTTTTTGTTCGTTCAAACTTTCATTTCTTGCTTATTTCTTAATGTATGGGCGCACAATGTATAGGTGCGAGGCGGATTTTGATTGCGTTTCAAATATACTGTATATATGGCTATTAAAATGTGTTTGCTTACGGACTTTAAACCCGCTTTTGTAACCTGTGCCTGTTTAATGGCCAATTCTGTCAAAACGACATTTACAGCTGTCTTCTGGAATGTCCATTTGCAGGCCAAGAGAAGAGTGTTTTGAAAATGTCCCACCTGAATGACATGCTCTCTGACAGAGCCATAAACTACAGTGGCAACTCTTCAAGCAATACTCTGATTCTGGCCTACAGACGGCTAAGCAGATGCCTGATTTGCCTTGTCTATTACGTGCTATTTACGAATGTCTGTTTGCTGGACCATAGAAAGCTCTTTTCGTAAAATCCAGTGGTACATTTACAAAAGTAGTCTTCTCTTGACCAGCGCAGAGGTAAAGGAGGAATCCAGTTTTAGCTATGCCCGCCCATCTCTAGCTAAGCTCCACCCACATTTCGCCCGTGTTCGATCCCTGAACCCCCTGACTATCAATTTCCAGGAAACTACACGTAAGCTGTTGACTATTTGAAACTAATTTGTTTGGGCACTGTTGGCGGCAACAGCGCCAGTCAAATCAGTTTCAAAATAGTAAACAGCATGTTTATTAAATAGTAAATATATACAATTTGTACACCAACGCTTAGTTCGGCATCACTTAGGCGCTCGTGACGAACTTAGCTACGTAACGCATGGCGTAATTGAGTAAAACTTCATCCTAAACGACCCGTAGTTGATTATGACGTCATATACCGGAATTCTTCATTGATATGTGTTGCTTTTTGAACGCACTGAGCGCTGTTGAGAAAAGAGGGGTTAATTTGTTGACTGCCAGCCGTAATTGGTATTTCGTGGTAAATATGTTGAAAGAGTTATCTTTATTGCCAATACTGTGCACGCCTTCATTGACCAAAGATCAGTCAGTGTTATTCATTCAGTGGCCTCGCAGCAAAATGTACCCTCTCGTCATGACGAAATTGAGTAACAAGCTAAAGTTTGTATTTTAGAAATATACGCATTACCCTAGCCCGAGGTTAAAGAGGAGCGTTGGGTCTACTCTCTACGAACAGGGGCGAAAAAAGAGGGATGGTACATTTTGGGTTGTCTCTGTATTCCTGGAATGTTTCATTATATTGTGTATGTTTAATCATTTAAAACTCCAAAATATAACCCAAAAACGGCTTCTGCAGTGATCTTGAGAAATGCCCATTTGCAGACCAAGAGAGGACTCTTTTTGAAAATGTACCTCTGGAATGCCTGGCTCGATAACAGATCCAGTCTTTCCAGTGTTACCTTTTCTTAAATAGTCTTCTCTTGGTCTGCAATGAATATTTTCAATGAGAAAATTTTAATTTTCTTAAAAAATTTGAGAGTTAAAGGTTATTTATGACCGGTTTTTTATTCACTCAAATGTTTAAAGGCACCCTAATCTCATATTAAATCTTATAATGCACCTACAGATTAGGGTTTATAGATTCCATATCATACATATCCTGTCACAGTCCCTTATCTCTGTCACAATTAGGCTTTGTAGTATGGCGTAAATGTTTAACAGTGATCGCCACCATTTTGTCTCCTCAAGCGATAGTCCGTGATGTCATGTAAGTGCCAATGCATTACATTCTTTAGAATATAATACTCATCTTGTAGAATATAGCAGCAACGACTTCCAGTCACAAATTAGTTTCAAAATATGCGACAATTTAGTACGATTGCTTTTATACCGCATGGCCAAATTATAGTTGGCACCTCTATGACTGAGAGCGTATATCGAGGCAGACACTAGGTTTTTCTGATTGGTTGAAATGTAAATCATGACAGCCATCATAGAGTGTAGAAATAAATCAACATTTTGTTACTAAAACTTGACTATCTTTCGTTGTCGGCATGATACAAAGATACACTGTCAGTGATGGGTTAAGTGTGGCAAATTCTATCACCTGAATGGTTATAAGATATGAGGTGTCCTTGTCGTTAACCCTTTGAATCCTGAATTCCCAGAGTAAAAATTTCATTCCAAGGTAATACATGTAAGCCGCTGGCTATTTCAAAGATCCGTTGACAGGAAACTGTCGGAGCGACAGCACCCAGTCAACTTAGTTTCAATATAGTCCGCATAATATTTATTAAATTGAGATTTTGAATTCGGTATATTCTGGGAGAAATGGTTAATACAACTGGATTGTAATTCTGTGTACAATTCGTTGTGCCAACATAATAACAATAAGCATGGCTGTTCATTGGCAAGCAAACATTGAGTGGATTGTATCATCTTTCGGTGGGTGCTTCGACATTAGTTCTCAACCGATTCTTGTTCACCTAACCATAGAAAATAAATGTGGACTAATACAGTAATGGTATCGAGGAAATTCTACAAACAATGTATACGTTCACACAACAGGTGCAGCGTTTTCGGTGGTCATGATTCTGGCGACCTGCTAGACGAAGCGATGAAATCATCCGCTACAGCATCGCCTACGCCATCGAGTAACCTCACCTCGCCGACTCCTTCGCCGACTCTCTCATCGCCGACGCCTTCAAGCGACGCCCACCATATGTCGACTCTCTCATCCGGTTCGGAAGATGACGCTGGGGACGGAGGACATGTTGCGACGTGTTGCCACATGTGTCAAGAGACATTTACACTGCCTAAGGTTGATCTTTTTATATCACATTATATACCCAAAATCTGAATTTTAAAACTAGCATACAGGCAGGGTGTTGAGTATTTTGAAACCAATTTGAGATGAGCCTGTCGCTGTCGTAGGTAGCAGCAGCTCCAAGTGAAATTAGATTCAAAATACTCAACACGATATTTATAAAATCTGCAATGATTTTTTTGATTTGGTCTTTCTGTTTCGACTAGTTAAATACTGTTAAGTATTTTACCTTCATTTAATTAGGGTTTTTTTAAAAAGATTTATATCCAACTTGCAGATTTGTTAAACGATTCGGCAGTCATTAAGGCTTCACATTAACGGAAACTAGTGTCTTTGCTTGACGTTAATACCATAATGAAATAAATGCTGCCTAGATTCTTGTAAATGTGCATGCTTTAAATATATGTTTCTAACTATTTGGCAGGGATGTCGAATCCTGGGATCGGGAGCAACGTTTTGAAAATATATGTCCTGTTTAAGCTATGGATGAATCTGCCATGACACTAAAGTATCTGCCGTCATAAAAATAAAACATTATGTGTTAGCTGACGTGATGTCAGGATCGCATTCTGTCGTCTGGTGTATAACCTCCAAGTGCAAATAATAATAATAATAATAATAATAATAATAATAATAATAATGGTTGCATTGCAATATCATTTCTGATTAGAATATCATCCACGTTGTACAATAGTAGATTAAGCTAGTGGTATGGGTTTTTTCAATAATATAAAGTAATCTCTCAATGTCTCATCCATCGATTGAATGTACGAAAACCGAACGCGATAATGAAGACAAACGATCTAAATGCTGGCAGTACATGAAGTAAAACTTCCTTTTTCAAAGTAAAAACAATAACCAAATATATGTTATTTACAAAAGAAAGACACCTGCAAGTTAAAAATACAAGAAGTCCGTGAAATAGACGTCGCACGTGTATAATATTGCTTTACCGGTTTTCGTGCAAGAAATCTTTGGATGAGAACAATTTAATCAACCTCTGTTCCTTCATTGAAAGGTATTGGCGTGTTTCCATACATTCTGTCTGCCGTGCCTGGAGCGTACGCTAACGTGTCCAGACAAAATTGCATGTCCAGAATGCGACCAGGTCACTCATCTACCACCGCAAGGTAGAGCCTACGTTCAGAGTTACTTCCCTGGATCTCAGAAGTATTTGTTTACTTAGCATCACCATTGTTCAATTACATTTAGATTGTCGTTCTGTGTATTAATACCTGACTTTGTCCAAGGCGTATGAAGCAACTTAATAGCAGAGCAATACGCATTGAACCGTCATTTGACACCAATGGCTCCACTATACGATGTTAAATTAAAATAAGAAAGGCCATAGATAGACGAGATAAGCCATGCCAATTGTTTAATGTAAACAGGATAGCAAGTTCGACAAAACATACGTAGCCTTCTTAGTATGTCTACACATATGCGTGTTTACTTTTGGTATATATACTCGTGAACATGGTCAAGAGCCATAAAATCAAAGATTAGGGTTTCAAGCACAATATTATCATCTAGCGCACCAAATGGATATCTTTAAATACGTTTCTCGGTCATTCAAGTAGGAAACTGCTTTGCTATATACAATATCCCCTAAAATATCATGATAACGCATATTACATGGCGGATATTGAGGCAAATCCGGGCCAATACGATCCGGTATTGGCAAAGTACCGGCCCAGTAACCTGTGTTAACATGGTGCTCTTTCCTCTATCTACATGACCATAATTGATATTAGACAAATTCATCCGAATACCGATTTTGGACGATTTGAGGCGCGACATTGCATGGTACTGCTCCGCTATTTTGATGCAAGAAGAGGCGGTTAACTAGTTGAAAGCGGCTAACTAGCTGATTTTGGAAATTCTGTCATGTTTAAATGCGATTGATGTCACTCGAAACAGTAGCAGTCCACGTGATCTTAGCCGCATTATCATTAGTGTTATGTTGTTCCAATATCACATCGCTAGCGGCACTAATACCACGTGCATGCTTGCTGCATTTTGCTTGCCGCCTGACACGTGACTCTTTTAAATCTTAAAATTTCAAAATTCAATGATTTTTTTTCAAGAATTGTATCTAATTTCAGATTTTATTTCAGATTTTATTTCAATATCCATTGAACGTAGTTTAACAGGTAGAGGGATCTATTTGTGTAAATCTTCAGACAGTGGTGTTTGCTGAGAGTGTTTGGGAAATGTCGTCTCTTCTACTTGGGTTCACAAGATAAGTATATTTCGCTTAGAGATGGTGATGGCTCTAAGTGAAACACATAGCTGCTCTTGTTGCTGCTGTAGCGGGTGATGATGTGATGAAAAATTATGCTGCTATTGTTTATGTGTGTATTTATTTTATTAGAAATGGGCTTTCAGTATTTTTTAAATTGTCTATATTTGATCTAGACAAATACATTTTTTTTGTAATTTATGGACATGTATATAGATTTAATGCATTTGTAATCCCGATTTGGTCATACGAGTTAACCATTTTAACATCGAGATTCCAATATCTTAATTTTACGATCGCCATAGAGAAAAGCTATTGACTATTTTAAAGTAATTACGGTAGCCGGTGTTCTGCAGCATCGGTTTCCTAATAAATGTCCATGAAAATACTCAGCAGCCATCATATTTCTTGTGTATATGTTGTTCTCTGGGATGTGATGCTGAAATTGTTAATTTCCATTATTTATGTTTTCTATATCAAAACTATCTATATGTAGGTGTGTACGGCTTGCTAACTGACTACGCGGTGAGTAATACGTTATCCGCAGCTGATCTGGAAACTACATCTCCTTCTTGTACTGGATGTAAGAGTGCGGAATCTGACGCTGTCGGGAGATGTTCTGACTGTGCTCACTTCTTGTGCGCAAACTGTTTCCTGGCTCATCAAACCATGCACTGCTTCCAAGGCAAGTGGTTAAATTTTCGGAGACACAGTTCGGCGTAAGGTGTATCTCGTTAGCCCTTTTAGTGCTATAGTGACTATAACCGAAAATCTGTCTCCAACTGTATGCCAGAACCTGGATACAACAATGGAGGAATCCCTTTTAGCTATACCCGCCCATCTCCAGCTAAGCCCCGCCCACGCTTTGCTCGTGTATGTATCGATCGATCTCTGTACACCCTGAATCTCAATTACTAGAAAGCGGCAGGTAAGCTGCTGAACATCTTGAAGCTAATTTGACTGGCTGCCGTTGCTGCCTATGGGAGGCTTCACAGTTCGAGGCGGCAATTGTTCTCCACAGTGAGATGACCTCTCCAGTGCCGTGTCAGCAACATCGCCCAGTCAAATTAGTTTCAAAGTATTCAACAGGGTGTGTATAAAATTGTAACGGCACACAATGCGTACAGCTTGTCGTACTTTAAAGCGTTTGCGACTGCCTGTATGGCGTCATACATAATGGTATTGCTTATGACGGCAGCATATATGTGAATTATATGATTATGACGCTATATGATTTACTGAGAAACTGGATTCTTCTAATTGTAAGATTTGATCAAACTTAAGTTGTTTAAGCCACTACTCCCAATCCGTATGTCTTCAATTGGCGGGGATCTGTGCCATCTGTACCGTTACGCTTTGCACGTGCTTCGATTGCAGTTACGGCCAACCATATATCGTTGTTTTCATTAATTAAATGTGCCTTTAATTAATGCTCGCATTCTGCGTCTTTCTATTTTACTAGCCAATAGTGTGTGAAAATCATCTTTTAAATCTGAGTTGTACAGCGCGGACTTAAACCATGGTAGTGTTGTGCGGTATACCAGTTTTGTTTTATCAAAAACTGCACATCCCCGGGTAGATTTACTAGCGCAGCGAAAGCTCGTGTCACTGGGCATGTACCAGCACTTGCACAAGCTGGCCATCAACATTACGGGTCGTTGACGCCATTCTACGATCACAGATCCTGGACGCACCACCAATGCCTATATCATGATGCCTGTAATAGCTGCAACCAGTCAGATTGCTATTGGCAAGTTCCAAGGTGAACGTGCGAGTACAATATTTAGGAGTCCGCGCAGTTCGAGACGTCAATTGGGTCTCCACAGTGAGATGACCTCTCCAGTGCTGTTCACCTATGCGAGAGCACTCGGCAAGACCAAGCCCTCGAGTATCTACACTGACTCCGACTAGAGATTGGATACTCAGTGCAGACGTCTCGACGACTTTCTCTTTATAGCTGCAGAACAACTCGAGTATGTGCATCTCCGCATGAACGAATTCAAGACACACTTTATCCATGTTCACATATCAGCGATAGGAGAAACCACTAACAAAGACATCCTCTGGAGAATGTAGGAAGAGCAAAACCCTTGGTTCACTAACTCATCGCTGATGTTGCATCACTGGAAACATTGATGTTCAATCCTTTTCGAAAATCTGAACCCGCGGACATACTGGCGAAAATAATCTGCTTTTATGATGCGACTTATGAATTACATCTGTTGTACAATTATAATCGGTGGACAACGCCCAATGCAGTTCTCGATAAACCTGATGCCTGTTTCCGCATACACATTCGTAATTTATCCCAATATCGCTGGTATAATTACCACGACGCACTGCACACCTTGTGCAATACAGCCCCACTGTCAGCCAAGGTGGCCCAACATAGATGTTTTATGTTTGTCCTTCACCTGCGAATGCCAAGAAGACATCCCTGTACAGATAGCCTTGAAATGTGCTGTATCAGGTGGCAATTTCTAGACTGCTCGCAGCGGACGTAACATCACACACATACTAAGCGTGTCACATGCCGACATAAAAGATAGTGACTTGGCAACCCTGACGACAAAAACCCCTACGTGGGCTAAGGCATCTCAATAAGGACAAGACACAGTGACCAAAGAAGGACTGATTGCAGCTGCAGGATACCTTCAATCTATTGTACCAGTAGAACAGAGCACGTCATCATCATTTTGGCTGGATGCTGATGCTGATTACGACAGTAATAACTTCTCAGTTTAGCGTTAACAATTCCAAATAACCTACCGAAATGGTTGGCATACAATTCAAAAAGATGGTTGACATGATTAGCGTTATGGAATAAACGTGTTACATCTTCTATTTAAAGGTCATCGCATCCTAACTCTAACAGAGGTAAAGAAGATGGCACTAGATCCAGACTGGATTTCCGGATACAGACCCGTCAGCTGTCCACGGCATCACAGGTTCATCTACATATCGCGTTTAATTAACTAATTCTCAATTAGAGAAATATCTTTTGTGCATGATGACGTCATAATCATTACGTCATAAATGATTATATTGGGCCCGCCCGACACGTTGTACAAATTGTATGTCTTCACTATTTAATAAACATGCTGTTGAATAGTTTGAAACTAATTTGACTGGGCGCTGTTGCTGCCATAGGTTTTCTGGAAATTGATAGGCGGGGAGTGCAGAGATCGATCGATGCCAACACAAGCGAGGTATGGGTGAAGCTTACTAGAGATGGGCGGTGCATAGCTATATGGCTATTGTTGCTACACGTAGGCAGCGTTGTTAGAAACGAAACCGTAACTTGGCAGACAGACCGGTAGTCAACATATGCTGCTTGAGAGTCGCAATTAAACTATATTATACGAGGTTCATTGATTGCTTGGGGTACTTTCTTTGACTATTTTTACCCTCAGTGACATTCTCGAGTACTTCTGCAAAACCTGCGTGACACCGATTTGCGAGAAGTGTTCATATACAGAGCACTGCAGCGGGCACATTTACGAATCCCTGGATGAATCGGCGCGCCATCAGGCTGGTGTCCTGGAGGAGATGGTCATAGCTGGCAAGACCCGAGCTGAACACATGAAAGGCGCGATCAAAGGTCTGAACCACGTCGCCAATCGCCTTCAGGTGAGCGACTTAAAATCTAGCATCAGCAAACGGCATACCCAGCCGAAATGTTAAATAGGATGGGCTGGGACATTGCTTTAATGTAAGCCCATGTGTTGTAGCTACAGTTGCAGTCCGAGAGAAAAAGGTATTTGACTTGACTTTGAAGTTACACTGACGACTACAACACAATGTATTCTTAAAATATTCTGTATTTTAAAACTATACCGTTATATTTTTAACTATACCTTTTAATGTCAAAATTTGACCAATAAAATCCAAACATTTGCTAATTTAATGTCCATTTGCAGGACAGGAAATGAGCGTGTTTGAAAATTGACCACGGTATTCCAGTTGTAAATTAAAATAAATAACCATCAACTGGACGTTCAGCAAGATAACCACATAATCTTGGTTGGTCGGCTTGATCATGAACAGGTTAACCCTTTCACGACGAAGCCGGCCAAAACCGGCCTCTGTATTGGTCTTGGGGAATGTCCATTTGCAGCCTTAGATGACTATCTCTGAGAAGTTCCCTTTGGACTGACTGGATCGATAGCCGTCCTTAGATTTTAGGTTCGTTTATATTTGCTGGATATGTTTCGCATTCTAGACAAGACTGACAAATTTAAAAATGTAATTCCTACAGAAAAAGTCATTACCATCAATCTGGCCACAAAATGGCAATTCTGAAAGACATGTGATAATTGAGCCACCTGTTTTAAAGAACTGTCTTTTGTCGAGCGAATGTAACTTTTATTTGGTGCTGTGTTGTCGGTACATATTAAATACACGTATAGAATAAACTTGCATTGCTACCATATTAACGTACCTTGCTGATCTGCTTAATTACAGGTCCAGTTTCATAAAGCACAAAATGACGTCAACGATACCGTAAACTTCTGCCGCAAAATTCTGGACGAATGCAAGCGCGATGCTCTGAATGAACTGGACGAATCGTATGGGAACAAGGCTTCAAATCTAGGCAGAATCGTCATCAAGCTTCAAGAGAATGTCGGGAAGATCTACGAAGGTTGTGATTTTATCAACCGCCTAGTAAAACATTCAAGCAATACAGAGATTCTCTGTTCCAAGAAATTTGTGGATAGCAGCTTTGTGGAGATGATACACAACTCCGTGCCGAATTTAAACGATCATCTGAAACGGGATGCCCTCAACATTGAGTTTTCCTCGAATTTCCAGGCAATTCAGGCTGGTATTCGTAGCACATTCGGCTATGTGCGACGAAAGATGAATGACGAGGGGGAATCACCATTCACCCATATTTCACCACCCCAGTCCATACCTCAGAATCAATACATGACGCCGAATACATTACAAACCAGCCCGTTTCTGCAAAACCTGAGCCATCTCGTGAACTCTCGTATGAGCATGGCACCGCCTTTGATTGCGTACGACAAATGGTGCGTGTCTAGCATACCTGATGTATTGCCACCAGTGGGGATAACGATACCGCAGATGTCACCTAATGATCCGATACTGGATCTCACTTCAAAGTTGTCATCGCCATCTGCTTTGACTCCACGGACGCATATTAGACGCCAAAAGATGATCTACCATTGCAAGTTCGGTGAATACGGAAGCAACGAGGCTCAGTTTCTGGAACCAAGTGGAGTAGCAGTGACAGCACACAATGACATCGTGGTAGCGGACACCAACAACCACCGGATTCAGATCTTCAGTCGAGATGGAGCTTTTCTCTTTCAGTTTGGTCAATACGGTCGCCATGATGGCCATATGATGTATCCGAATCGTGTAGCCGTGGATAGAATGACAGGCGATATTGTTCTCACGGAACGAAGCCCCACTCATCAACTTCAGGTGTATACGCAGTACGGACAGTTCCTGCGGAAGTTTGGTGCTAACATACTTCAACATCCACGGGGCATCACAGTAGACAACAAGGGTCGCATTGTGGTGATCGAATGCAAAGTGATGCGTATCCTTATATTTGAGCGCTATGGAACACTGCTCAATAAGTTCTCGTGCTCACGCCACTTGGAGTTCCCTAATGGCGTTGTAGTCAACGACTCTGACGAGGTATTCATTAGTGACAACCGTGCTCATTCAGTAAAGGTGTTTAGCTACACAGGCACCTTTCTTAGAGAAATCGGAGGACAAGGACTCACCAACTACCCGATTGGTGTCGGCCTTAGCGCGGAGGGACATATCGTTGTTGCTGATAATCATAACAACTTTAATCTGACAGTGTTTTCTCAAGATGGACAGTTGGTAACTGCTCTTGAAAGTAAGGTGAAGCATGCGCAGTGCTTTGACATCGCACTCCTTGATGATGGATCCGTGGCCTTAGCTAGCAAGGATTTGCGTGTGTACGTATACCGATGTCCATCATTAGGGGGTACCGTCTACTAATTATTTGCTTCTACCTGCACTTCTTCGATCAGAACAGTTCATAGCGAACTGGATGTGCTCTAATACATGTTAGATAATCATGTGCAAATTCCTAATCTTATTTTGAATTTTTGTGATACGTATATATTTTGCTGTAATATGGCCAGTGCTCATGTTAAAAAGTGGATGTTGTTTTTGACAGGTATTTTTCAGTAATTCGTTAAAAGCGCTCGCAAAGAAAATACTCGCAGTTAATAAATCTAGTTGTTATAAGCCGGCCAATTTATATCGTTCTAGCCAAATTACATTTTACTGACATCGCCAATCAGTGACAGCTATTTGCAGATAACAACACGCATAGCTTTAAACTATAGACCCCCAACTGCTTTCGAAAATAGCAACTCTTAACCATGACTTTTATTAGCAAAGTTTGTTAAATGTGTTATTTGACAAAGTTTGCTAATAAAAGACATAGTTAAGACCATATTTTCGAAAGCAGTTGGCGGTCTATAGTTAGAAGCGTAATGCTTTAAGGGTTAAAGCTAGTGCAGCTTTTCTCAGAAACTAAACAACACAAACTATGTGCAATATTACATTAAATATTAACTTCTCATGTCAATCTTAGCTGGTTGAAAATGTTCATTGTAAATACCAACACACCAATCGATTGTGTAATATAAAAGTGGTGATATTTGTATTAATCTGATTATCGTAAAGGGATTCAAATGTAGTGCAGTGGCCCCTTTCATGACGAAGTCAAACAAAACCAACTTCAAGAGTTGCCTTGGTGAATGCCCATTTACAGGCCAAGAGAATACAATTTTTGAAGATTTACCACTGGTATGACTGGCTCGGTAAACGAACCAGTCATTCCAGTGGTAAAACCTTAATAAATAGCCTACTCTTAGCCTGCAAATGGTCTTCAATTAAGCAGATATTTAGATTGTTCTCACTATAGTGTATGCTTTAACGCGGGAAAGACGAACTATATTAACTTCTCTTTAATCGACAAATATGATCAGAGAAATTTCAGTTTTCACATAGAAAATATTTGTGTGTAGCCTACTGGATGCCTATCTTTGAAAATACACCATTGAAATGACTAGCTCGGTATTCGGTTACAGAGCCTAAGATTCCAGTGGTTAAACCCTAAAAATCAAGATTAGAGGAACAGGAGTTATTTTCTACGGTCTTACTATTAAAACAGTTAAAATGTGGGAACACTCTTTAGAAAACAATGCAGCTCGTCTTACAATGCGATAGCAATGAATCCCTATTTCGTTACAATGTACTGTATATATTAGATTTGTTGTAAGATTCAATAGATGAATATTATGTTTTCTATACATTTGTTTGTTATTCGTGCATTTGGAGTATATATCGTTACCTAGCGACAGTGCTTCTCGTTTGTTTGTTGACATTATTATTTTCACACATTGTATTGTCCTGCTTGTTGAGATTTCGCATTTTTCGTGCTATGATTATAATTACAATTCATTGCTATATATGTAGACTTGATTTATGTACACTTTTGTTTCTGTGCTTATAGTTTAACTGAGTTTGCGTTGAGTTCGTGGATGTTGATTTGTAACAGAAATATTGTAATTTAGGCATTCAGCCCTTTTCATTATATTTCTCTAAGAATTACGGTTTTTACATACCATAGCTAAACATGCATTGATTATTGCTCTGAGAACCGCTTTATTGAAAGCCGTTATTGCCGAGGTAAGTAAAGTTGCATTAACATTCCTCTAAAGATTTTCATCAAATTTCAAACTTATTATCTGATATTACAGAATGGCCAGTATTACTGCTTTTCAATGCTCAACATATTGAACCACATGTATATAATTATGTATGTAAAAGGAGTGAGCGTTTTTTCAGTAACATGTAGAAACATGTTCCCTTTTTAGGTCTTAAGCCTCTTGAGTCAACCGCGCCTCAATGTTTTAAAAACCACTTATATCAATTAACCATCTAATGCTCACAATATTTCATGAATATTTAAATTGTTTGCTTTGTGAATCTTTATTTATAGACCAATAGATTATTTACGCAAATTTAAAACTGGAATTTACAAATTGCTTCCTGTTGTCCTGCAATCAATGGCCGTTTTTGGCAGGCTTGGCTATTTAAGCGCTAATGGCAACACATTTCTTCTTAAACTGCGTCGATGTGCAGGCCAAGAGAATACGATTTGCTACAAGTTGCCACTGAAATGACTGGCTCGGTAATCGAGCCAATCATTTCAACGTGGGAAATATTTAAAGTCCGTCTCTCTTGGCCTGCAAATAGCCCAATACAGATGTATATTTCACAGATTGACCATTAAAAATGTACCGTGACAGAAGAGGGGTTAAATCCCAGCGGTGGGCTTGCCATGTTACTACTGTTATTGATTGTGAACTGTGATTGAATTATATATTTTTTCTATTCGGTTGTTAATTTTATCAGCATTTAAATAAAAATATATTTTTAAAAGAAACTTGTTCTGTGGTATACATTGTTTCTAAGATAGGACGATTTGAACACGACGTGACCAGGATGGTAAAGGATGCATTGAGTACACGACTCTGTATACCAATAAGTTGACAAAATATCTTCGATGAGGTCAAACCTGTCCATAGTTGGATTATTGTCATTTTCTCGTGGCATTTACTGGACACCCCCAGACGAACTTCTCCCAATAGATGCAAGCAAACTAAGAATTGAGAAGCTCTGTGAATGAAACCAAAACAGAGTTCACCGGGATAGCTATCTACAACGCATGAAACTAAAGAAAATGGCGATCGATCCACTTCGTGGCGGCGAACCATGGTGGGCATGTAAAATCATCGTCTCACTGCGTTGCACTGCAGCGGACATTGCCGCGCGCTGCGTCATAGGAGCATAGCTGTCCAGTCCTTCTGAAACCTATCAAGTCGTAGATCAAAGTTGCCTTTGATAAAAAGGCTACGTTTATACCACGCGACCTCCTTATCATTGATGCTGTATAACTGTATCAGCTGGGCAGCGCCAAAGGTAGCTCTAGACACACTCGATGCCTGCCACTGCAAACAGCTACGCACCATCACTGGACACCGATGGGCAGATACCGTAGTTTCCAACGATGCACTATACAAGATGTGTAATACTGTCTGTAAAACAAGCCTAGCAAAGATGGCCCATGTTTGGCCATGTGCCAAGGATTCGAGAAGAGACACCAGCACAGAGCCATGGAATTCGCCCAACTAGGAGCCAGCAAATACAAAGCCAGGAAAGGACGTCCTTGCATAGATCTGCTAAGCGTGATACGAGGTGACCTCACGAACGCAGGATTCAGTACACTCAAGTCAAGCATGGACCTGAGGAAGCTAAGGTTTCGACTGAGGACAAGACACAGTGGACAAAAGCGAAGACGGACAGATTGTATCTGTAGGATGTTTCTACTAAAACTGGTTCCAAAATATCCCATAGCATAACTGTATAGTTTTCTGGAAATTTATAGTCTGAGAGTTCAGAGATCAATCGATCTCAACACGAGCGAGGTGTGGGTGGAGCTTAGCTAGAGATTGGCGGGCATATCTAAAATGGGAAGGTCCATTCCTTGGCTCCTCTGGAATTGTCTGAAATATAAGGGAGTCCATACAAAGACCAAATATTTAACATTTTAATGTAACATTTTGACTTATGAATGGATCTACTTTTAGCTATGCCCGACCCATCTCTAGCGAAGTCCAACCCACTCTTTGTCCGTGTTGGGATCGATCGAACCCTGAATCTCATGAACCTAGATGTGCAGAAAACTATGCAGGCAAGCTGTTGAATATTTTGAAACTAATTTGATTTTGCTGTTGCTGCCTATGACAAGGGCACCCAGTCAAATTAGTTTCAAATTATTCATCATAATGTTTATTAAATAGTATTGACATACACTTTGTATAACTTGATGGACAAGCGTTTATGGCGGACATAATTACGTTATTTATGACGCGATTGCTTATGACGTCAGCCTACGTGTGACGTAGTTGTTTATGATGCCATATGTTTGGCAGATAGATTGTATTCCCCTAATAGCCACCCAGCTACCCTTATTGAAGATGCGATACAGACTATGTTTATTTTCATCATTTAGCATAGATATCGAATTTATATTGATAGTGGTGAAAAGCTTTATATGCCGTGCTCGGTTGGATAAAAATGTACTATTGTCAGAAGCCATGTACAGAGTGGCTCCAAATTCCCAAATTCTGCGGACACTTAAAATTAAAAATCAACAATGTCTGCGCGAATTTTCTCCGCCAAATCTTCAACTTTCCGATGGGGGGGGGTGGGGTGGGGTGGGGGGGGTTTACTTATAATTTGATATCTCTTTCATAGGAATGTTCAGGTGCCGTTTAAAATTATTTAGGTCATTTTACTTTTGTGGCAAAAATTGGTAATATACGAAAATTTGCACATGACCGTACTCACTTCAGCTATTAAGGAAGATATTTCTAATTACTCTTGCAATGCGTTTCCGTTGTGTCCATTTTTAATATAATGCAAAATTTAATTTTTTTCAGACATAGTTTCCAAATTTTCAGAAATATAACTCCTGGCTGATTAAACGGCACGATCCCAGTGCTCAATTGTTGAAAAGCTGGTGTATATTGAATATAGGTGGTGCTTAATCCTTTGAAACTTGAATTCCAATTTCCAGATTCTCCCAATTATACAGGCAATGCGTTTAATATGTTGAAACTAATTTGACAGGAACCTGTTGCTCAACAGTGATTTTGGTGTTTTTGGCATTTATGGTACAAATGGCCAAGGGCTGTCACATAACGTATGGTCTTAACCATTTAAGTCTCAAGTCGGGCAAACCTCGCTTCTCAAGAGGTCTTGAGAAATGTCCATTTGTAGACGAAAACACGACTATTTTTGAAAAGTTAAGATCAGAATGGTTGGCTCGGAAAACCGAGTCAGTCATTCCGGTGATAAATTATCAAGAATAATATCCTCTTGGTCTGCAAATGGACATTTTCTATCAGCAAATTAGAATTTTCTTGCACAAAGTGTACATTTTATGAAGAAATAGAATCACTAATCCCTTCCCCAAAGGTTAAGCTCCCATAAATATAGTTGACTGTACCTATTGGTGTCCCGCGCCATCTCGGGTGTTCCATTATACAGGAATACATTACTCATGTCACCCATTATCCAGCTAAATGCCGCCCACTGTGTGCATGTACAAATGGATTTGAAACTGGAACTAGGATTTCCAGCATCACAATTCACCTTTCCAGAGTGTCCATCTATCGTCTGACGCCATATAACGTCATAATCAGCTAAGCGGCGTGCAGCATGATGGCATAATCACTCCGTCATAAATGATTCTATATGGCCCGTCTTTAACTCTTAAGAGTCCGGCACGTTGTACGAATTGTATGCCTACCATTTAATAAACATGCTGTTGAATAGCGCCCAGTCAAATTGGTTCCAAAATATTCAATAGCCTACCTGCATAGTTTTCTGGAAATTGATAGTCAGGGATTTCAGATCGGTCGATGGATCACCACACTAGCGAGGTGTGGGTGAAGCATAGCTAGAAATGGGCGGGGCATAGCTAAACAATGGATAGGTGCATTACAAGTTAGCGGTACTGGTAACCTGTCGAATATATTACAGCTAATTCCACTGACAGATGTTGCTGCCTGTGACTAAATATTTAACACACTGTATATTAAATAGCAAGGACATACAATTTGACGGACTATTATGTGTTTATTATGTCAGACTAAACCGCGTCATTCATGTTGTAATTGAGTATGACGTCCGGCTACTGTGACGCGTTTGATTATGATAGTATATGATTGATCGATACGCTGGATCTCTCTCTCTCTCTCTCTCTCTCTCTCTCTCTCTCTCTCTCTCTCTCTCTCTCCGTCTTGCAATCCTATACTCGTTATGAGTATGCCAACCGTGTACGCTGAACAAGGCATATATTCTAAGCAAATGTCCTAACAAGATTAACTATGGCGTTTTAAAGGATGGCTCGATTGACAAAAATCCTACCGCTATACTAGAGGTGTCCATTCCTAGCTATGCCCCGTCCCTGATAGCACAGCTTACTGGACATATACTGAAAGTATCGGTACAATATCAACACAGCATCAGTCCATAAAGCTACGTTATCTGTATGCAATTGTTAGCTAAACTTCACGCACATTTCGTGCGCGTTAGTATCCATTTCTATAAGTTGAACCCTGTATTCTCATAATCCCATTTTCAAGGTAATTACACTTGTAAGCTGTTGAATATTTTGATACTAAGTAGACTGGATGCTTTATCAACACCGTGCAGTCAACTTAGTTTCAAAATATTCAACAGAATATGTATTGCATAAAAAAAATCCATCAAAGAAATAAAAGTCGTACTTTTCCAGCTTCAGAACGGAGTATTCTCTGTTAATTTTGATTGTGACGTCAGACTGCATGTGGCATAATTGATGATGCGGGCAGCCCTTTGATTAACATATCCATTCATTAGTTTGGAGCTGTATTTCACAAACGCGGACCCGATAAAGATATAAGCTATGTTGTTCATATTATCGACATAAATTTCACCGGGCGTCTTTGCTACCTTGTCATTTGTTGCTTAAAATTGCGAGTTGCAAAACCCCTATCATGTACACTGTAATTCTAGCAATGGTCCGGCCAGTTTTACGTGGGGTAGACTCAATGTATATACTAGATTCCAAGAATCCTAGTTTCAACGTAACTATACAGATGATTTCATAAATGAGGAAACGAAGTCTCTCGATAACCTTTTCCCTATAGCTGCAGAGCAATTCAAGAAGGTAAATCTAATCACAAATGAAGAAAATACAGAGTTTACTCACGTACACCTATCAGTGGCAGACAAAATAATTGGCAAAGGGATCCCGCTGCGTGGCAGAGAGGAGTGGGGGAGAGCAATCCCCTTGATTCACTAATGTGCAGCTCCTCTGAGGTATGTAATGGACACGACGTTGCTTCACGTTAAATATAGCTTGTACCTCCTTTTAGAACACGTGTATCCGTGAATCGCCATCGCTCTAGCCAAGCAGCTACTCTTATATGTGATATGTGTATCACTGATGGTATGCACCTGTAACAACTGGGCAGCTGCTCTGAATGCAATGGACCGTTCCACTTTACCCACCAATCAGATGACTTCATAATCAAGTACGTGACATGTAGAATGACATCATAATGAATGACTTTATTATGACGCCATGAATGACGTAGGTATGTATGTCACGAACGCATACGTGAAGACGGTCTATGCGTTGTTGTATGAATTATATGGCTTTACTATTTAATAAATATTCTGCTGAAATCTTTGAAACTAATTTGAAGTTGACATGGGAAGTAATAGCGCCAAGTCCAATTAGTTACAAAAGATGCAACACCTTATCTGTATAGTTTTCAGGAGAATTGAAAGCTATGGCATTAGAGGAACAATCAATCCCCGCACGGCGAAGTGTGGGCGGAGCTTAGCTGGAGGTGGGCGTGACATAGCTACAACTGGAAAGGTCCATTCTTGAAAAGCCTGATGTCTGTTACAGTACACACCTTTGTACTATAAGCGAACATCGCCGACTGAACAGCATAATCTCCACCTACGGGTTCTACATCCAGCGCAATACAATTCCACTGCAACGAAGGTGGCCCAACAAACATAGTCTATATTTGATCATGTTTTGCGAATGCTGCACGAGTCCTAATATATCCACGAAATTATAAATGCAACTATATGATGCTACATGCGTTCCATAACACTGCGCAACTGTAACAGCTGTGCGGCTCAAACCTCTCTCTCTCTCGAGCAAAATTTAATGCATGTCACCGGAAACATGTATGAGCCATCGCTGGCCATAGAGTCTAATATCCTATGCAGCACTCTACAAACAGTATCACCCAGAGCCACTAGGTGTGAGGGCAGCGTAACCATGATGGTCTACGTTCAGACAGGTTTTTCGAACGCCAGAAGATACGCCTGTTCAGAAAGGCCTAGAATGTGCAGTAATACGTGCTAACAGGTATCAGACCTGCAAAGGAGGCTATAGCAGCAAAGTGATCAGTGTTTTGCAATCAGACATCAACGAACGTTATCTAGGGCCGCCAAAGACGAGGAAGAACCCACTGTGACACAGGGCGCTTGCCGGGGATAAGACACGGTGAGGAAAACATGAGTGTAGCTGCTGAAGGAAGATTTTACGGCCTCAGCTGCAGACTGCAGCCACTCATGATCATCATCAAATCAATTAATAGAAAGTCCATCGTCTGCGCATGTTTGTTGATGCGCTCGCATGATTGTTGACGCGCTCGTGGTTTTATTAGAAGTTGAACATTTGCACACGTGCAACACAATATCAATTTACCTATTTGTGTTCGCTATGATCGGCAAAACCTATATAGGATATATCTATTAAAGATTAAAAGCTGGGTTTTTTCGCTCTACTGATGTTCAAATCCATTTTTTTTGGAAATATCAACACTTACAGGTAACAATCGTGGAAGTTGTTATAGAGGCGTTATTTTAAGTAGGCCCGATATATGTATGGACACTATAAAATGGCATAATTATGTGTCCAATAAAGAAAATTACTTTGTATTAAATTTAATATTTTGTATGAGATCAAACGTCCAAAAATAAGGCCAAAATAATGCAATGCAGATTGCCCGTTCGCATAGAGGCAGACTATTGCACCATCCCCGCGGACAAATATACATGAAGATGCAATGTTGAGTGGGCATACATATTCAAGAAGTTAAGTGCGAATGAATAACATCACCAAGCCATTATTTAGTTGTGCGCGTTCAAACCTTAAAAGGCATTGTAATGCTAAGTGCGTGCCAATACCCAAAATAATCACAGTTGAGGACCCGTGAAAACCCAAAGTTGCTAAATTGCGTGCATGGAAATATGTTAATTATTGCGATGTTGGGTGTGCGCCAAAGGCCAAACCATGCACAGATGAGCATGCACAAACGGTACAATAAATAAGTGTTCGAAGCGCACGCAAGTGTGCAAAATCGTTGATAACCTGATTACAAAATATATCCTCACACACCAGAAACAAACGCAATCTTTCTGATGTATAGAACATTATGTTGACGTTTTTAAAAACTAATTTGATTGAGATTTGTCGTAGCCTAATGTAGCGACTGTTTCTAGCTCAGTTTCTAACAACATAGCCATAAGTTCTCCTTAATGGTGTATCCTGATAACTAATACATTGGCATTTCATGTGTTAACAAATGTAATTTACAGGTAGGCTGGCGTGTCGAGACAGTTTGTTGAGACTGGCAATATAGTGGCCTGGTATAATCCTTGGGTCAGAGCCGGATTAAGGCAAGCACTAAGGGAGATTCAGCGCTAGAGATACCAAAAATAATGGGTCTCCAAATCCAAAACAATCATCACATTTTACCCTTTTGAAACCGTAATCCCAGCATTTCAGTTTTACAGTGGTAGTAGTAGTAGTAGTAGTAGTAGTGGTGGTAGTAGCAGTAGCAGTAGCAGTAGCAGTAGCAGTAGCAGTAGCAGTAGCAGTAGCAGTAGCAGTAGTAGTGAACGCACGCGTTTATTTAGCTCTGCAATTGCTGCCCGAATTTGCTAGTTTCTAGCGCGATTTTATGGATAAATTGTATACATATATTTCGTATTAGTATTTGCTTCCAAACATTATGTTTAATTTGTAAATTCTTGTCTTGGTTGGAGCGCATTTTGTGTCTCCATTTTCTAAAGGCATTCCTCTTAGCTGGCGCTTTCCGCCATTTAATAGGGCTCCTCTTACTGTGGTAAATGCAATACATTTCTCCCCGCGCCAGTCTGCTATTTCTATAGATCGTAGGCTAGCGCATTATATTTTGCAAGATCGCTTGAGTGAGTGGATTTAATTCTTGTGTCATTTGTAAGCACACGCCTATTTCTTTAATTATATAAATCCTTATAGTCAGTTGGCTGTCCCGGTCAACTCTAACAGACTAACAAATATATGACTGTACCATCTATTCATATATTTGTTAGTATACTTTAATCGGCTAGGGGTTAGTGAACCACTTAGAAAGTGGTTCAAACTGACAAATATACGATGTACTCTCTATTCTTATATTTGTTGGTAGACGTCAGGGTTTCAAAAGGGGACACTATTTATGTAGTGTTTAGCTCTTTCCCTGACGTCCTGGTGTTATATAAGTATATATTTATATTAAATATTGTAGTAGTATGGGGTTCCTCCTTTCATAAACCGCCATGGCAACCTACAAGCGTACCCTAAGCCTTAAATTAACAACTAAGGGGTGGGGTGTCATGGGTTAAAAGACGTCGTTGGCGCGGGACCTGCTACTTTGCAGGGGCTTATCAATGTTACTAAAACTGTATGGAATGTAACAGTGTCAAATGAGGGGGTCAATGAAAAGCTTCTGGAAGATGTTCTTATTGTAAAAGGTGGAGTTTGTAACGTAGAGGAAATCGAGTCAGATAGGTTGCTAGTGAAGATAAAAGTTCCACTAGAAATTCCAGATGACAGAATCATGAGTGAACTCAAGAAGTATGGCAAAGTGCAAAAGATTGAACGGGAAACGTATCCCTTTGACAGAACGCTAGAAAACGGTGTAAGACGTATCTGGTTTGATAACGTGGATAGCCCTTTACCAAGCAGATTGACGCTTGATGGCAGCTTTGTCCTGCCCTTGTGGTATAGAGGGCAAATTAAAGAATTCCGGATCTGCCTAAGTACTGACCATTTGGCAACAGATTGTCCCAATCGAAACAAATGTTTGCTCTGTGGTTCAGTTGACCATTTTAAATGGCGCTGTCCAAAAAATCAAAACAAGCCCTCAGTATCAGGAGATAATCGCCCATTAAAGGATGCAACTGAGTCAAATGCTTCTGAAGCAACCGCAACGGAAGCTGTTGTTGTGGTTCATGCCACTGTAAATGACACAAACAAATTATCACATCCTGTTAAAGTAACTACAGTTGATGAAATTCATGTATTAGAGGAGGGTATAACCTTAAGTCAAGAAAATAATCAAAATGCAGTGGGGCCACACGTTGCTGTAAAAGACACGCAGGAAAATGATGATCTTACAGAAGAGCCAGTTTACAATTCCTTAGAAGATGAATTAAAATTAGGACCGGATAAGTTTAGGACTCAGAAGACAGAAAGTCCATTAGGAAAGCACGTGAAATACGAAAGCGTAAAAAGGCGCTTCAGAGGTCGTATGTCGTATGTAAAATTAATAAGAAAATTAATGATGGGGAATATAATTATTACGAACTATTAGTTAAATTAAAAGGTAGACTAAATGGAATAGAGCAACAACAGTTTGATGGCGCCAAAATAAGGTCTAGAGCACAAATGCACACCGAGGGCGAAAAGCCTACACGTTACTTTTGTAAGCAAGAGGTATAGAGAAATTAATGCGCTCACTGAAGACTAATGATGGAGTATCAGTGTTCTCAAATGCAGAGATGATGGAAACAGTATCCGAATTTTACAAATCATTGTATAAATCTGAGAGAAGCGATGAAACTGCAACTAGAGATGTGTTAGCTAATATAACGAAAAGACTTCCAGATTCATGTCGCGAAAGCTGTGAGCAATCAATAACAATTGATGATTTGACAAAATCCCTCAAAGGTATGAAGTTAGAAAGGTCTCCTGGATGTCACGGACTTCGAGTAGAATTTTATCAAACATTCTGGCACATATTTGGGCCAGTATTAGAAGAAATAGCGACCAGCATTTTTAAGCAAGGGCATCTCCCTACACCGATGGCCCGAGCATATGTTCGGCTTATATACAAGAGGGGTGACAGAAATAAAATACAGAATTATAGACCAATCTCTCTACTCTGTGTAGATTATAAGATTATTACTCGGGCGCTAACATTAAAACTTGGCGCAGTCCTAGGCGAAGTCATTCATGATGATCACACCTGCTCTGTGCCAGGAAGATCAATATTAAACAACACTTTGCTTATAAGGGACCTTATTCAATTAGTTGAAAAGGAGTGTATCCCTGCAGCAAAAATAGCACTTGATAACGAGAAGGCGTTTGACAGACTAGAATGGGAATTCTTGTTTAAGTCTTTAGACCATATTGGCTTTGGTTCAAGATTTATTAAATGAGTCAATATTGTATATACTGATATAACAAGTTGCTATTTAGTAAACAATCAGCTATCCAAACCTGTAGTGTTGGAACGAGGTGTCAGACAGGGTTGCTCACTGTCCCCGCTTCTATTCGTCATAGCTATGGAATCATTGGGGGCCACATTGAGGCAACGCAATGACTTTCAAGGAATATGTATACGTGGCATAGAAAGGCCACTAAAGGTTTCTCAATATGCAGATGATACAACTGTGTTTGCGGGTAAAAATACGGATTTTAGAATTTTAAATGGAGTATTAACAGGTTTTCAAAAGGCATCAGGGCTTAAAGTCAATACAGATAAATCTAAGGTATTATTTTTGGGCGATTGGAAGGGCAGAACTGATAATGTGATGGATATTAACTGCTCAAATGATGTCATAAAATGTTGGGTATTTACTTTAGTAGAGAACAAAATGTATTACTAAACTGGGAAGAAAGGATATCCAAGCTAAAGTGTGCATTACTAAATTGGAAAAGACGTCGCCTAACTGTCTTTGGCAGGACATTTGTCCTTAATAATTTAATTTTATCTGGACTGTGGTATACCGCTTCTGTAGTTCATATGCCCAAATCAGTAGTGTCAAAGATCAACACGTTACTTTTGTCCTTCTTATGGGAGGACAAAGCCCATTTAGTATCACAGTCAATCCTCACCAATGAAAAGTATGCCAGAGGCTTGGATTTGGTTAATGTTTCAGCAAAGTGTGCTTCTTTAAAATAGAAATTCTTGAATAAGGTACTTACTTCAAACTCATCTTGGTCAAGTGTTTCAAGGGCACTTCTCCAAAGGTACGTTGACCCATTTCCAGTAGAATGTTTATTTATGTGCAATAAACTGCCACCTAATCATCAAAAGATTCCAAATGTATATAAAGAACAGCTCGAAGCCTTAACATATTTACACGATCAATGCCACAACCCAATTGTTGGGAAGATGCCTTAGAGCAACGTCTTTGGGGCAACGAGTTGATTCGTGATAATGATGATGTATTATATTTGCCCTCTATGGCCAAAAATGGTATTCAATATTTACGTGACTTGGTAAATCCGAAATCTCGTAAATGGATTGCGATGCAAGATGTAGCAAGAATAACATAAATGCGACATATTGATGCTCAGCGCTTATTTGTTAGAATAAAGAATGCAATACCTGCTGTATGGTTCAAATTGCCGAAAGCACGTGGCAACATTGATATGTTGCAACCAACATTAGTATTTATGTCAGAACATATAAAATACAACATGGCATCTAGAGACTGGTATAGAATTATAATGCAAAGTCGGAGACAGACGCCTATTGTGGTTAGGCATTGGAACTATTCAGGAACAATTCAGGATGCACGCCACATAACTGGGAAAATGCCTGGAAAGCAATACATCTACCGTGTCTACTAGGAAATGCATGGGACCTGGCATGGCGATTACTCAATCGAAGGCTATGGGTCGGCCATCTTACTTATATGTGTAAAATAACAAGTACTGACCGGTGCTTATTATGTAATACTGAGGAGGAAACTCAGTGTCGCATAACTACAGCCTGTTGGGTATATATCAATATGCTCCTTGCTAAATTTGGAAGCAAATATGTGAATTTAGTGGCTGAAACAATTTTCTTCAAAGATTGCTCAACTATCGGACGAACCATTGATAGGAAGGAGAAAGAATTGTTAATAACCCTGTTATCTGTAGGAGTGTGGGCCATCTGGAAGCATCGGTGTTCAGAGGCCAGAGATAAAACTGGCAACAACCATCAGAGAGCCATACAAGCTATATTTCGATCATTCTTGATAAACTGCATTCATTGTGAATTGTACAGGCTAGTAGAACATGGGAGAGAAAGTAGATTTAAAGACGTATGGTGCAAAACTGGCCTAGTATCAATTGAATACGGATATCTAAAAATATCAGAAGCGGAACTTGTATAAGCTAGCACACTCGCTGCTTGCTGTATATTGATAAATGCTATTTTTATTTAATTTAATTGCCTTTATTTTAAAATTGTAATGCCTTAGGAGACTCTAATCTTGACGAATATCCTAACCTTGGGATCAGTATATTTAAACATCAAATGAGCATTATGTCAATATTCTGGAGGTGATCCAATTTTCAAGTTAACAGAGTGTAATATCTTACAATTAGCTTACTGTTGTAAATATTTACTGTAGGTGTATTTGTTCCAGGGTAATTTTTAAAAAACTTACAATGAAGTAAATTTAGAATGTGAACCCAAAGCGCCATCTAAGTTGTCATAGTTTGTAGACTTTTGCTTTGTGCATTATATTATATAAAGGCTACTATGTCTGTTGGGCATTTAAGAATCGGCTAACTGGCGTCAATGAGTGACTTTTTGTTACTTATTGACGAGTCACCTCGCCACTTGTTGGCGAGCTGCACTCGCCATTTGGCCCTACTACTATATGGTGTGCTACGTTAAACTACATATTGTAGATATGGGATTGTCTTGTGGGAAGTCATGACCCCACTGGATATCTTATATTTACGAGTAAGTCCTGAATGAAATTCATATTTGAAAATACCAGGTGAGCTAATAGACCGAGTCACTATATATATCATTATTTAGATATGTATTATCAGCACTGGCTGACCAGCGCGGGTTGACATCAGCTGATGATGTGCAGTTACAGTTTCGGCGAAACTGAACCGAAACTTATAAGGATTGAGTGATGATATTTAGCATCCAAGTTTAAATAATAGAATTCAATGGAATAGGACCTTCGGTTCTGAGTTGATGGGTATCTGGAAATAGTTGAGATAAAAGTCGTTGCTGCGGAATCAGCACACCCTTTTATAATATTCAGCAGTCGTTTTGATCAGTAGTTTAGGAAATAATCAATGGATAAGGAACGATGGAATCGTACGTTACAAACTGACTATAGTTGATGACGATAGGCATTCGGATTCTCATACGAGAATAGAACAACACCAGCTGGCAATGAGATCATACAGCTCATGTGCCTATTACGATCGTATCCTACAGGCGTATTCACGATAGGCATTGGACAGGACATTGTAGCGTCCTGTAGGAATTAATAACACAATCAAAATGTGTATATCAACTATATGTCAATCATTCAATGGCATGCTACAACAACACATTCCATACTGTTGTTAGTTAGCTGACAGATCGCATCAAATCAGAACCAGCCAACCCCGCTTTGACTATGTGTAGCAGTAGCTCCATAGAAGAATAGCCCAGAGTTTGATTGGTCAGGGTGACGTCATGATCAATGAGCGTCGATCAAACTCTGTGGCAGAGAATTAGGAAGAACGAGTTTCAAAGCAAGAATCGAAATGTAGATGATCATGGATTGGTCAGGACGACCAACAGTAATGGATAGAAACTTCTGGGAGGGAATAAGCAGACGTTGATTGGCGGACTGATTATCCGGACCAGTCAAGCTGTGCTTATAACCTACCTAGAAGAATCATGAGAACAAAGAATATATATTACGATATGTGTATAACTATATATCGTAATATGTATAGAACTTCAGAGTTGCTGAAGAGTATAAGTAAGGCACGTTGCGTTTATTAAATCAAACAATCCAACATCAGGGTTCCGTGGTCATCATCGATGCTGCGTTAGCTGAAATAGAGTATACTAGACCAGTATATTGTCGAAATCATCAAAGTCTTTTATCCGTAAATTATCAAAGTCTTTTATGTACAGTTAGAGTAGAGTAGTAATACATATTTCATCTTGCAAAAAGCAAGACAAGAGTTTGGTTGTGTTTGAGTAGGACTCCAGAGTGAAGAGCAATACTTCACCGATGCCGGGAATCTTCCATCAGTCAGATAGGCCCTATCGTCATTCATAAATATCGTTGCGGATCATCTAGCAACGAGGCGAGCCGACGATAACCGTTCTACTGCTTCCTTGGTAAGAGGTTGTCGCAGCAACCTATATCATCATAATCTTGCCATTGAGGTAGTAAGAAACAACATCGAGTAGAGACCACCCGGAGATCCAAAATCTTCAGGATGATCTACATGCCGGTCATGAATCGGCTCAATGGCATCAATGATTAGCAGTAGCTTACTGCTAATTATTGATGAGTCGCTTTACCACTTGATGCTATGCTCGCCATTTGGGCCTACTACTACACGGTGTGCAAATAGCAATGTCTTTGTTGAATTATGTTATTTTATCAGCTCTTTATTAATTATGTTTTCTATGTAGTTATGCCACGGTTGTGGTATATGATAATAGAGTATTTTAGCTTGCACTGTTTTGACATGTTAGGTTTGTATTGTTATTCTATTAATAAAGCCTGCTATTTTAACCGATTTTTTATGGGGTTTTGCAAGCCTTTTTAAAGGAGTTCTTCCGTGAAGTGTATCCGACTGCGTCAGCATCGGATTTAAAAAAAAAAAGTAGTAGTAGTAGTAGTAATTCCCTCCTTGGTACACACACCCACACACCCACCCACTCACCCACCCACCCACACACACCCCGCCTGCACGCACGCACGCACGCACGCACGCACGCACGCACGCACGCACGCACGCACATAATTAGACCCTGAGCCCAAATAGGCGTAATACGGTTCTGACATGGATAATCATATACATCTACACTGTCTCTAAGCAATCTCTTGGTACCATCACCGCTTGGTTAACGTATATGGTAGCTCACATTTCTTGTTATCTACTAGGGTTGCTATGCAGCTAAAATCCGTACACGCTTAGTTATACTCCTGGCTAGTTACAATGTTGCATCCTTATGATAATGTAATTAGCTCTATAATGAGTCGGTATATATCGGCATAATCGCGAGTCTCCTGTAGTATATATAATTACGGCTTGCATCATTACTCCATTACTCTGTCGCGATTCCTCTGCTGTAAGCCATTGCTAATTTGAACCACGTGCTTGTTGAAATTCCGTCATAAACAACGCGAACTACAAACACATATCGTCCATTTATCCACACTATCTCAAGCGATCGTTAATCCATCCAACAATTATATTTTGGAATACGCCGCCCAGGGTAAATGGAATAAAAGTAGTACGGTACATTTAATCACTGAATCAAGCATACAACGCTTTTGTGTTTACGAAATTTTGTCCACATATCGCTTTTCTCTTCAGCTTTCGTTGTTGTCGCGTTCGTTGCTGGGCTCCCATCATCAATCGTGTCATTCAAAGGCGCTCTGCAGCATACATTTATCTCATTATGCTCGGTAGGATCTTTTAGAGGTGTTTGTTCTGGTGCCAAAGATATTGTAATTGGTGTTGTTATAGTTAATTGTTTTTCGGCATTGCCAATGATAAAGTATGTAGACATAATTCCTTTGCCTTTTACATCAATTGGCCCGCGAGGCTCAATAACGGTATCTGTGTTCTTCAATAGACTGCAAATAATAATAATATTAATAATAATAATAATAATAATAATAATAATAATAATAATGATAATAATAAAAATAATAATAATAATAATAATAATAATAATAATAATACGTAGTAGTAGTAGTAGTAGTAGTAGTAGTAGTAGTAGTAGTAGTAGTAGTAGTAGTAGTAGTAGTGGTAGTAGTAGTAGTAGTTTAATATTGCTAGCGCAGTGGGTCAGTATATAAAAAATAAGAGCATGTATTGTTTATTGTATTAATTGAGAGAGTGTTGATTTGGTCTAAATCATCGCTGAATTTAGCTTTATCCACATATATTGCTTGATATACAATTTATATGTATAGTGACACATTAGTTAATGAATACTGTCCACGAACAATCGAATTTTCCAGTTCTGTCTATGCCTCGCCCACCTCTATCTAAGCTCCACCCACACCACTCTTGTGTTGGTATCGATTGATCAACAGCTAAGCTGTTGAATATTTTGAAACTAATTTTACTGGCCATGATAGCAACAGCGCCCAGTCAAACTAGTTTCAAAATAATTGTCAGAATATTTATTGAGAAGTAAAGACATTCAACCCGTACAATGTGTCGGATGATTACGCGTTTAAAACAGACTAAATCGAGGCAATTAAGGTGTAATTGATTGTGACGCCATCCTACACGGAGCGTAGTTGATTACAACGCCATATGACGTCATATGATAGATGGATACACTAGAAAGTTCAATTGTGGGATGTCTCATAGTATAATCCCATGCATGGCGAAGATGTCATCATGCCTAGACACCGCCTTGAAACATTAAAAAAATTCGTTCATGCTCAGTACTATTCAACAGTGTAATAATCTGGATGACGAAAAAAAAAAAAAAAACCTCTTCCGTTTCTATTTTCAAGAGGAAACTTATCACACCTCCTCTCAGTAGATCACACCTTACTATTGACTGGGGGTGGGGGGGGGGAGAAAAGATAATAGTATTCTGTGTAAAAATAGAAATAAATGCAGCCAACTAAATGCTGATTTATATAGTTACCATCTTATTGACCAACGACATTTTTCTTATTGTCACATACTTGAGGCATCTAATCACGTATTCTTGAATGAAATACAGCATATGCTTGATTATATCAAACAATGTGAGCCACGTAATGCGTTAGGTACCATTTTAAATGGGGTGGGTGGGTGAATATCATTCCGCAGAGATAAATGCAGAGGTGACGGCACGGGTGCACCGTTTTATACGGTATAAGGGCAGATTTTCTAATCTGCTAGTCTGTCCCGTATAGGGGAGCACAACTTTCTGGTAGACCCGTCCCATCTTGGGAAATGGTATTTTAAAATGATTATGTTATCAACACATTATTTATTTGCTGTCAACATTTGTTATTGTTAGTATTGTTAATTGTATTCATGTCATTGTTTTTCTCACTCTGTCACAAGGCAAATGATAACTATCGTATAATGTCATCCATCCGAATCTGACTGTGCATCGCTCTCACGCTCTCTTTCTCTCTCTCTCTCTCTCTCTCTCTCTTCCTCTCTCTCTCTCCCTCTTTCACTCTCTCTCTCTCTCTCTCGTTCAACCATTCTCTCCCTCCCTCCCTCCCTCCCCCCTCCGCCCCACTCCCTCCCTCTCCCTTCCCTCCCCCTCCTTCCCATCCCCACCCTCTCTCTCTCTCTCTCCCTCTCTCTCTCTCTCGCTCCTCTTTCTTCTCTCTCGCTCTCTCTCCCCGTCCTTTCTCCTCTCTCTGTCTCTCTCCCTCCTCTCTCTCGCTGCTCTTTCTCTCACTTTCCCCCACGTATTCGGCTCTCTGACATTATGTGATACATGTATATATTATATATTGATTTCTGCTGCCAGTTAATACTTATGTAGGGAGAGGGCGTCTATAAGTCGATATAACGTTTGCCCACTTACATTGTACATAAATACCACATTAAAATATGGTACAATAAAAAAGATAGTGGCACAATTGTTTTCCTTAATACACAGTCAACCCTGTCTGTAGTGATCACACGCTTCGGGGACCAGTAGCAGCAGCAGCAGCAGCAGCAGCAGCAGCAGCAGCAGCAGCAGCAGCAGCAGCAGCAGCAGATCGTCGTGGTGATCGGTTGTGGTGGCGGTGGTCGGTTGTGGTGGCGGTGGTGGTGGTGGAGGTGGTGGTGGTGGTGGTGGTGGTGGTGGTGGTGGTGGTGGTGGTGGTGGTGGTGGTGGTGGTGATGATGGCGATGGCGACGTCATATACTTCAGTGACAGCTCGGACTACTCTAATAATAACAGGTTCATCTGTGTAACTGCGGTCTTACATATAAGTGTCGTCACTGATATGCACCATGCCAGCTAAACCATGGCTCTCCATCCGGGATGCTGTATTCACTGTATCGCCAAATAGGCAGAATCGGGGCATCTTCTCGCCAACTACACCAGCAACTACTGGCCCGCTGTGGATACCAACGCGAACCTAGAAAATTAAATTAACTATTCGTTTAAGCAATCGCTCATTAATAGGCACATACCATTCTCTAATTGAAGAGAGAGATTCTCCGAGTGAGATGTTATATCACGTACCGATATCGAGAAATGTGGTTCAAAGGATGTTGTGCAGAAAGATATCGTAGCGGATTGTGACAGAGGCGCGAGTATGACGCCGTCCCATATGATATGACTACGCCTGAATGAAAATGATATGAAAAAAGATGAATACTGCTGGCTCCAGCGAGGCGATACTAGAATCAGGCCAGTCATCCGATGGGTTCAGATTCAATAGAAGGTACGATGATAAAGCATACAGCGCCTTTTCCAATAATGTGGTGAGTGTTACCAATGAGGCAGCTTGCAAATGCTCTATCTAATATGTCAATCAACCGAGTCATAGTTTGATATTTGTGGAATGGTCATTTTCAAGACCTTCTGCAACTGCTTTGTGGCAGTAAATTGCCTGACGCGAATGGTTGCCAGACACGACAACATCATGCCCAGTCAAATTAGTTTCAAAATATTCAACACTATATTTATTAAATAGTAAAGACATACAATTCGTACAACCTGACGAACTATTACGCGTTTATAACTGACTTGATTACGTTATTCACGACGTAATTCATTTTGACGTCAGCCTGCATAGCGACGTGGCATAGTAGTTGACTCTTACGTCATATAATGTATCGATATCCAGATGGGATTCCTCCATTCCCACGTTATTGAATAATAATCTGCAATGAAAAAATGTGTCAAACACATGTTGGACTCTCAAATCGGCAAACAAAACTACTAACAACCCGAATTATACTAGTTTCGAATCGTGAGTTAAAAGAAGCGTAAGTTCTAAGTGTACCTGTAGCGGATGTCCGGTCGCCGGTGACCTGACCTGTGATGCGGCTAGGACCATATCAATTGCCATATTGGCAATTTTTAAGGCATGATCATCAGTTCTTTCTGGCACACCGGACACTACCATATAAGCGTCTCCTATTGTTTCCACCTGCGCAGTATAGAATACGAAGAAGAAAATTAACCATTTGAACCAGAAATGTCAAATACAAAAATATGTATATACAATGCAAGTATGATTATGTTGAATATTTTAACCTAATTTGGCGTGAAGCTGTTGCTGCCATTGGCAGAAACAGGTTCTTCTCAAATTAGTTTCAAAGTAGTCAACAGTTTACACGAGGCCTAAGCTGAATCTGGAATTTCAGTGTTCAAAGGGTTAAACTGGTAATGCTGAAATCCAACATCGAAAGATTGTAAAATTATTGAGCACGAATTCGAAACCTGACTTTCAATGTAAAAAATATTATGTGGACTATTTTGAAGGTAAGTTGGCTGGAAGCCATGGCAGCAACAGATTCGTGCCATTTAAGATTTAAAATATTCCACAGCTTAATTGTAGTGCCATCTTGAAATAGAGATTCTGAGAATTCAGGCCTGAAATGGGTATTAAGTAATAGCGTAATATTTAACCAAACTTGGCATCATTCATAATTGAGAAGGTAAATTATAGCCCGTGCTTTTGGTAAGATTTTGCTGAATATTTAGAAATGAATTTGGCCATCAAATTACTTTTGAATGGAAACGCCTTTCCTGAATAGTTATCCGAAGGTGTCATCTACGCTTGGGTTATAACACTAATCTTTCAGCTATATATCATTCCAAACACGAATCATCCCATATTCGATAATAAAGTCAAAGGCGTAGCAAATTACATATATTATTAACAACCAGTCGGTTGATGGGGAAATGGTCTAGAATGTCATTTCTAGACCATTATTAATATTATTATTATTATTATTATTATTATTATTATTATTATCATTATTATTAGTAGTAGTAGTAGTGGTGATGGTGGTGGTGGTGGTGGTGGTAGTAGTAGTAGTAGTAGTAGTAGTAGTAGTAGTAGTAGTAGTAGTAGTGATGAGTAGTAGTAGTAGTAGTAGTAGTAGTAGTAGTAGTAGTAGTAGTAGTAGTAGTAGTAGTGATGAGTAGTAGTAGTAGTGGTAGTAGTAGTAGTAGTAGTAGTAGTAGTAGTAGTAGTAGTAGTAGTAGTAGTAGTAGTAGTAGTAGTGCTAGTGATGAGTAGTAGTAGTAGTAGTAGTAGTAGTAGTAGTAGTAGTAGTAGTAGTAGTAGTAGTAGTAGTAGTAGTCGTAGTAGTAGTAGTAGTAGTAGCAGCAGCAGCAGCAGCAGCAGCAGCAGCAGCAGTAGCAGCAGTAGCAGCAGCAGCAGCAGTAGTAGTAGTAGTAGTAGTAGTAGTAGTAGTAGTAGTAGTAGTAGTAGTAGTAGTAGTAGTAGTAGTAGTAGTAGTAGTAGTAGTAGTAGTAGTAACGCACGCGTTTATTTAGCTCCGCAATTGCTGCCCGAATTTGCTAGATTCTAGCGTGATTTTGTAGATAAATTGTATACATATATTTCGTATTAGTATTTCCTTTCAAGCTTCATGTTTAATTTGTAAATTCTTGTCTTGGTTGGAGCGGGTTTTGTGTCTCCATTTTCTAAAGGCACTCTTCTTAGCTGGCGGTTTCCGCCATTTAATGGTTCCTCTCTTACTGTGGTCAATTCAATACATTTCTCCCCGCGCCAGTATGCTATTTCTATAGTTCGTTGGCAAGATCGCTTGAGCGAGTAGATTTAATTCCTTTGTCATTTGTAAGCGCAGGCCTCGTTCTTTAATTATATAAATCTGTATAGTCAGTTGGCTGTCCCCGGTCAACTCGAACAGACTAACAAATGTATGGCTGTACTATCTATTCATATATTTGTTAGTATACGTTAATCGGTTAGATGCTAGTGAACCACTTAATGAGTGGTTCAAACTAACCAATATACGACTGTACTATCTATTCGTATATTTGTTGGTAGGCGTCAGGGTTACAAAAGGGGACACTAGTTATTTAGTGTTTAGCTCTTTCCCTGACGTCTTGGTATTATATATTGTATTATTCCTCTTTATATATTGTAGTAATATGGGTTTCCTCTTTTTCAAAAAACCCATGGCAACCTCCTATAAGCGTACCGTTGGGGTGTTTCGGCAATTGAGGTGTATCATGGGCTGGAGGACGTAGTTGGGGCAGATCCACGGGTCCTTCAAGGTCTCATTAACGTGTTCAAACCTGTATGGAATGTCACCGTGGTTAATGAAAGTGTGAAGGAAAAGTTGCTCGAGGTCCTTGTCGTGAAGGGCGAGGTGTGTAATGTGGAGGAAATAGATTCTGATCGGCTATTAGTTAAGATGAAGGTTCCATTAGAGATCCCAAATGAACGGGTTATCAATGAATTGATCAAGTATGGCAAAGTAGGAAAAGTAGAACACGAAACCTATCCATTTGATCGAACCTTCGAAAATGGTATCAGAAGAATTTGTTTCGAAAAGTTAGAACAACCTCTCCCAAGTAAGGTCACGGTAGATGGTCGATTTATCTTGTCATTATGGTGCAGGAGGCAAATCAAAGAGTGTAGAATCTGCTTAAGCACAGAACATCTTGGAACAGATTGACCCAACAAAAACAAATGTCTGGTTTGTGGGTCATCTGATCATTTCAAAGTGGCGATGCTCTCCGAACAAATCTGTCAAAAAGGGTGCTGATAAAAGTGCAGAGCAAGTTGTTTCTAAAGAAAATGTCATAGAGCCGGTAGTTGCTGAGATTGTAGCTGAAGTCCATGTTGATGAGAAGCATGGTGAAAAAACTAAGAATCGAATCGCTGTGGTTGCAGGCGATGAAATAGAGGTTCCAGACGAGGGGCTAAGTCTTACTCCAGTAACAAGTCAATCCAAGTCTGATGTCAGAGAGGTTAATTCCACACTAGTTGAAGATGATGATCAATACCCTCTGGAAGAAAGATTTAATTTAGGACACGTAAAATTCAGGTCGCGAGATACTGAAACTAACTCTGATTTTCCACTGAGTACACTCAATCTAGACGATTTAAATAATATGGAGAAAGTAATTGGTGTCTCGGATCGATTGAGTGGAGGAGCAAGGCGACAGAAAGATGGGGACAGTTCTGAATCAGACATAGAGGAAAGTGATATAGAAGACGATAATATGTCAGTGGCTGAATCCGATATATCTATTCAAACACAGAGTTCTAAATCACCCGATGTAATGGTCATGTACAGGTCAGAGGCAGGAGAGGTGACGGCAAAGCGGGTTAAATATAGGCATCTGCGTCATGATTCAGACATATTAAAATATAAGCATTTGGAAAAAGTTGAAATAAGTAGTACAGCGTTTGAGAGTAAAATAGGTAAATGGTCTAAGAGAGGTTAGAAGAAAACACAATCTAGTTAGCTTAATAATGGCGGTTGTACACATCATTGTCTTACTTTTTATGCTAATTTGTACACTCAATTGTATAGGCTTAAATAGTGACATATAGCAGCAGCACTTACTAGAGACTCTAAAAATGGGCAGATTGATATTGCTTTGATACAGGAAACAAAGATTCAGAAGTCAGAATTATACGATAATTTAGAAAAGATTTCTGGATCCAGAATATTCTATTCGTTATCTCAACATAATAGTGCTGGCGTATCAATTCTTATACACCCTCGTTGTTTAGCCTATGTAAATATAATCCCTTCAGTATCAGATGCAAATGGTCGCTGGGTGAGAGTCACAATAGATATACAACAAATACGTTTCACGTTGCTGTGTATATATGCACGTTCATCTCATCAACTACGTCGTAATTTTGTTAATGAGATGTCTACAACAACACTAGATCACACCACTGAGAACTTAGTAATGGGTGGTGACTTTAATTGTGTCGTAGATAAAGAAAATGACAGGAATGCAACTTCAACTTATACTGATACATCACATAGACGCTTAAAACAAATATGTGATAATGAAAATTTAGTTGACACATATACAATCTCAAAACCTCACGGTAAATATCTTACATGCTTTTCGGCAGATGGTAAAGTTAGTTCAAGGATCGACAGAATGTATGAATAGTTTGTTGACAGGGTACCGGAAAGATGTTAATATTAAGCTAGTTGCATTCTCAGATCACAACATGGTTTGTGTAACCGTTGTCAATGCTGACTGGGTAACAAAAGGGGTTGGGTTTTGGAAATTAAACACAACAATGTTGGGAGAAGAATTTCATAAGAATAATATAGAGAGTTGTTGGCAGCATTGGATTAATAGGAAAGCATCATATAAGAGCGCATTGCAATGGTGGGAGGATGTAAAACTGGAGTTAAAGTATGTTTCCCAATAGTAAGCTATTAGAAAAGCACGGGAAATACGCAAACGCAAAAAAGCACTCCATCGATCACTGATGAAAATTAATGCTAATGTCAATAATGGTGAAGATAATTATTATGAATTACTGGTTAAAATTAAAAGTAAAATAAGAGCTATAGAACAATGTGAGTTTGAGGGTGCATGCAGAAGGAGAAAAGACAACCCGATATGTGTGCACATTAGAAAAGGCACGGGCAATAGATAAGGTGATGTGCTCATTAAACATGCCGGAGGGTTCAACCGTCTTTACCAACAATACAATGAGTACTATTGTATGCAATTACTATGAGTAATTGTACAAGTTAGAGGGATTGATGAGGATGCAAAATTGGATTTGCCAGCAAATATGGACAAACAAGTGTCAGACATAGGCAGTGAATTCTGTGATCAACCCTTAACACTAGAAGACTTAACTAAATCCCTTACACGTATGAAATTAGAAAACTCACCTGGGTGTGATGGCCTTTCAGTTGAATTTTATCAAACCTTTTGCCACCTTGTAGGTCCAATAATGGAAGAGTTAGCCACTGCAATTTTGAGAAAGGCCATTTACCACCAACTATGGACAGGGCATACGTACGGCCAATATATAAACGAGATGACAGACGTGTAAATTACAGACCAATTTCTCTACTATGTGTAGACTACAAAATAATATCCAGAGCACTAACATTGAAATGTGGTAGTGTTTTAGGAGAAATTATTGGAACTGAGCAGACATGTGCTGTACCTAGGAGGACAATTTTAACCAAAAGCATGTTATAAGAGACCTTATACAATCGGTTGAGAAGGATTGTATCCCTTCAGCTGTGATTGCCTTGGACAACGAACACGTTTGACCGTGTGGAATGGGATTTTCTTTTTAATTATTTGCAATCGTTTGGGATAGGCACACATTCGATTAAATGGGTTCAGATTTCAAATACGGATATCAAGAGTAGCTATTTAGTGAGCAATCAATTATCCAGAGAAAGTGTCTTAGCATGTGGTGTTAGACAGGGGTGTTCCCTATCGCCATTATTATTTGTTATTGTGATGGAATCCCTTAGCATAGCATTGAGGCCAAATACTAACTTTCAATGCATCTGTATTCGTGGCATAGAAAGACCACTTAAGCTGTCACAATATTTTGATGATACAACTGTGTTTGCTAGTTCAAGCAATGATTTTGCAATTTTAAACCAAGTAATAGAAGAGTTCCAAACTGCGTCTGGTTTGAAAATAAATAAAGGAAACTCCAAAGGATTATTTTTGGGGCCATGGAAACAGCGGAATGACCAGCCACTTGAAATCATTTGGTCTAATGATACCATTAAGATTGTAGGCATCTATTTTAGCAGGAAACCGAATGCAACACAAAACTGGGATGATTGAGTATCTAAGCTTAAGAGAATATTAACAAAATGGTAGCGTCGTCGTCTTTCAATTTTTGGTAGAGTGTTTGTTGTCAACAACTTGATATTATCTGGGCGATGGTATTTAGCACCTGTTGTACACATGCCAAAACATGTAGAAAAGGAGGTTAACGAGTTGATATTGTCATTCATATAGGAAGAAAAGAGTCATTTAGTTTCCCATCGTGTTCTCAATAACGCTAAGTTAGAAGGAGGACTTGATTTAATTGATATTAAAGTGAAATGTGTTTCTTTAAGGCTAAGTTTTTTTGAATGATCTTATTACATCAGATGCAACATGGGCATGTGTTTCACGAGCTCTATTGGAGAGAATTGTAGAACGATTTCTGACGGAGTGTATTTTCGCCTCAAAGAAGCCACCTCCGAATAGACAAATGATACCAGATGTGTTTAAAGATCAAGTTAAGGAGTTAGAAATATTTGACAGATGCATGCCTCCACCTGCGTGCTTGAAGGAAGTACTAGAACAGCAATGGTGGGGCAATAGTAATATATGTTATAACAATGCAGTACTTTATCTACCGTCCTTTGCAAAAAATGGCATTCAACGTTTGTCTGATATGATACACCCCCAAACACGTAGATGGATTCCAATGCAAGAAGTAGCTAGAAAGACGCATATGAAGCATATAGATGTCCAACGGTTACCAAATAAAATAAAACATGCTGTACCAATTGAATGGGTTCGTCTGCCAAATGTAAATCAACATAGTTTGACTCCGCGACCTGCACTAGTTCTTGATGATGAGATGTTAAAATACAAAATGAGATCCAGGGACTGGTACCACGTTATGAGACCAATACAAGTAACGCCTCCCATAGCAATTAAGAGATGAGATGACTCAAGCTATACACAATCCAGTTGGAAAAATGTATGGAAAATCTTACATTTTCCATACATTCCAAATATGGCTCGTGATTTATTGTGGCGATTACTACATCGACGGCTATTATGGGACACTTGACATGCAATTACTTATGTCAAACAGACGAGGAAACAATCGAGCATTTATTTGCAGAATGTCCAATATCGTCACAATGTTGGGAGTATATCAGCCAAATCTTGGCACAATCTGGAGCTAAGCCCATTGTTCTAGAAACACATGTAGTGTTATTTAGAGAATTTGGATCATGCAGTGAAAATATCGCAAAGTCTGATAAGACTATTTTAATAACAATGCTAACCATATATACTTGGGCCATTTGGAAACATCGGCGTGCCAAGGCGAAAACTCCATCTATGGACAATCACAATAGAGCAATAAAGGCAATATTTCGTTCATTGCTGCTGAATCATATTCCTTGCGAATATTTTAGATTAAAACAGCACGGTAAAGAAAAAGTATTCAAAGACATATGGTACAAAACATACAGTTTCAATAAAGTTGGGAACTGTAAAAATAAATGGGCTGCACTAGCGTAAATCATGCAATTACTACAACTGTTTTATCTGTGTCTTTTAATTCATATGTGTCTTGTAATTAATTTTACTCTGCATTTTGATATTGTTATGTTTAATACTTCGTGTTAACAAATAAACAGACAGGGGTAATTTAATAATCATTCGAGAAAATAAGTTGCCATTGAATTATAAAATAGTCCGGGGTAATTTTAGAAACTTGCACAGCGTTTTATGGGGTTATTTGTTCCCGGGTAATTTACAAAACGTTACAATAAAGTAAATCGAAAATGTAAACACGAGCACCATCTATGTTTCTGTAATTTTCCTGCCGGCTATATGCGTTATACTAGCCAAATGCTACTACGCCCGCTGATCTGTAAAGAATCAGCCTACTGGCGTCAATGATTGACTTCTTTGTCATTGATTGATGAGTCACTTTTCAATTGTTAGGCCTACTACCACACCTGGATTGAATAGTAATGCCTTTGTTAAGTGTTGTTTTGCTATCAGATCTTTATCACCTTATTGTTTTGTATCTATACCGTTTAAGCGGTATATATTTATGGAGTGTATTACTGTTCGTTAGTTAGCTATGTTATTTATTTGTTGTTTTGGTGTAATATTAATCAGGATTACTAGTTCACCAATTTATTTTTCTAGGGGTGTGCAAAGTTCCTCCGTGAAGTGTGTCCGACTGCGTCAGCGTCGGATTTTCAACAAAAAAAGTAGTAGTAGTAGTAGTATTAGTAGTAGTAGTAGTAGTAGTAGTAGTAGTAGTAGTAGTAGTAGTAGTAGTAGTAGTAGTAGTACTAGTGGTAGTAGTAGTAGTAGTAGTAGTAGTAGTAGTAGTAGTAGTAGTAGTAGTAGTAGTAGTAGTAGTAGTAGTAGTAGTAGTAGTAGTATAACATTGTTAACGCACTGGAGCAGTTTTTCAAAAGTGAAAATTTCTTGTTTATTTTATTACTTGAGAGTTTGTTGATTTTGTCTCAATCATCGCTTATATTAGCTTTGTTCTAATATACTGTATGTCATATAGTTTATATTTAGTGCAGCACAATGGTTTTCTTCTGTCTACGGTGCAGCCTGTCTATAGCCGTCACTTGCCTGTGGGACCAGAGTGTGGCGGATCCCGAAGATGAGCGGTTGTACCACCATGTGTCTTGAAGGGTCACCACTCTGTAGTCTCAAAAGCCACCAGCTGTATTACTTGACAATACTAAATGAACAGATTCCTTTAACGACTGTGGGCAAAGTGGTCGCTATAGACAGGCACACTGTATTTTAATTATTGCTCTTGACATAGTTTTGCTTTCACTGGGAGGTTGCGGATATAAGGGTTTATTTCTAAAGGCAATAACGGGTCTAGACCTTAAGGGTTCACATAATTTAGTTTGTAATGTATTGTATTCCTCTTTTGAAAATGTTCGCAACCTCAACATCTTTCCTATTGTATGTTAGGACACAAGGTATTATCCCCATTGTATCTAATAGCCCTGGGTCTACATTTAGGCCACAACGCCATTTTGTCTGCATACATTTAATCTAGAATGATTCTCTGAGAAGTCGGCATTCGTTTCTTCTTCTGTATCTAAAATTGGCGTCTGTTCAATTGGTAAGATTTCCAAATTACGGTGGATAAGGTGGTCTGGCAGATTGAAATGCTCAGATACACTAGTGTCCTCATGCAGGTGTATGCCGGATATATGCCTAGTGGCACGTACTCTGAATGCACCTTTTGTTTGCCCTACATATTGCTTTTGACACAGCCTGCATGATAGTAAGTAAATTACATTTTATGTGTCGCATCCCAGGCATGATTCAATTTGGAAGCTAGTAAAGCTATCTTGGTTCGGGAGAAATTTATCTAATTTGCACCTTTTTTTTTCTTCAAATTTTCGGCCTGAGCGAGGCTTGAACTCAGACAATTTTATGGCACCGATTCGCCTAGCGATTGGGAGCCGAGAACTCTACACACTGGCCCACCATCCAGAGGACAAAATCCTCTTTCACCGGACCAGCTTTCAAGTATTCGACTCACATCCACACGAATTAACTGTAACTGATTGTGTACATTCCAGTCTTGCCACATCTCTAGGCGCTGGCATGTATGTAGTCTTTTATTATTGCCGAGCATTAGTTCTAGGAACCCTGTCATTGACGGCGCACTGGCACTAGGATATAGCACAGTCGATATTGGAATGTAATTTTTGCATTTTTCAATTATCGACCTGAGTGAGGTTCGAACCAACCAATTCTATGGTACCGATTCGCCCTGCGTTTGGGAGCCGAGTACTGTACCAACTAGACAACCATCCAGAAAACAAAAATCCTCTTTCACCAAACCAGCTTTCAACTACCTGGCCCACACCGATGCCATGGTCGATAGTAGAATCCATCTTGAAACATCAAGCCTGAGCTTGCGACAATGTGTCCGCGATCTAAATACGTTGGGTCCTTGAGTTATGGACATCAGTGCCAGTACCAGTACAGTTAGTAGTAGTAGTAGTAGTAGTAGTAGTAGTTGTTGTTGTTGTTGTTGTTGTTGTTGTTGTAGTAGTAGTAGTAGTAGTAGTAGTAGTAGTAGTAGTAGTAGTAGTAGTAGTAGTAGTAGTAGTGGTAGTAGTAGTAGTAGTCGTAGTCGTAGTCGTAGTCGTAGTAGTTGTAGTAGTAGTAGTAGTACTAGTGGTAGTAGTAGTAGTAGTAGTAGTAGTAGTAGTAGTAGTAGTAGTAGTAGTAGTAGTAGTAGTAGTAGTAGTAGTAGTAGTAGTAGTAGTATAACATTGTTAACGCACTGGAGCAGTTTTTCAAAAGTGAAAATTTCTTGTTTATTTTATTACTTGAGAGTTTGTTGATTTTGTCTCAATCATCGCTTATATTAGCTTTGTTCTAATATACTGTATGTCATATAGTTTATATTTAGTGCAGCACAATGGTTTTCTTCTGTCTACGGTGCAGCCTGTCTATAGCCGTCACTTGCCTGTGGGACCAGAGTGTGGCGGATCCCGAAGATGAGCGGTTGTACCACCATGTGTCTTGAAGGGTCACCACTCTGTAGTCTCAAAAGCCACCAGCTGTATTACTTGACAATACTAAATGAACAGATTCCTTTAACGACTGTGGGCAAAGTGGTCGCTATAGACAGGCACACTGTATTTTAATTATTGCTCTTGACATAGTTTTGCTTTCACTGGGAGGTTGCGGATATAAGGGTTTATTTCTAAAGGCAATAACGGGTCTAGACCTTAAGGGTTCACATAATTTAGTTTGTAATGTATTGTATTCCTCTTTTGAAAATGTTCGCAACCTCAACATCTTTCCTATTGTATGTTAGGACACAAGGTATTATCCCCATTGTATCTAATAGCCCTGGGTCTACATTTAGGCCACAACGCCATTTTGTCTGCATACATTTAATCTAGAATGATTCTCTGAGAAGTCGGCATTCGTTTCTTCTTCTGTATCTAAAATTGGCGTCTGTTCAATTGGTAAGATTTCCAAATTACGGTGGATAAGGTGGTCTGGCAGATTGAAATGCTCAGATACACTAGTGTCCTCATGCAGGTGTATGCCGGATATATGCCTAGTGGCACGTACTCTGAATGCACCTTTTGTTTGCCCTACATATTGCTTTTGACACAGCCTGCATGATAGTAAGTAAATTACATTTTATGTGTCGCATCCCAGGCATGATTCAATTTGGAAGCTAGTAAAGCTATCTTGGTTCGGGAGAAATTTATCTAATTTACACCTTTTTTTTTCTTCAAATTTTCGGCCTGAGCGAGGCTTGAACTCAGACAATTTTATGGCACCGATTCGCCTAGCGATTGGGAGCCGAGAACTCTACACACTGGCCCACCATCCAGAGGACAAAATCCTCTTTCACCGGACCAGCTTTCAAGTATTCGACTCACATCCACACGAATTAACTGTAACTGATTGTGTACATTCCAGTCTTGCCACATCTCTAGGCGCTGGCATGTATGTAGTCTTTTATTATTGCCGAGCATTAGTTCTAGGAACCCTGTCATTGACGGCGCACTGGCACTAGGATATAGCACAGTCGATATTGGAATGTAATTTTTGCATTTTTCAATTATCGACCTGAGTGAGGTTCGAACCAACCAATTCTATGGTACCGATTCGCCCTGCGTTTGGGAGCCGAGTACTGTACCAACTAGACAACCATCCAGAAAACAAAAATCCTCTTTCACCAAACCAGCTTTCAACTACCTGGCCCACACCGATGCCATGGTCGATAGTAGAATCCATCTTGAAACATCAAGCCTGAGCTTGCGACAATGTGTCCGCGATCTAAATACGTTGGGTCCTTGAGTTATGGACATCAGTGCCAGTACCAGTACAGTTAGTAGTAGTAGTAGTAGTAGTAGTAGTAGTTGTTGTTGTTGTTGTTGTTGTTGTAGTAGTAGTAGTAGTAGTAGTAGTAGTAGTAGTAGTAGTAGTAGTAGTAGTAGTAGTAGTAGTAGTGGTAGTAGTAGTAGTAGTCGTAGTCGTAGTCGTAGTCGTAGTAGTTGTAGTAGTAGTAGTAGTAGTAGTAGTAGTAGTAGTAGTAGTAGTAGTAGTAGTAGTAGTAGTAGTAGTAGTAGTATTAGTAGTAGTAGTAGAAGTAGTGGTGGTGCTAGTAGTAGTAGTAGTAGTAGTAGTAGTAGTAGCAGTAGTAGTAGTGGTGGTGGTGGTGGTGGTGGTGGTAGTAGTAGTAGTAGTAGTAGTAGTAGTAGTAGTAGTAGTAGTAGTAGTAGTAGTAGTAGTAGAAGTAGTAGAAGTAGTAGTAGTAGTAGTAGTAGTAGTAGTAGTAGTAGTAGTAGTAGTAGTAGTAGTAGTAGTAGTAGTAGTAGTAGTCATAGAAGTCATTCTGATTTGGCTCTACTATTAACGTCGATTTAAGACGATTCCTACTACGCATATATGATTTATTTTTTGTCTTGCTGCCTTATAAATGTATATACGTTGGTTTTGATGTTTTGATTTCTTGACATTTTTTTTCCTGCCATTACTTTTGATTTGGCTTTGATAGCCATTGTCTTGTCGGCGTCCTGTCTTCAGACCGTAATTGTACATTGTCCACGTTTAGTTGATGCTGATTAATTGCGCAGGCTAGTTATGTAAAGCCTCATTTACCGTTGGCACGCCAGCGGTTATTCCCTTCTTTTCGATCGCGTGGCTACACAGGCGCTATCTGTTGAGCTTCGCGCTCCGTGGCTGTATACAACTCGCGCTTTCTGCAGGGTTTAAAAGCTGCATTAGAATACTGCATATCAATCACGTAGTAGCCGCGGCCTCTCCCTTTGGTCTATTATACCCGTTAATTAACCAAAGACTTCTTACTATCAACTGTAAATGTCACAATGCTCACACCGCTAAATTAAAAATGCCATCCGAATATAAGCGTATGCTTAGTCTTAAAATTAGCACAAAAGGGTGTTGTGTTTCAGCTATTGATGTGTATAATGGCTTGAAGAACACGATTAAAACTGGTCCTAAGGTATTAAAGGGCCTGATTAACGTGACCCGCAATATATGGAATGTGACAGTAAGCACCCAAGAGGCAAAGGATAGGCTATTGGAGAGCGATCTTGTTATAGCTGGAGAAATATGTAACATCGAGGAGATTGACTTTGATAAATTAATGGTAAAGATAAAAGTTCCTCTTGAAATCCCGAATGAGCGTTTGTCAAGGGAACTTAGCCATTATGGGCAAGTATTGAAAATTGAGAGAGAGAGACTTACCGTTTTGATAAAACCTTGGAAAATGGTATTAGAAGAGTATACTTTGAGAAGGTAGACAAGCCTCTGCCTAATAAGTTGTCTATAGACGGTATTTTTATCCTTCTACTGTCGTACAGAGGTCCAGTGAAGGAGTGCAGGATTTGTTCCAGCACTGGTCATCTGGCGGGAGATTGTCCACAAAAAAACAAATGCTTAATTTGTGGTTCAACAGAACATTTCAAGTGGCGATGTCCCAACAACACGCGGACGCCTAAGCAATATACACACAGCAGCTATGTGGCATCGCGTACTGAACATCAAATTGAGCGAGTTAACTCACTCCCTGCTCAAATTGTTACAGTTGTTGCTGAAACTAATTCAGACGAGAGTGTAGTTACGGTGAACCCCGTCGTAGTGGAAAATGTGGACGAAATTGACGTTATTGAGGAATGTATTAGCTTAACTCCAGAGAGAACAATCCAGGATACGGATGCGAAGTCAAGTCGAAGCGATCATGATACCACTCTTGATGAAAGCGAATTCCCTTTGTTACCGCGACAAACTACATTCAGGTCGCAGGTGACAGATGACGATGATGAATTTCCATTAAGTCCTTTCCCATCAACTCAGATTACGGACCTAGATAATAAGACTCCTGCGAGTATTAATCTGGATGGCAAAACATCTGTAAAAGATAACGTTGATACGCATGGCATTGATGTTTGTGCTAGCCTTAAGCGTCACAAGGAAGAATTGTCTAGTTCAGAATCTGATGTCGAGGAAAATGATATTGAAGATAATAATATGTCTACTGCTGGGTCAGACTATTATGTACAGACGCAATGCTCACAGACAGCAAAGGAAATGGTTTTATTTCGTTCAGAAGACGGTGAAGTGTTGGTGCCTTATGTAACAGCCAAAGGAGTACACTATAGACATCTAAGATGTGATTCCGCTATTTCTAAATACAAACATTTAGAAGTAGTTGATTTGAAAAATCATGATTTAAAAAATAAGCTGGGTAAATGGGCCAACAAACGAAGCAAGCCTAGTAAGAAAAATAAATCCAGTTAGATTAACAATGGCAGTCCTGTATACTATTCAACTATTTATGCTCATGTGCACGATAAATTGCAAAGGCCTAAATACTGAACTAAAACAGAGATGTTTGTTGGAAGTGCTTGAGGACAAAAAGGTCGATATAGCTTTGCTTCAGGAAACGAAGATTAAAGATCATGACATCTTTGATTCATTTAAACAGTTTTTTAAAGGTCAGTTGTTTTACGCATTAGCGTGTGATAACAGTGCAGGGGTTGCTATTCTCATTCTTCCACACTGTCTTAAATCTGTTAATGTGTTAGCATCGTCATCAGATACAAATGGACGTTGGGTAAATGTAACAGTTGATATCTTTGACTTTAGCTTTACTATAATGTGTGTTTATGCGCCTGTTTCACATGGTTCACGTCATACATTTTTCCATGATATCTCCGCCATTATTCAAGACAATATATCTGAAAATTTGATATTAGGAGGTGATTTTAATTGTGGTTTAGATTCAAACATTGACAGAAAATCGCAATCTGTATATAATGATACGTCACACGTCGAATTAAAACATGTTTGTGAAAGAGAACATTTATTTGACAGCTATCGCTTGACAAACCCGTACGACAGGCAAGTTACTTGGTTCTCGTCTAATGGACGCATAGCATCAAGATTAGATAGAATTTATTTACAGCAGTCACTTAAGGGCAATCTTAAGCATTTTCTGATCACAATATGGTGTGTGTTACTTTAGATAATGCTAGCCTGATCAAACAAGGAAGTGGCTTCTGGAAATTTAATAATTCACTATTGTATGATGCTAACTATCATCATCGTGTCCAAAGTTTTTGGCAGTATTGGCTTCGAATGAAGGATTCATATGAGAATGTATCCCCGTGGTGGGAGGAAGGTAAATCTGGCTTGGCTCATAGTTCCAAGAGGTTTGCACTTAAAAAAGCAAGAGATAGGCGGAAACGTAGGAAGGCAATGGACAAATTGTTATTTAGGATATCTTGTAAAGTAAACAATGGTGATCAAAGCTACAATGATCTTCTAGTCAAGATAAAGCATGACATTAATGAATTAGATCAATGTATGCTTGAGGGAGCCAAAGTAAGCTCACGGGCTCAAATGCATGCAGAAGGTGAAAAGCCTACATAATATTTCTGCAACTTAGAAAAAGCAATGGGTATTGAAAAAATCACCAGACACCTGAAAACAAAGGACGGTCTGGTTGCTAATTCAAATGAGGAAATGCTGGATGCCGTTTATCATTTCTATGAATCCTTATATGCATAGGAAGGCAGTGATGATGTGGCAACTTCAATCATGTTAGGAAATATGAGGAAGACACTATCAGATTCTGACTGTGAACGTTGTGACAGCCATATTTCTCGTAGTGAATTAACAGAGTCATTGCAAGGAATGAAGTCAGGAAAATCTCCTGGCTGTGATGGACTAACAGTGGAATTCTATCGTGCATTTTGGCATGTGTTAGGTCCATCATTCCTTCAAGTTGTGAATGATGTCTTTGAAAACGGACATCTACCTCCATCTATGTCCCAAGCATATGTCCGAATTCTGTACAAAAAAGGGGACAGGGATGATTTGAAAAACTATAGACCCATATCTCTACTTTGTGTCGATTATAAGATCATATCACGAACATTATCATTGCGATTAAGTAGAGTATTGGACCAAGTAATTGATCCTGACCAAACTTGTGGTATTCTGGTTAGAAGTATTCTAACTAATGCCTTTCTCATAAGGGATGTAATTAGCTTGGTTGAAAAAGACAGCATCCCAGCAGCTATTATTTGGCTTGACAATGAAAAGGCATTTGACCGCCTAGAATGGCAGTTTCTATTTAAATCTCTAGAGCACATAGGTTTAGGAGTACATTTTATTAAATGGGTCCGAATTCTGTATACTGGAATTAACAGCAGATATCTTTTAAATAATTGTCTGACTAATGCTGTGATACTAGCGCGCGGTGTACGGCAAGGTTGTTCTCTGTCACCCTTGTTATTTGTCATAGCCATGGAATCACTAGGATCAACACTGAGGGAAGACCCTACGTTTAAGGGGATATCCATACATGGTATTGCAAGACCATTAACGGTATCCCAGTATTCAGATGATACTACAGGGTTTGTTGGACATGACAGCGATTTTGGTAGCTTAGATAAAATATTAAGTGTGATTCAAAAAGCTTCTGAACTAAAGGTCAATCGAGATAAATCTGTCAGCCTATTTCTTGGTCCTTGGATTAACAGGTGTGATAATATTATGGACATAAAGTGGTCAAATTACTATATCAAAATAATAGGCATTTACTTTAGTCGCAAGAAGGACACGTTAATAAACTGGACACACCGAGTATGTAAACTGAAACACGTGTTAGCAAGTTGGAAGCGACGCCGTTTGTCTATATTTGGTAGAGCATTTGTTCTGAATAATCTGATAATGTCTGGTTTGTGGTATACAGCTTCTGTTGTCCATATGCCAAAACATGTAGAAGATGAGATTAATCAGCTAATGGCTGCCTCTTTGTGGGAAGATAAAGCTAAACTTGTAGCTAATACAGTTTGTATCAATGCAAAATTGAAAGGCGGTTTGGACTTGGTACACATTCAAACAAAATGTGCGTCATTAAAACTTAAATTTCTGCATGATTTGATATATTCCAATTCACCGTGGGCCATTGTTTCACGAACATTATTGGAAAGGTATATTTGACCTTATTCCACAGAGTGTATATTCCATTCAAAGACACCACCTCCAAACGTCATAAAGATACCAGATGTCTTCAATGAGCAACGCCAAGCATTGAACATGTTTACTACGGTAACGCCATCACGTTAGAATGGGAAAGTGTGCTAGACCAGCGACTATGGGCAAACGACAATATTCAGATACGAAATAAAGGCCTTTACTTCCCATCATTAGCTAGTAAAGGTGTTCACAGATTGTCCAATTTAATCAACTCAGATACACGTTCGTGGATTTCAGGGCAAACAATATCAGAAAAATATGCATTAAGGAGCATTGATGCCCATCGTCTGTTAGGACAATTTAAGAAAGCTGTTCCCATCGACTGGTTCACACCACCAAATGCTGTTGACAAGGTGGAAATTTATCCACCAGTGTTGCATTACGATGGAGAAGAATTAAAATGTCATATGCGTTCTCATGATTGGTATAGTATCTTAATATGTAGACACGCCAAAATACCCAGAGCAATTGATGCATGGAATAATAGCAATTATAAACCCTCTGACTGGAATAATGTGTCGAAGCATTTACACTTGCCATTTATACCACATAGGGCACGTGATGTAGCATGGCGGCTCATTCGTCGCAGACTTTGGGTTGGCCATTTATTACAGAAATGTCGAATTACAAATAGTAATCTATGTCCTCTCTGTAAAAACGAGGAAGAGACATGTGTCCACTTGTTCATTAATTGTCTGGAAATTATTGAATTCTGGAAATTTGTGGAAACAATTGCAGTAAAATTTGATATTCATTCTTTGAATCTAAAAGCAGAAAAGATTTTGTTTAGGGATCTTAAACTATAAAGCGCCATCTAACCAGTCATAAACATATGGTCTTAATCTGTCTTATAATGATAGGTATATGGACAGTTTGGAAATACCGATGTGCACAGGTGCTGAATCCTGACAGGTCAACCCATTTAATTTCCCTGACAGCGATTTTTCGTACCCTTTTAATGCATTGCCTTCAAGGCGAATTGCACAGGGCTACGAAAGAAAGGAGCTTGGAGAAATTCAAAGATATGTGGTGCGGGAACAACATAGTTGAAGTTCTGCCAACGAAGTTGATAATGTTGCGTCTATGAGCATTTTCTGATGAATACATGTTAACCGGTTCTCTACAATTAATTACATGTAAGATGTATTGTTGTGGTTATTTGTTGATTTGGTAACGTAGAAACTGTTGCTGTATCACATTAAATTGATTTCAAGATACCTAACAGTCTATAATTATGATTAATTTGAAATTAACATACCTGGGCGCGTGGGGCTGCAAGGGTTAAGGCGTGTCCTACAAGTGGCAGGTGGTCATATACGCAACGTTAATATTCGTTGGTCTTACAATGCGAAAAGTGACTCTATATTCCAATGTAGCTACTATTAGCCCTTGTTCCGGGGTAATTTTCGAAAATCCATTTGCAAGTAAATTTAGAATCCCATAAAATATTTAAACATTCATTTGAGCCTTTTTATACTGACAATGTTTGTAAACATAGCCAAATACACAATAAGCGCGTTTGTTCCGGGTTAATTCTGGAAAACGATCGTGCAAGTAAAGTGATTTGTTAGTTTTCAATTCACATTTACCACACTATGCAATAGTACCGTGTCGCTAAACACATTGCAGATATTCTAGTATTTGCCTTTTTATAAATCATCCTGTGGGCCTTAATTGGTTTGTTCTTAATACTTATAGGCTTACGCTTGAACCGTGTGTTTATGTTATGACCTTTATTACACTGCTGTCAATATTTATTAGTACAGTAGAGTCAGTAGAACAATGGCAGGCGCGAGTTTTGGAGGCGGTGTTGCTGCAAGTCGGTGCTCTTATGGACAGCAACAAGCTTGTGGCAAATTTGTTTTTCACATATACATTGCCGTCATATGAATACAAAGCAATTTTGAGAGTCTAAATTGCAGTGCTCTAATTCTCAAATAAGTGTCTGATTTCTGAACGTGTGGATTTTTAAGTTATGCTGTTGCGCTTAATGGCAGGAATTTTTTATGATGTAATATATGATTTTATAAAATGTCTAATGGAAATGTTTGTTAACCCTTTGAACCCTCGGGTCACATAATATTAATTTCAAATATCGGTACAAGAAAGCTGTTGTGTAATTTGAAACGAATTTGACAGGTATATGTTGTTGTCTACGCAGCAACAGCTCTAAGTCGGGTTGGTTTGAAAATACATAGCAGAATTTTTATAAAATTAAAGTATTTTGGTGTGATTACATTTCGTGTTGAAAGGGTTAAGACATAGCCTAGCTAGATGATGCATAGAATTTTTAAGGAATTATATAATTGAACTGCAAATATGTAATACTTATTTATACATGTGACTGATACGATAATTGTTTTCTATTGAGTTCTTCTTTGTTTAATGTTCTTTTTTCAGTCAGTATATTTGTGGGTACTATGGATTTCCACACGATCCTTTGATCGTGCTACCAAAAAAAAAGAAAGAAAAAGTAGTAGTAGTAGTAGTAGTAGTAGTAGTAGTAGTAGTAGTAGTAGTAGTAGTAGTAGTAGTAGTAGTTGCACCTGCCGCACCAGCAGAAGTGACATAAACACACCTTATAGACATCGTGTATAGATGTTAGTTTGTCAAATCGCTGGTAGAGTTCATTCAGCATGGCCACGATCTGCATTGGCTGGCATAATGCCGAGATATTCGTGAATGTCACTATATCGCTAAACAGAATGGTTGATACCTCGAATTTTTCTGTTGAAAATTAATCAAAAATACATTTTTAATTTTCACCTTTCATAGCAAATGTGCAAATACAGAGAATGGTACATTAATAAATATTATGTGCATGCAATATCTGCGCACAGCAAGAGCATTTTCAAAATAGTTAGGCATACAGTGCTCTTCACGTCTAGATAACGATAACCCGTATATGTGTAAGCCAGCGTCATAATTAAAAAGAAAGTGCTAACAACTAAGTATAAATATGTTAACACTAACAATTGAGGAATCCAGTTTATCAGTCAATCATATGATGTCATAATCAACTACGTCACATGTATGTTGACCTCATGCTTAAGTACGTTATGAATGATGCGATATTGTCCTTTACACACGCGTAATAGTCCGACATGTTGTACGAAGTGTATGTCTTTACTCTTTAATAAACAGTTTGTTGAATATTTGGAAACTAATCTGATTGGTTGCTGTTGCTGCAAAAAGATTACCTTCGACCTATATTCCCCTTTAAAGTAGGTCATCCTGAGCTAGCGTGTATGTGGTTGGAAGGGGATGCACCAAGGTATAGAGTATACAAATCTGCCGTCATATGCTATGAATACAATGAACAAGTCCAGCAAATGTATCAGTTATCCCCATAGGTTCCAATTACTTCAGAAAATGTTCAAGGGTCATAACTCGGGCATTTGACATCGAATAATCTTCATTTTCCCAAGCCTGATACTAGGTGCGAGTAGAAACATGTTGCTTAGGTTTGGTTTCAATCCGTCAATCAATAACAAAATAAGATCAGAAATAATCAAAACTACAATATGACTCAAGTTCCGAGACACGAGGAGGAGCGCCTGCAGTCCTCACTTTAAGCGGTGGTAAATTCAGATGAAATATTTGTACGTCAGCTTGATCATGACTCCGGCTAAAATAAGATGCATTTGAATCCAATTATCAAATAATCGGATGACAGATCGGATCATTCCATTAGTTTCGTAAAAGTACAACTCGGGCGGATAGCCCCATAGAGTGCTATTTTTAATTGGTTACTGGGACGCTCTAGACAGAAATATTTTTTCTAAATTAGACAGTGGTAAATTTTCGAGATTAGTCCACTTTGATACAGAGCAATCACATCATACAGGTGAATGGATCAAAGGGGTCGGTGTTAGCGATTAGAGTCTGGGAGATTATGGCTGACCGTATCGTGTATACCTGCCTAACGTTCACACCAATGAAAATAATTGAAAGAACACAATTAGAATGGACACAGATTTACTGTTCGCTGGTGTCTGTTTTTGGAATGAGTTATTTTCGGCATGCCTTCGTCAGCTTACGTGTGATTCGAAGTAGGATACATCTTGTTCACTGGACAAGAAAATGTATCTAATGATTAATGGATAGATCCGGTATGTTGCTTAAGTATTGCCGTAAAAATCAATTATGTCATATGTAGTCTGGCGTCACAATGACAATGTGTAATGAATAACATATCTAGGTCCGTCACGAACATCGAATAGTCCGGCAAGTATACGAATTGTATGTCTTTACTATTTAATACGCATTATGTTGGGTATATTGAAACTAATTTGACTGGGCGCTGCTGTTGGCTTTGGCAGCAACAGCGCCCAGTTAAATTAGTTTTAAAATATTCAACAGGTTACCTGTATAATTACCTTGAAATTGAGTTTCTGGGAATTCAGGATTCAAAGTATATAAATCGATCACAACACACGCACAGCATGGGCGGTGCTTAGCTAGAAATGGGCGTGATATAGCAGGATTATTGCATAACTAGGCATGCTACACATGACACCATGCACGTACAATGGGCTCAGAAGTCCAGTATTCGGATTTACATTGTTTTGAAGACTATCAGACAAGAAATGCTAAAAAAGCTGTACGGCATATTGTGTTGACAGCTTTTTGACTGAATGTATGTACTGTTAGCAGTGGGTTTTTTTTGTCATCTTCCAAGGTCTCTTCATGTTGGCTTTGATGATGGTCTTCATTTCAGTATAGCTCACATCAGTTTCAATCTGGTTAAGGGAATCACCTTCTTTGGTCAGTTCATATCAAGTTTGTTTTCCCGTGGCATGACGATTCACCGGGCTTCACTATAGTGCGATCGGCGTTGTGACTTGTCTGAGCTCTACCGGAGAAGACAGAGCCGTATTAAGGACAGGCGCCAAGGTCTAAATAGTTCTTGCGCCCATCGGCTGGGGCAAGCAGGGAATGGATAGTGCTGCTGCTGCTACTAAAGCTACTACGCCTGGGACTGCGACTACTACCACTACTACTACTACTACTACTACTACTACTACTACTACTACTACTACTACTACTACTACTACTACTACATATAATAAATTCGTTACGTAAGCATCAAATGTTGTTCAAGTTTTTTGAAAGTAATTTAAATGAAAGCTTTCAGTACAATTGGTTGCAATATATTCAATAGCTTACGTATATCATGACTGATGAAGTGGGATACTGGGATTAATATTTCCAAATGTGTAAGATGCGTATCCCTTGTGTTAATCCGACTTTGAGCGAAGATGTAAATTCATTTCCCTCTGTGTCCTGGGGTGACTCAAAGCGTGACGTAGTGATTTGGAGCACTCAGAATATCTATTTCACTGTCTCTTGCTTCGTCTATATTTAGCGCGATTTCGTTCGCTTCCAATATATTTTTGATTTCTGTCTTATAACTTGTGGAGGATTTGTGTGTGGATATACATGTAATAGCATATTGTCCCGTAATGCCAAAAGCTAGTACTATTAGTATTAGATCACAAACTGAACACTCGTTTTTCTATTACTATTACTGGGTGCTGTATTCGGTACACTACAAGAAGCCGGACTGATTACAATGACGACGAAAAAGAACCTCAGGGACTCTGGCGACGACAAACAATGACCAACAACGAAGGACTGAGTGCAATTGCAGAATGTTTTAAAACTATTGCAGCTGCAGAACAGGGTATATCATCATCATCATCATCATAATCGTCGTCGTCGTCGTCGTCGTCGTCGTCGGCGTCGTCAGTAATGCTTTGTAATGGCTACAAGATAGTTGCGGTGACATGCATCAATTTGCTTAAAAAGCGGTTGAAGCTACCAAGCTGTTGAAATTATATTGCATTATGGAAACAGGTGAAACATCATATGGTTGCATTCGAACTTAAATGGGGGAGATTAGAGCCAAGAATCCACAACTTCCAACATCTTAAAAGCGATATTTCCTGCGAATTTGCCACTTCTTCGATATTCAGTGGCCTTATATATAAGAATTAGTGTTACAATGATAGCATTGACCTACAAGAAGCGCTAAGGGGTATGGTTTCGTTTATTACATTGCTAGCTCTATCAGCGGTATTATCTTTAACATCGCGCTGTCTTACCAGCTTCAACAACTTTTCCTTCTCGCAATTGATTGGCTACTTTAGGTGGGAGCATCTCGTTCAGTAGCGTGTCCGTTTTACGTTTCTCTTTGTCCAATTCAATTGCCATCTTCTTCAGATTTGATGTGGCCGAGTCTAGCCGTTGGCTATGGAAGACAAGGAATAGTGGTGATTAATGACAATTACTTTAATGCATACGGAGTCGCGATGTTCTAATACATATTAATACCGGCCGTGCTGAAATAAGCCTATTTTGGGCTCAAGGGCTAATTAGCTGTGTAACCTCCCCGTATAGGGTGGATCAATGAGTGGGTGACTACTGTTGCTGTTGCTGCGGCTGCAGCTGCGGCGGCTGCTGCTGCCACGGCTCCCAACTAGTGTGTCAAAATGTTGTTGAATATTTTGAAACTATTTTGCCTGAAGGCAACACCAGCTTCCAGTCAAATTGGTTTCAAAATATTCAACAGCTTTCATATAGTATTACTGTGAAGTTGAGATCCTGGGATTAGAGGTTGAAATGGTTAAAATACGATACATGTTTTTGATTTGTGAGTCACTTATTTTTCTAGGCCCCGCGGCTGTATCCTCATTAGCCCTTTCCTTAGCGTGACACTGGATACAGGTTGGGTCAATTGCAGGTAAATGTACTAAAATGGTGTTTAATAATTGTCAAATTTCAAACATTTATTCGTTTATCTCGCAAAGAAAAGATGCTTTTGATTGATAACTCGCCAATCTTAATCTCAATCAGTTATCTGAAACTGTCGTCTTCCCTACCCCATTCGGATTCCCATTGAGTTAGTCAAGACCATCGCAAGGAATCAGGAGTGATGTGATCAAATCTAACGTGCAGATCTAAAGTATGTGATGCCAAAATATCAAGAACATATATATATGGACAATTAATGAATAATTAGTTCACTCGTTATCTCTTGAATAATAGTGTATGAACTCAAAGAAAAATTCAATATGATATCCTCGACCGATGTGACGGTCTTGACAAAATGTTTTGCTCTTAACCTGAAAGAACATATGCCTAGTAATGCAGGTTTACCTGATATTGCGCAAATGACGTTTTATTGAAAACAGACAATAATGGACATTCCCCGTTTTTGTTATGCCCCGCCCACCTCTAGCTAAGCTCCGACCACACTTCACCGTGTTGGGATTGATCGATCCCCAAATACCCTAACAATCAATTTCCGGAAAACTACACACGTAAGCTGTTGAATAGTTTGTAACTAATTTGACTTGGTGATGTTGCTGCCCAGTAACAGCGCCCAGTCAACGTAGTTTCAAACCGTTCAACATAATATTTATTAAATAGTAGACATACAATTCGTACAACAACGCATAGTCCGTCTTCAAATATGTAATGTTCGTGGCGTACTTATCGACGTCATTCATGACGTCATAATGACGTCATTCATTATGATGTCGCTCTACTCGTCGCGTATGTAATTATAAGGTCATAAGTGGAAAGGTCTATTACGTAGGATATGTAGAATTATAAAGCATCTGTGATCTAATGAGACGTGCCAATCTTCATGACTTAGAAAAATGAACGTGATGGTCTTGACAGCTATGTGTTTCTATCGATGCTGTCATATGTGCTTTTCTGAGTGGATACAGTGATGCGATTGCTTATCAAAATAGGCTGTCATTCTAAATAATTAAATATAGTATAGGAGTGTACACATGCATTTCCGCAAGGGTTTGGTCATACTATCTAATTAACTGTCTCGCTGCTGCAAGCCACCAAACAATAATTTCAATGAGGAGAAACTCGTGACTTGCTGACTAATTTGAAAACAACTTGACTGAACATTTTAGAACCTATTTCACCGGGGTCAAATTCCTAGCCGAGAAGGCTTCTATCAAATTAGTTGTAAATTTCACAAGAACTTGCTTATATTATTACCTTGAAATTGAGATACTGAGCATTCGTGTTCAAAGTGTTAAATATAACATTTAATAAATTATTTGTATGTAAGGGCACATGCATCTCTTTCTACCTCAGCCCCCCCCCCCCACTCAAATCAAAGGATGAATCCAGTTTTAGCCATGGCCCGCCCATCTCTAGCTAAGTCCCACCCACGCTGTACCCGTGTTGAGATCAATCGATCCCCGCACTCTTTGAACCTTAACTTCCAGAAATCTATACAAGTAAGTTGTTAAATATGTTGAAACTAATTTGATTGGGCGCTGTTGCTGCCTATGGCAGCAACAGTGCCCAGTCAAATTAGTTTCAAAATATCCAACAGCATGTTTGTTAACTAGTAAAGACATACACTTCGTATAACTTGCCGTACTACTAAGCGTTTATGACGGACTAAATCGGGCCATTCAGGACATAACTGATTATGAGGTCAGCCTGTATGTGCCATAGCTGAATATGATGTCATATGATTGAGCGGTGAACTGAAAACCGCATTACTTTCTGTATGCACAAATGCACACATTCCATACATCTCACATGTGGAACGTCTACTTCTAAACGCGCAATGCAAATCATCTTACTGGATTACTCCGATCAGTCACTCAAGTATATGACGACACAATATATTTACGTCACGTGTAGGCTGACGTCACAATCATAACTGACAGATAATACTCCGTCATGAAGATAGAATACTTCCTCAAGTGAACAAATTGAATGTATTTAAAGGATTTACAATGTATTCCCTTCTCATGTGACGGCGGCCAAAACCGGCCTTTGCAGTGCTTTTGATTAATGTTCATGTGCATGCCAAGAGAAGGCTATTTGTCAAATTTACTACTGCAGTGACTGGCTCGATAAATCGAGCCCGTCCCATCAGTGGTAAAATGTCAAAAGTAACTTTCTCCAAATCGAGGCCGTTATTATAGTGGTAAATTTTCAAAAATCCCAGTGTCTTGGCTTGAAAATGGACATTCAAAAAGCAAATATTATATTTTGATATTTTAATTAAAATTTAGTCATTAAAGGGATAATAGACATAGCCCTACTGTTGACTATTCTGAGTTTAGTCAGCAACAGCACAGAGTGAAATTACTTTCAAAAAATGCAACAGGTTACCTGGATAGTTACATCGAATTTGGGATTCTGAGTATATGAATCGATCCCAACGCGCGCAAAGCATGGGCGGAGTTGAGCTAGAAGGTTATCCCTATATTGGCCATGATCGCATCAAAGGCCCCATATGGATTCCAAGTTAGTACACTGATCAAATAGACCTCTCCACGTTTCCATCCTTCATATGGCGTCATAATTAACATCGTGACGTGTAGGATGACGTCATAATCAATGGCACCATTCTGACAACATGAATGACATAGATAAGTACATCATGAACGCATACGTGAAGACAGACTATGTGCTCTTGTACGAATTGTATGTCTTTACTATTTAATAAATTTTCTGTTGAATATTTTGTAACTAATTTAACTGGGCGCTGTTGCTGCCATAGACAGCAACAGCACCAAGTCAAATTAGTTTCAAAATATATAACAGCTTAACTGTATAGTTTTCTGGAAATAGAGTCGGTGAGTTCAGGGATCGATCGATCCCAACACGAGCGAGGTGTGGGTGGAGCTTAGCTAGAGGTGGGCGGAGCCTAGCAAAAACTTGAAAGGGCCATTGCACCTAACACCATTCTACTGCGTGATAATGTATACATGCATGTGTGATTCCCAAGCAGAATGTGTAACCTCTAGAAATGTTACATTTTTTACCCAGCGAACATAAAATAATGTTGACACTATGCCAATCTGTATAATTCACAATGCCCGTCCATTTGTTGGCCGAGTTTGGAAAATAGTTCAGAATTATCCAATTTTCGTCATATGGATAATCATTCTTATGGTTCAAAACATGCTGTGATTGTTTCTGGCAAACGGTGTTATTAGGATACGGTCTCAATCTTAAGTATATGATTTCATTGATTCAATATAATTCTCCAAAACTTTGTAAGATAAATATAAATATATGCGATTAAAATAATGTCCCTACTTCAAAAAACTCTCTGATAGGTGCAAAATGTTCATCGTGAGTGATTGCATTTTTATGTATTCATTAGTTAAATTTATACTGGTGTCTACGTCTAAATCCCAACAGACCATTGCCGTATACAACGACTAAACAGTTAGGTCGCCGATCCGTCAGGCAATCAGAACTAAGACACCACGGTTTTCACGATCAGATTAATCTGATCAGATTTGTCTAATTCGATCAAATGTAACCGTATAAACACATAATCTGATGTCTGAAGCTGAATCTGATGGTTCTTCAGATGTCTCGATTTCAATACAATCTGACGGGGTAAACCAAAAATCTGAAGTCTGATGTCTGACTTCTGATGTGTGAAGTCTGATGTTAGAAGTCTGATGTAAGAAGTCTGAAGGTGAATCTCTAAATACATCACCATCGTTGATGCTATCAGCCAGTAAGCAAAATGGTTGCGCCCGTATTACTTTAAATGTGGGCCGATTTTAATGAGAGGTTCATAATTGAATGGCAGGAACATTTGTTAAGCCCACTATATCGAATCAAGTAGAAAGCAGACGTCAATACTGTCCATACGGGCGCGTCATATTGTCTGCCGCTACCGTTGCCAGCGCTAATGACGTCATTACCAAAAGCGACAATGCTAATGACGTCATATTTCTTCTTCAGATTCACTCTTCATATTTTTCCATCAGATATTTTCATCAGATTTTTTCTCAGATTTTTTCTTCAGATTTTGTCATCAGATTTGTCTGACGGATTAATCTGACCGATCAATCTGATCGTCTAAACGCTCTTTCAGATTCACGTCACGGCATCAGAGTTTTGCTTCAGATGTGTCTGTCAGATTAATCGGATCTTGAAAACCGGGATTAGGTAGCTATTCTATACCATCCGTGGGCTTGGGATAGATTACGGAAAATTGCGGATTGTGAAATGACTGAAAGTATAGTTCATTTATCTAGCATGCTTTTAGTCGGTGTGTGTTTATTATGAACACTATTCAATGTGTCGAAGAAACGCCAGATGGAGTGCATATTTAATCCACACAATTATCAATAACACCACTGTTTAAACGTGTGCATTCACACCAAAATGCTCGAAAGTAAAGATATTAAAATGAAAACTTCCAAGGGCTTACAATTGTGTACCTTAATATTATAAAACGAAATGCATGTTAACTTATAGTGATTTCATTCCGTATGAATTAATATAATTTGTATTTGTGAAGTTGAAATAAGGACGGGTGCGCGTAATTCAATTTCACAACTTCAAAAATTATATTAATTTATGCGTAATTAAAGCATGATCTGATAAGATTTATGTCGCTTCAATACATCTAGGCACACATTTTAAGCCTTTAAAAGTATTAAATTTTATAAATTTTATCTTTAAGTATTTTTGCTGAGACCTTACTAAACTCGTGTGGTAAATTGTGTATGATATGGATATCTGTAGAGACACATCTAGACGTTAATGTGTCTACACATACTTCTTGTTGCCATGGTATCATGAATAACTCTGTAATTTTCCGGATGACGCCTGCAATTTCTTCACCATAGGAACCGATAATAGGAGTCTATGCCACCCTTTTTATTACATGGCTCCTGCACCGAGTTCTCCTCAGAATGGCAGGCGGGTAATTATAATGGCAACTATATAAATCAAAGCCATACGAATCCTTCCAGTATATCCCGCAGGCATTGTTGCTTACTCTGAAATACCGGAACATGAAAATCGCATAGGCCCGTACCTTTTATTAAATATTCTGAAACTAAATCGAATGGAAGCTGTTGCTGTCTATGCCTTCAAAATGTTCCTGCTGAATTATTTTCAAAGTATTTACAGTACAGTATTTCGAGTTAGCTTGACATTGCGAATTTTGGAATTCAACCTGCAAAGTGTCCATGGACCAGCCACTAGCAGACAGCACGTGACTATATATAGTGCCCTCCATTTTAACTAAAGCAATCTATTGAGTTGATTGGTAGCATTAACATACTCAATATTTGATCCGGTAAGATTGATCATGAAAGTATATTAAAAATGTCTATAAAGGGAGTCTTTGTTTTCTTTTGCTGTCATACCCATGCATAGGATGATGTCTGGGGAATCGTAAACCCTTTGAACATACGTACCCGCATACGAGCGACTGCGTGTATTTACAATGCACGATAGTGTCTAGGATATACTGAATGCGAGCCAGTTAAATCGATTTTAAAATATTCAACATCTTCCCTGAATGATTGCTTGTATTTAGGATAAAGCAATTTTCCTAAATTAGATATCTGTTTATCAATGATTAGTGATGGGCCTTTTTTATTTATTTCAACCTTTCTCCTAGACTAGCAAGCAATAGTGAACTCCAATCTGCCAGTCAAGTGCACGCCGCCATAATCAAGTACGTCAGAGAGGCTGACATCGCAATCAAAATACGCCATGAATTGCATCTCTAAGAACGCCACGAACTGGTAATAGTCCGGCATGTGTACGAGTTGTATGTTTTTTCTACTTAATAAGAACTCTGCTGACTATTTTGAAAGTAACTTCACTGGGCGCTTTTGCTGTCATAGGCAGCAACAAATCCCCCGTAAAATTAGTTTCAGAATAGTCAACACCTTACGTTTTTTCGAGGTTGAGATTCAGAGAGGTCAGCGTTCGATCGAACATGTAGGCGGAGGCTAGCTAGAGATGGGCTGGGTATAGCTAAAAAGTGGATATATATCTGACAATCTGATATCGGCCCTAATGTTGAAGAGAAAGAAAAGTGTGGCAATTACTAAGTAACAACATGTAGGACACGGTACGCGTCCCTAGAGACAGAGACTATAGAATTTCCGCAACATCGTGTCATTGGCAGACATAAATTTGAATGCTGGCGCGCGTAACACCACTATATGGCTACTGGTCCGGAGCGCCAGTTCCGTAAGTGACGCATATTTTCAGATTGTATTGCATCTAAGCAAACTGTCGGTAACAGCTGTTCAGCGGACGTATTCATTTACTCCCTCCAACTATCTATAAATCGTGGCGTTTTCTCAGTGCCAAATGGCAGCTACTGCCCTGGCAAGCCAAACGATTGTTAAAGGTGCACATTCACATCAAAACGCTTGAAAGTAAAATTATTAAAATCGCATAGGTTCAGTCTTAATGTCACAACACAGCGTAACGGAAACGAAATAAATTTTAACATATGATGATTTTCTTCGTTATAAATTAACAAAAGAATTTTAGTCATGAAGTTTAAATAGGGACTCGAGTCTCTAATTCAATTTCACATGTGAAAAAAAAAATTAATTGATGCGTAATGAAATCGCATATGTTAAGATTTATTTCGTTTCATTACATCTAGCCACATAATTTACGCCTCTAAAAGTATACAATTATGACAATTGTCTTTGCATGCATTTTGGTCTATATTATGGACCGTTACTCCCTTCATCAATACATTCCCAGTATTCGAACCCCATGGCAAACACACCGGGAAGCTGTTGAATATTTTGAAGTGCTGCAATGACTTTCAGTCATGTCAATTTCAACATATTTGTCAGGGATGTGTCGTTAAAAGGTGTACCTGTGAATCACTATCCATACACTTGATTATTAACGCATACCCCAGATGAAACCTTTGAATTACTAATCTATGCGAAGTGGCATATACTGCAATGGACCTTTCCAGTTTTAGATATGCACCGCCAATCACTATCTAAGCTCCACCCACACCTTGCCGTGTTGGGATTGAGCGATCCCGAATACCCTAAGTATCAATTACCTGAAAACTATGTACGTAAGTGGTTGAAGATTGTGTAACTAATTTGACTGGGCGCTGTTGCTGCCTTTGGCAGCTACAGTCCCCAGTCAAATTAGTTTCAAAATATTCAACGGAATATTTATTAAATTGTAAAGCCATACAATTCGCATAAGAACGCATAGTCCGTCTTCAAATATGCGTTCGTGGCGGACTTATCTACGTCATTCATGACGTCATAATGACGTTATTCATTATGATGTCATTCTACGCGTCACGTGGTTGATTATGACGCCATAGGTTGGATATATGCAGTGTGCAGATCTATTACTATTATAGAAAGTGTAACTCCGTGTTCTAGGTGTATTCGGAGCATTTACAAACGAGAAATGGTGTTTGTATGTTGTACAATCGCAAGTACGGATCTGAGTACATTGTCTAATTGGCTAGAAGCTATAGTAACGCAGTCGGGTATTTTACTGATTTCGTATTTAGAATACTAATGCGGCAGTGTGTATGTATATTAGTTCTGAATTATGCGTTTTTTGCACGAGAGCAATCTTATTTAACTTCTGAAAATAGCTGTGCTAGTATCCCTCTAAGTATGAAATGCGAAAGAGAAGATAAAGCTTAAGGTGTGTTCTCAATAAAGACTTAACCGGCGTAGAGCAATACTGAGGTATGACGTTATTCCCGATTGACTCTCCAGTGAGAACACGGCTTTAGGCATCTTTGTCATTGCCTAATCCCGTTTAACTAGTTCATGTAGGTTAATATATAGCCGATATATCGGTTTCTATTCACACAGCTGGAAGATACTCTAGGACTGGACGGTCGTGCCAGATAATATGATGATCGTAGTGCTACCTGGCAGACAGTGAGAGAAAAAGCTGACGTTAAGGCTAGTAGTATAGGGTGGCGCTGTACGTTATTGTTCTTCCCAGCAGGGGGTCTTCGAGAACAATGGGTTTTTCACGAGATCAAGGGAAAAGCTTGTGGAATGGAATGTTGAGAACAATGGCGCACAGGGGCACACGCATTCTAGAGAACAGTGACGTACAGAACGCCACGTTTTCTCGATAACAATGACGAACATCCGCACACGTATTTGAGATCTGCATCACTGTGGAATGTTCTATTATTTTGAATTAGTTAACCGTTAAAAGTTTAAAAGTAGTGTATTTTACGTTTAAACGTAGTGGCAGCGTGCCCCCCTCTGTGGTTATCTACCGTTGTAAAAATAATAGAGTTTGATGAGTGATAATAGTAGAGAGTAATGTAAAAATAATAGAGTTTAAGAGGTGGTCTGATAATGGAGGTCGTAGGAGGAGGAAGTTGAGGATGTATGAGGAATTACTGTATTGTTGTTTGAAAATAATTTGACTGTTACGTCGCTAACGTTATTAGTAAACTGTAGAATATTTAGAGACTGCCTGTAAGCTCTTACTGTCTTAGCACCAGCTACCAGACAGATTAGTATCAAAATAGATTTTAAGAGGTGGTCTGATAGTAAACTGTAGAATATTTAGAGACTGCCTGTAAGCTGTTACTGTCTTAGCAACAGCTTCCAGATAGATTAGTAACAAAATAGATTTTAAGAGCTGGTCTGATAATGGAGGTCGTAGGAGGAGGATTTTGAGGATGTATGAGGAATTACTGTATTGTTGTTTGAAAATAATTTGACTGTTACGTCGCTAACGTTATTAGTAAACTGTAGAATATTTAGAGACTGCCTGTAAGCTATTACTGTCTTAGCAACAGCTACCAGACAGATTAGCAACAAAATATTAAAAATAATCTTGTATTAATGGTTGGAATGGTAACCAACACTTGGTGGTGATGGATTATATCCTGGTTTAAAAAGAAGTTAACCCTTTCACCTATGAATATATATCTCATTTTCATCGATACCATACAGGAAAACTGTTGAATATTTTGAAATTAATTTGAGGTCGCTAACGTTATTAGTAAACTATTTTTGTCGAATATTTTGATTGACTTTTAACCGTCATTACGTACAAATTGTTTTTAAATACTTAATACTTCATTTGCAATAATGTTTCAGAGGTGGTCTGGTAAGTGAGGACATAGGATGAGGAGGAGGGAGTATGTGATTGAGGAGGGGTAAGAAATTAGGCCAATGCTCGATATTGATATATATTTTGAAAATAATTTGACTGTTTCGTCGCTTACGTTAATTTATTAGTAAACTATTTTGTTGAATATTATGAACACGTTTTGACTTCTAACCGTCATTATGCGCAAATTGTTTTTGAAATACTTAATATTTCATTTGCAATAATGTCAGTCGTTTTAGATTTTATAGTTGCACGATGATGTAGTCATTATGTCTCTGAGTGCTCCATGCGTTTATAGAATGGTATGTCGAGCGTAGGAGTGATAAAAAGATTATTTGTTGTGTATGATTTAACCATTGCTGTCGCAATAGCCGTGGGATTGGTCCTTAATCGAGTTACAAACACGGCACGTGTTAATAACAAAAGAATGTTAAAGCACCAAGATCAATCTTTAATCGTGATACAAACATGTCATGTGTTAAGGAATACTATAAGAATGTACCACCCGTCTCGTTCTAAGCATGGGATATTACAATGTCCTCGCTGAGAGTTTAAAAAAAATCGATAATAAAGTGTGCACCCGCTCACCGGCTATTGTTGTTTACCGATGCTTAAAGATACGATAATTAAGAGCAACATTTTGAGCATAGTAGCATAATCATAGATGACCGTTTACTACAAATTTAAATATATCCTTTTGGCTACAGAGCAGTGATACGTTATAACCATGTTTTCACTATATAATTCAGTCCTGCTCTAAGCGACCACCTCGTGTTGCACCATTATATGGACGATATTAACCCTTTTAACCCTCGAATTTCTTCAAGAAAATGTCCATTTTCTTCATATTCATATTTGTAGTACAAGAGAAGACTATTCATATATAGGAATGACTGGCACTGCATGCTATCCATTTGTCTAGACATTGCACCTGCAAACACCCCCCCCCCACCATCCACCATCATCATCACCAACACCACCACCACCACCACCACCACCACTAAACACTTGTGAAGGCGAGGATCTGGACACATAAGACAATCTACATGATGTGAATAATCGACCAAACAAAGGTAAATATGCGATTTGGTCGATTTTCAGGAAACTTTCCCACAAATAACGAAATGACCCGTACTACGACCTGCACATGGCATCATTGGCAGTAGCAGTGTGGATCCAAATGAATAACTAGGTATAATCTTGTATCATATAAATACGGGTTTCAGCATGTTTAATATTGTTCAAGTTTGCTAGTGTATTTATGTAAAACCATGCTAATATCTGGCAATACAGTTTTGACCATCCATCACAATTTACAAGCTATCTGGAAAGTCAATGCTGTCGAACTCCGTAGTATTTCACAAGATGGTATACTAAAAGCCTAAGCGTAAATAAACAAAATAAATCATGTATTCCACAGTTGTTTGGATGTTTCATTAGAAAGAAGTGTTATGTTGAAAACGGGAGCCGTTTTGGAAACACTCAGACTCTCCTTTTAACGAAAATAAGGCTCAACTACTAAAAAACAATTCAAGGAATTCGTCAAAACACACCAATCCTTGAGATATCAACATTTCAATAGAACCTTGGGGAGTGGGTGATTGTGGTTGAAACATGCCGAGAATCCACCAAACAGCATTCACTCCAAACATTCCCGTCTGGTTACTGGATAATGTGCCAAAGATGCTGGGATAATGGTATGAATAATGGTAGAAACGGACGCCTCCAATAAAACATGTTAATTTCCTCTGCAAACGTGTCTGTGTTTCCGAGCGATTTTCAAATATGGCCATATTTTACTTCAGATTCCCACCTGTTTGTGCTATTTAGTATAATTAAAACACAAATTTGTGCATATGAGTTTGGTTTGATATAATTAGGTTTGTCGGATATGATATTGTGAGGTCACGAGGTTAAAGAATAACATCATTCTGGCCTTGCTATTTGGCCATTTCCAACGTTAAGTAGTTCGAATTTAGCAAATCATTTATATTTATATTTCAGGATTGGTTAATCCTATTGGAACTAACCTCGAATGCATGTTTATGTATTGCGTTAGGAAGCAGTATACTGGCATTGAGTTCACAAGGCCAAATGTTAATATCATTGTGGCAAACAGAAGCCAGGTGAGACATTTAATCCCGCGCAAGTATTGTTGTTTTGTGCTTATCATAATTAATGCTACTTTTATTTCGGTTATGGAATTGCTTTTCAATAGAAATCCGTTAGTATGACGAATTTATCTTAACCGTGTGTGTTGTTTGTTGTAAATCCGCCTGCATGAATGGTGGCATACAGTTAATTTGTAAATTATACACTTCCATGTTCGCAATTCCCTTAACAGTTTTCAAGAGAGGCGTTGGCGCCTAATCTTACACAGTGGTTTCACTAGAGATTAATCAGGAATAACGCCATACTTCAGTATGGCGTTATTCCCGATTACGTCTCTAGTGAGAGCATGGCCTTAAATAGCCTAGTACAGCCATTCAGTAGATCACCGCCGGCAATGCATATTAGTAGGTATATTATGTAACTTGTGTAAAGGTATCCAGTTATACCTTGTTTCCAAAACTAACTAAATAAAATGCACTGGTGGATGTTTTTGGCGCGGTTGGCATGGAAAAAATATTGCCAATGTCTTTCAATCCCCGTTAAATCCAAAATATATATGTCGTGTTTAAGATTGCTTTGTTTGGATGCACACCAATTTAACAGCATTTATAATTATGTTTTTCGTACACACGTTATATATTTTCCTCTATAACTCTGTAGTATTCATGAGAATAAACTATTATTATTAAGTATAGCCCGCCCATGTCTATGCAACTTCCGCGCTCCTTTTTCTGCATGTTAGAATTTATTTATTTTGAATTCTGAATTCTCAGAAACCCAATTGCGAGGTAACTCTACAGGTAAGCCTATGGTACACGCAACATCACCCATCCAAATTGCATTCAAAGTGTGCAGCCAAATATATAATTCGTAAACATGACAGACGTGTCAATGTTCACGCTGGAGATAGATATGCCACTATGTATTGTGACGTCAGCGTATATATCACTGACGTAATTGACCGGTAACGGCAGACACTTAGAGTAATACTGGTTCACGACAATCACGACAGATCTCTGAAGAAGAGTATGTGTAACGGTCTATAATTGGACTCACCTAATTTCTACCTCAGCTTTTCGTTGTTCGTTGATGAAGAACAGTTCCCGGATAATGTTATCCATTGCCAGACCGGTGATGACGATGTTACAGTCCAGTAATTCCCGGAGATTTGAGAAATATGGTGACCCGATAAATATCACATGTGACGGAACTCGAAGCTTTACCATGTGACCTGTTAATTTAAAGACCCAAAACCAGATAAGATGTTTGTAAAAATAACAGGCATTTGGATGGGCCGTGTTTTATTGGCAGTATATTTATTGTATCTATGAATCGGCCAGAATATCTATACCCACTATTCAGTAATTAATATACATGCAGTACTACTTGCTTTCACAGAAGTCAAGATGATAATTGTTAAGACAAATATTATCGATTTCTAACAAGTTTACGTAGCCTACATGGCTGCATTTGTCTGATAAAACATATATATGTATGTATTCTTGATATATTTAAAACAAACCCGAAGGTCCATGCGGAACCGGATTACGGCAATGGCTAACGTGAATGCATCCACGGTTCTTTGAAAGACACTTAGATCCCTATGCCCTGCGGGTGCTTCCTGCCAAATCTGATTAAAATCTGCCCTGTGGTTCTCGATACGAAGACATTTTGAATTACCAGTTGCTTGAGTATCTGTGTTTTTGGCGGGGGAAATATCCAAAATGGCCACCACGCCGTTTATCCGACAGATTTGAAAATGACAATTTTGAAATCAGAATACCCCACACACACACACACACCGGCCCCCCGCCCTCAAATAGATCTAATCAATTTTGGCTTTGAAATCCATCAAATAAAAAATCCAATATGGCCGCGAACATGCTACATTTTGATTGCCCCACGGAGGCCATTGTTTATGCATAAGGCTCCCTTGAACAAGGTTTAATATCCCGTAGGCCCTGATATTCCCAAATTTCGACCCGATCCGTTCAGCGGGTCTGGAGAAGAATTCGTTTTCGCGAAAACTAGGCCATCCAAGATGGCCACCGAACTATTTGGCCAATCAAGTTTTCTTGAACCGACTTCGTTCAGCGCTTGCCCTAGATAATCTTTCATGAGGTTGAATCGACCCCCAGACGGTTTTGGATAAAATTTTAAACACAATTCTAAAAATCTGCCAAAATCCAAGATGACCGACGGTCAAATTGGCCGATTGGCTTCGTTTAAACAAACCTGAATCCCAATGCCCTAAGGATGCTTCCTGTCAAATATAATTGAAATCGACATTTCAGGCCAGGTGAGCTAATAATGTTAATGCATATATTTATGAAAATTTCAAATTACATTTTATTGTAAAGTTAGTATTTAAATTATTAATATTTGTATTGTCTCGTAGGAAAAGAATAGAATCTAAGTCAGTTTGACTCAATCTTGTTGTTATTAACTGGCAATAAGACACGGTTAAAGCAATGGTATGCGGTGTTTAATGAGTGCATAGATTCTAAAGGTAGTGAGCTAGAGAGATAACTATCTCAGTATTTTACTAGATACTAGAGAGGAATCAATGGAGGAATCAAATTTATCAGTAAATCATATGACGTCATAATCATCTGTTTTACGCGTAGGTTAACTTCATAATCAATTACGTTATGAATGGCACGATTTAGTCCATCTGAAACGATTAGTAATCCATCAGGTTGTACGAATTGTAATATGCTCTATGGCATCGACAACACCCAGTCACATCAGTTTGAAAATATTCCAGAGCTTACAAATATACTTTTCTGGAAATTAAGATTCAGAGATTGCAGAGATCGATCGATCCCAGCATGGGCAAAGCGTGTGTCGAGCTCAGCTAGAGATGGGCAGGGCAATGGTAAAACTAGATTCCTCAATTCCTAACTATTCCCAACCCATTTCTAGCTAAGCTTCTCAGAGAATGTAAATTTCAAGGTAAATATACAGGTAAGTTGTTACGCAATTTGAAAATAATTTGACTGGTTGTCGTTGCCCATGCTGGACATTTCGATTTTCCTGACGAAACGATCCGTAATTTAGATTGTGACGTCAGCTAGTATCTGATGTCAGAGACTTGAGTGACAGATCAGATCACTCAATTGTCGACGAGGCCACGGTCAAGCTCAAATAAAGTAATTTAACTATCGCTAAGAATAGTTGACCATTTGCCGGCCGAACGCAACGCAACGCGACTAAAAGGGTAAATTCAGTTAATCATAGTTCACAAGTCTAGTGTTCCCATGGTGACCATTCCAAGTTAATATTAAGCCATTGACAACTAAATTTGGTGTAAAGAAGGCAAAAATAGTTGCCCATTGAATGTCTATTTGTAGGCCAAGAGAAAGGTATTTTGTGAGAATTTGTCACTGAAATCATTGGCTCGGTTATCGAGTCATTCCAGCGATACATTTTCTAAAATTATCTTTGTATGGCCTCCAAATGGGCATTCCTCAGTAACACTGCAGAGGCCAGCTTTGGCTGGCTGCATCTTGAACGGTTTAAAAGTTCACCTCCAGTGAACGGCACAACTAACCTTTAAGCGCGAGACTGCCTTGGTGCGAGGGGTCGTCTTTATTTGGTTCATAAATTAACGTAAAGATCTCGTTTAAATTATCCAGAATTTCTGAATACGTGAACTTTACGTCAGGCTCAATAATTCTAAAAACATCATTCACATAAACATTTTCTTGCTTGACTTTTGGACAAGCTAACGCTAGACTGCTTCCACAACCACGGGGCACCAAATCCTGATCAAAGATTAAATGATATGGAACAGCTTGTCGAAAACTCCTTCTTCCTATCGTGTAACTGTCATCGTCTTCCACGTCGCTTTCTTCTTTGGTGCTGTTGTTATTGTCTGCAGGTGCGCTAATTACGAGTTCTGATTCGCTATCTCTATCCTTTTCCTCCTGTGACAGTATGACCTCCGCAAGCATATGCTCCTTGTACTGGCTTTCGCCCGGCGCGTACTGTTCCACCTTTAACACGGTAAACTTTGCATCGCAGTGGTATAAGTGCTTGGCCACTGCTCGTAGTAAACCTGAGAATATATGAATGTATACCTGTGCAATTCAAGCATCCTATCTATCATATTCATAAGTAATCTGTATGTAATATTCAATTTGTAAAAAATAACCTTTTGAACTCTGACTTCACAGAATCCTAATTTCATGACACTCCTACTGGTACGCCGTTTATTATTTTGAAAATATTTTAGAAGGAACCTGTTGCTACCATAGACAGCCACAGATCTCAGCCAAATTACTTTCAAAATACTCAACAGAATACTTTTTAAATCGTAAATTATTTGTGTGTGTGTGCTTTCTGCTTCACATGGTTAAGATCAGAATAGGGTGTTTCCCAAATACTACCCGTCTTAGTCGTGGCTCGCGGACTATAGCATATATTGCAATAAGAGACACTTTTGTCATATCAAAGCAATGGAGGACTCCAGTTTTAGCAATGCCCTGAGCATCTCAAGCTAAGTTCCACCCATGAGTTACCTGTGTTGGGATCAAGCGATCCATGTACTCTCTGAATCTCAATTTCCAGAAAACTATACAGGTAAGCTGTTGACTATTTTGAAACTAATTGGATAAGGTGCTATTGCTGCCTATATCAGAATGTTTAGTAAACAGTAAAGACATATAATTCGTACAGCTTGACCACATATTAAGAGTTTATGACCGACTAAATCGTGTCATTCGTGGCGTAATTGATATTGGCGTCAGCCTCAGTGTGGCGTTGTTGATTAGGATGGCATATGATTGGTCGATACACTGGATTCTTCCATTGAGTGTTAGGCTATTGAAACGATTGAAGCCGTGATTTGTTTATTAATAGCAATGTCACATATTGACCCCAGAGGACAATGCGTTAGTCATTTCACTATATCACGAGACCTTTAGAATGGACTATGATATGTAAGGCATTACATATTAGATCAAAGCAGGTACATGCTATTCTATTTGTCATATATCCGTTATTTTGATGCTCTCGTGTAACACTAAACAAAGATGGCAATGCCAGCTAACAGGATTCAGTCAGATTATTCCCAACTGAATTAGCAGCCATTTTTCTTCCAGAAATGCTGGCCTCTATAGACAATACTGTACTAATATGGTGTCCAATATTTAGAATGAATATGGAGTCAGGGTATTGCATGCTTGGTGAATTGCACAGAAATGATCAGGCATATCATAACTCACATATTTGTCTCTCTCTTTAATGCTGGCTACACCGTGTATACAATTGCCAAATAAATGCACTCATTTACTTTATCCATGATAACTTCCATGCCTCTCTAAAGCACTCTGATAAATGGTGGAATCCAGTTTTAGCTATTCCCCGCCCGTCTCTAGCTTTAGCTCCACCCACACTTATTATATTAATGGCTAACTGCTATCCGACAATGACAGTGTGTGAAGGAGCTGTTCTTTTCTTTCCTATTCTTTTTTAATCTGTTTACATCGTTTTTCTCCCCTACATCTCTCTCTCTCCCTCTCTCTCTCTCTCCCTCTCTCTCTCTCACCTCTTAATTTATTGTTTCTCTCTCACCTCGGTTTAGTGTTCTCAATCATTGGCTGCTTATAATAATTCTGTAGGGAGAGGGCAAATCTAAGTTGTAAGAACTTGTGCCCGATCCCATTGTGCAATTGTTACAATAAAATATGTTTAAATCAAATAATCACACTTAGTCCGTGTAGGGATCGATCGATCCGTGAACTACCTGCCTATTAATTTCCAGAAAACTCTACGGGTGCGCTGTTGAACATTTTGAAACTAATTTGAATGGGTGCTGTTGCAGCCTATGGCAGCAACAGCATCCAGCCAGATTAGTTTCAAAATATCCAACAACGTGTTAATTAAATAGTAAAGCCATACAATGTGTAAAACAACGCTTAGCCCGTCATCAAGTACACGTTCGTGACGAACCCATCTACGCTATTCATGACGTAATTGATTATGACGTAATCCTACAGGTCGCGTAGCTGATTATAACGTCATATGATCGAAGGATAAACTGGAATCGTTTATTGAGCAGAATGGCTAAAAGATGGGTATATGCATAATTAATCTCATACATATCTACTTACCAATGGCCAATGGATACAGACCGCCGCGCTTAGAGTTGTAATGTAAATACAATGTGTCGTCCTTTCTCTCAAATCTAAAACAGAAGTAGACAATCATTTCATTTTCATTTTCATTTTATTTAAAACGCCCAGGTCACAAGGTGACATGTGGGGTCCGTTACGTTGTTGCATAGTGTGGCGGTAGAGAAGTAGATATAATAATAATAATAATAATAATAATAATAATAATAATAATAATTATTATTATTATTGTTATTATTATTAGACTATGTTATACAGACGTCGTCGTTGTTATCATATTCGTCATCGGTGGAGACGGTCGTGGTGATGGAAATGTTGTTGTTGTTGTTGTGGTTGTTGTTGTTGTTGTTCGTGTTGATTCTTGTGCTGAAGTTGATGGTGATGCTGACGCTGAAGTTGTTGTTGTTGTTGTTGTTGTTGTTGTTGTTGTTGTTGTTGTTGTTGTTGTTGCTGATTGTCTTTGTTTCCGGTTACTATGCACGCGTAGCTGCCCTCCGTGTCTGCGCGTGCGTGCGTGCGTGCGTGCGTGCGTGCGTGCGTGCGTGCGTGCCTGCGTGCGTGCGTGCCTGTCTGCCTGCCTGCCTGCCTGCCTGCCTGCCTGCCTGCCTGCCTGCCTGCCTGCCTGCCTGCCTGCGTGCCTGCGTGCGTGCGTGCGTGCGTGCGTGCGTGCGTGCGTGCGTGCGTGCGTGCTGCCTGCCTGCCTGCGTGCGTGCGTGCGTGCGTGCGTGCGTGCGTGCGTGCGTGCGTGCGTGCGTGCGTGCGTGCGTGCGTGCGTGCGTGCGTGCGTGCGTGCGTGCGTGTTCATTGTGTAGTCGCGTCCCGTGTCTTCTCTCCTCGTTTCCAAAACCGAAACAGAAACGAAAGAGAAACACGAGGAGCGAGACCGGTTTGCCGCAATTGGGATAGTACGGCAAAGTCTATTACCTTAATCGAGATGTGGACTCATATTATAATCTGATACGTGGTATCGTTCATGTTGCCTGGAATTGTTTAGTGATGATTCGAATAAAGGCACATAATTTTGTGAGGAATTTTCGATTTTTCGTTGAGAATAAAGAAGCAAATTTAAAATAGTTTAGCGAGTTTGATAGTATTTTGGCAAGTAGATTCTCCTTTCAGTAGACAAATTATTGCATGCGAGGACGTAGTGGAATTCATCCCCTATGTCATTCATGTCGCACAGGTTGCAGGTTTGCTCTTCCCTTGGGATTCCTCCCCATCGGCCTTTTTCGATAGATAGGTAATGATTGCGTGTTCGAAATTTTGTTAAGGTGATTCTGCTCTTGTCTGAGAGATTTTCTAGATATGTTTCCATTTCCAGGTTTTGCTTAAATGATGTATACGTTTTCCATTTCCACGATTCTGTCATTTCCCCTATCCAGTTTTGTCTAAATTGCTCTTCAGGATTTTGTTTTATGATTCTTTTTATGCGGTATTATTTGTGTTTCCCCTAGATATCCCATACCCGTTTCCTCTAGTATAGTTGTGATACTGTTTAACCACTTGTACTGTGCGTTGTTTTGTTTGTAGTCGTTTAGCGTGTATGCGTAGATGTTTGCTGCTATTTTGGTTTGCTTCCCAGTAATTAATTTGACCCAGTAATTAATCATGCGTTGTTTTATGAGTAGTTTTAGCGGCATTTCTCCCACCTCCCCGTACAGCATGTAAGATGGTGTACTGCGTTTTAGATTTAATAGAAAGCTTAGGAAGGATAGTTTTATTTTTTCTAGGATTGAGCAGTTTTCAATGCCTAACACTCCACTACCATATATAAGGATTGGTTCAATGCATTTTCTATATAGTTTTAAATGGCAATCCGTTGGTAGATCTAGCTTGCTGGCCCTTCGATTTAGGGAGTATATAGCCTTGCTAGCTTGTTCGGCCATGCGTTTCTAAGCAGTAATGAGACGTCCATTGGGTGTAAAGTAGATGCCTAGGTATTTATAGCTATCAGTGCCTTCTAAGGGTGTTCCATTAATCTTAAATTCTAGATTGATGTACCATCCCTTTGTGTTTCCGAACCTTAGTTTTCGCAATATTAACCTTTAATTTCCAGGTGTGTACGTACTCGGCGAAGGTGCCAATTGACTTTTGGGTATCTGCCGGGTTGTCCCCCATGATCACCGTATCATCCGCATATAACAATAATAAAAGCTTGAGAAATACAAAAAGTTCATTTTCCAGTTGGATTGGTTTACAATTATTGTTTATCAGAAAATTCTCCAAGACATTTAGGTATATAGAGAATAGAGCAGGAGATAGATTTTTCCCTTGCCTGACACCGAATTTGCATCTTATACTTCCAGAGAGTGTGTTGTTTAGCTTTATCTTTGACTTACTATTGGTGTACATACCTTGGATTACCCTGAATACCTTACAGTTTATTGTGTGGGTTTGCAGCTTCCCCCAAAGTCCCACTCTCCAAACTTTGTCGAAAGCTTTTTTTCAAACTCTATAAAAGTGCAGTAGAGTTTTTTCTTCGTTTTTTGGAAAATTTCAATTAGTTGAAATAAAGTATAAATATGGTCAGATGTTGACTATTCTGTTCTAAACCCGGCTTGGTTTTCTAGGAGCAATCCGTTGGAGTTTAGCGTTTTATTTACTCTAGTGCAGATGATCGAAGTGAATAATTTTCCCAAACAGCTCAATAGCGTTATCGGTCCATAGTTCTTTGACTCTTTTGGGACTCCCTTTTGTTTGTAAATTGGAATTATGGTGCCCTCTATCCACGGCTCTGGGATCTCAGCCGTGTCTAGGACTCTATTAAAAATATGCGTGTAGATATTGATCATAATGTCTTCTGTTGTGTTGATGTATTCGTTTACAATGTTGTTCGTTCCTGGTGATTTGCTGTTTTTGAGGGATTTGATAGCTTTTGAGATTTCGATTGCGTGTTTGGCTGGTTTAGTACAATATTTTCATCAGTCGTACCCAATGGCAAATAGTTGACCTCGCTTTCTAAGTTTACGTCCGTGGGGTCATTTAGATTATTAAAGAACTCGTACATCGTGTTGATTTCAATTGGGCAGTCTTATCTCTTCCGTTCCTTGATTATATTCCAGTAGGATTTGGGGTTATATGCATTTACTTCCCGGATTTTCTTTCTGAATTTGTACTTATGTTGTGTGATAGCTCTGTTCATGGTCTGTTTATAAATTTTACTCGCCTCAATCATCTCCTTCCTGTTTTCATCTCTTCTATGCATATGCGACACTTTTCTTGCCTTTTGGTATGCTTTCCTGGAGATGTGACATTCATTATTAAACCACGGTCTGTTTTGATGGTTTTTTGGCTTGTATGCGGTGCGTGTTCTCCCAAATATGGCAAAGGCTGCGCTATCAAAGATTGTAATAATAGCTGAGATAACCTCCTTAAGTGTCATGTCATGCATCTTGTTGTTCATTATATGTGCATTGAGAGTGATGAGTAGTGGTTGGTATGTAGCCTCGTTGACGAAGTCCTCTTTCAGCTCGGTTTTCCATTTTTTGGTGTATGCCTGTTGATTGTGTGCCATTAGTCTGTCGTGTGGCGCGTCATAATTTGCGGGGTGAGATTTCAGGCTTAGGGCTAGGGCACAATACGTATCCCACAATACATTGGAAAATTCCAGGACTTCAAAATCGATGACATGTTTAAAAAGAGGGTGTGTACACAGGGCATAGTCCATTATACTTTCGTTGTCTTGTGTTAGCTTGCCTATTCCAGCATCCATACCCACCTTCCCATTTACTATCATCAAGTTATTATATTTACACACCTCTATTAATCTAAATCCATAATTATTTGGTTTATTTGTATCTGTCGTGGCCCGATTATTTGATGTAGGGTTTATATATGTGGTTATATCAGTGGGGTCTATCTTTACGAGGTTTAGCAATCGAGAATCATGTATGGCGTAGTCTGGGAGTTGTGCTACTTTCGCATTTAGATCTCCTATTAACAAGATATTGCTTGTCCTTGTTAGAAATCTGCTAATGTCCTGTTTTATTTTATCAAATGCATCAATAGACGAGTATCTGGACGATTCCGGAGGTATGTAGATATTACCGAGAATTATTTCGTTGTCTATGTGAATTAAATATTTTGGAATAGATACCCATAGTGCGTATTCGTTATCCGATTTTAGCTCGTGATTATGGTTGGACATTTCGTTTTTAACTACGATTTCGATTACACCCGATCGCTTACGCGCGTTTACAAGTTTTTTAAAGATTATCTTGTAGTCTGTCATGTTTATGTCATCATACTCGTCTAGGTTTGTTTCAGCTAGCCCCAAAATGTCAAATTGTTTGATAAACTCTTCCATTTCAGGATATTGCGTCTTCCGTTTCAAGCCACATGTATTTATAAATCCAAATCGCAACAGTATGCTGCTGAAGTTGCTTTTATTGTTGTTTTTGTTGTTGTTGTTGTTGTTGTTGTTGTTGGTGGTGGTGGTGGTGGTGGTGGTGGTGGTGGTGGTGGTGGTGGTGGTAGTGGCGGTTGATGTGGTGGTGGTGGTGGTGGTGGTGGTGGTGGCGGCGGCGGCGGTCCTTCGGCCTTCAGCTCTGGCTGTCCGGAATGCAGGCATGAGTTTTTGTCTTCTGTCTCGTATTTCTTGTGGGTATTGATCACTAATGTTAATTTTTGCCTCTCGTATTCTATGAAGAGAGGTGGTATTGGCGGTGTGACGTACGTATTCCTTATCATGGAATCTGGAAAATCATGCTACTATAGCTCTAGGACGGTTGTTGTTCGAATGTCGGGGTCCTATCCTATGCACATTTTGAAATTCAATAGACTTATCTATGTTCATTGTTTGTCCTATTATGTCCTTCACAATTTATTCTGTGTTTTCGTGCTGTGTATCGGCTTCTGCTACTCCAGCAAAGATTAAATTGTCCTTCATGGACCGTCTATGATGTTCGCTGATACGTTGTTTATCGATGTCTGCATTGCGCTTAACGCTTTGAAGCTCGTCGAGCAGCTTTTTGTTTGCATCTGTAACCTCATCATATTTGACACTTAGGCAGTTCACAGAGTCTTCTAATTTATGTACATGGTGATTTATTCTGACAATTTCGTTTCTAAAATCTAAAATCTCCGCTTGCACTGCCGCTATTCCGGAGTGGACTTGGTCTATTTTTGTCCCCACAATGTCAAGCATCTCCAATTTCCGTTCTACCTTAGCCAGGATCTGAAGAAACTCTGGTGATGGTGCTCCAGCATTCATTGGGCTTGGCTGCAGTATATGTACGCCGTCGTCGGTCTGAGGGTGTGTCGGATAGATTAATCTCGGCTGGTCACAATCAACACAGTCAACATTCCGAACACTATGCGCTAGCCGGGAAAATGGCAGATGTTGTCAAAATGTTAATTGAAGCGAAATGTATTTACGATATTCATTCTCTGCTTAGACCGCCATGATCTGTATTGCCGGCGGCCGCCTCTGTTGCCTTTGCAACGTTGCCATCCCCAAAGTACTTGGAGTGTGTAGAGAGGTCAAATGATATAGTAATATTTATTTTTACTTGACCGCATTTACTATCATTAGAGAGAATCTATGTGTCTTTGGAATCTCGCCGCGACAAGTTGTGTGACGGTCTCACAGCAAGATGTGAATGAAGAAGAAGAGCAATGAACGATAACGACGACGATAACGAGAATCAATACTTACGAGAATTGAGGTGGTACCATTCCTTTGTAAGTAAGAGCTAACAGTGAATGTAGAAAGTCAAGTCGTTTCACAAAAGATACGAAATCTGTGCCGAGTGTTCGCATCATCTTATCATAGCCGTGTCGTGCGGCGTACGTGAAAAAGTATTCACCATATACGTCGAGAAGTGTATGCATGTCAACACCTGAAAGAGAGTGCGCGTGTGCGATTATTACTTTGAGTGATCACGGTCGCTTGTCTATGAATATTTATTATGATTTCTCGATTAACCCTTTCACGACAAATGCGGCCAAAACCGGACTCTGTAGTGGTCTTGAGGAATGTCTCTTTGCAGGCCAAGACAAAAATATGTTTTTACAATTTAACACTGGAATGACTGGCTCGATAACCGAGCCAGTCATTCCAGTGCTAAATTTTCAAAACTAGTCTTCTCTTGGCCCGCAAATGTACATTCAAAAAGTAAATATTTTAATTTTGTGAACACATTTAGTCATTAAAGGGGTAATCAGTATGGGTAGCCTACAATGGATTCCCTGTACAATCGTGTCCATGAAACTGGAAGGAGCATAGGCACCGATACTGGTTGAAATTCTTCAATATCGGGGTCACCGATATAAATAAAACCAGGATCGCTGGCTTAACAGTACTTCTACCAATATCGTAAACGTTAGATTTTTCTTATTTTTTGCCAATACCAGCAACCAAACCAGTATTGTTAATTTGACCGATACTGGTATGATAATGGTAAACAATATCGCAGCTAGTAGTATGTTTAAATCACAAACAAAAGCAATGGATACTACGCATAGCTAGGGCGTATACGCATGCCTATGAACACATGCACGCACCCGCTTAATCATGCGTGTGCATACACACTCAACCATGCACATGTATACGCAGTATACCAACAGATGATACAAATATAGAGAATCTATAGTTATGATAGTGGGAACTATTTGGTAATCTGCTGTATTTTATATCTCCATATCTACCCCACCCTCACCCATCCATGGACAAATTACTTTCTGTGGTCACTTCAACTTGGACTTTCACTTTCCCCAGTATCTCTGTATTGCCCCTGATGTGCGCGTGCGCGCGTCCGCGTGTGCGTGCCGTGCGTGCCGTGCACGCGAGTGTGTATGTGTTTTGGGTTCACACAGCTATTGCTACTATTAAGCCCAGCACAGGTAGCATAACCGATACTCGTTACCTATACCGGTAGGTTGAGCGATACTAGTTACTAGTATCGGCAACTCTAGCTATACCGTTACCAATATCGGCAGTTTGAGCGATACTAGTTACTATGACAACTCTATCGATTCTACTACTAGTCGAAATTGTGACTGATTCTATAAAACAACGATGATCATATTAGTTTCACACAGTTCTTCACAGAGTTCCTCATAATTTTTAAATCCATTTCCGACTCACTCAATCATATGACGTCATAATCAACTGCGCGACGTCTACGCATAACGTCATGAATTATTCGATTACGGCCGTCTTTAGCACTTAATAGTCCGGCACAGTGTATGAATTGTATGTTTTTGCTATTTAAAAGACATGTTGTTGAATATTTTAAAACTAATTTGACTGGGTGCGGTTGCTGCCATCAGCAGCAACAGCACCCAGTCGAATTAGTTTCAAAATATTCAACAGCTTACCTTTAGAGTTTTCTTGAAATTGATAGGCAAGGTGTTCAGCGATCGATCGATCCCAACACGGGCTATGTGTGGGTGGAGCTTAGATAGAGATGGGCAGTGCACAGCTAAAGCTAGAAAGGTCCATAATATATGTGTCCATGTGCCCGTAGATGTGTGTACGCGCATGGGTACATGCCTGCGTGCTTTGCATCGAATGTTTTTTGCTTCAATAAAACAAGTTTAAACTGTTTTTGCAAATTAAGCAATACTAGTTATTAGGATCGGTAACTCTCCTGTAATTATTGTTTTCCTAACGTTAGGCATTTGGCAATACTAGACATTGGTATCGTCGAGGGTATTTCTTTTAAATCAATGATTCTAGTCTACTAGTATCGCCGTCCAGTCACGGTAGATACGACTCCCAATCAAATTGCTCAAACGTTCTTCAGAACGTGTTGCGACATTGAATGCCCTGCTGATTATTTGAGAGCAATTCGGTTCACAGGTATTGCTGCAACGAGTTTCAGTCAACCTGTTTTCAAAAGGTTAGTTAGTAACACTTTCATTTTTAGCTGCTTATTTCTCGAATACTGTGATGGAACCTTGTTTCAGCTTTATACGTCAACTCTCATCAGTCAACATTTTATTGAGGCAGGGGGGGGGTCTTTTTTAAAGCTCTAGCCTTGCACGTTTCACATATGCCATACGAACGATCCGATTAGAATCGACCAACTATACACGTACTATCGAGGCATCGGGGGGGGGGGGGGCAGTGGGCAGTGCCCATATTGGAGGTTATCAAGATATGGAATAGTACTGGGATTGCGGGAGTGGTTTTATAACCAGAACTGGGCTACAGCGAGAACAATAGCATCCACCAAAATGGCGGCCACAAATATCAAAGTAGGGTGACGGATTCGAAGATGATCGTCACTGAATCATTTTTAAAAAGTTCTTAATCGTAATCGTAATCGTATTGTAATCACGATAGCTTTAAGGAAACCATATTAGCAGATATCACATCACTATAGCAACTACTTATAAGAAGAAAATAGCAACTGCTCATATAAATATAATACGTGTAGATTCGATATGCATTATTCAGTTCTCCCTACCTAACCAACCTGGTCCATTATCAGCAAATGTGTCAAATCCAGAGAGATGGCCGACCTGGAATCTAAATCGATAAGTTTAAGGCCGTGTTCTCACATAGAGACCTAATCAGGTATAACGCCATACTGAAGTATCGCGTTATTCCTGATTAACTCTCTAGTGAGAACACAATGCATTAATGGGCACCTGTAACAGCAACTGCGGCTCCCAGTAAACCATTCGTTAGATCGTCCGGGTAATAATGAAAGAGCATGAAGTCATCGTTCTCATCAGCATTAGCCTGCGCGCTGAAGGAAATAATACACTGATTACATGAGTAATTAATTAAGAAAAACATCAGCCAAATAATCCATTAGCTGAACAACCGACCCACCAACTGACAGCTAGAGCAACAGACAGACTGACAGACCAACAGACCAACCAACCATTAGCAAACCACCCACTTGAGCAATCGACTCCCTCAACCCCCAGCCCCTTCCACCCTCCCACACCCTCCCTCCCTTCATTGATCTAGCTGTCTATCCGTCCCAGCATCCGTCCATCTAGCCATCCAGCCAAACAGTCAACCAGCCAACCAGCCAACCAGCTAACCAGCCAACCAACCAGCCAACCAGCCCGCCAGCCAACCGGCCAGCCAACCATCCATCGATCCATCCATCCAGCCAGCCAGCCAGCCAGCTAACCTCCAGCACTCAGTCAGTCAGTCAGTCAGCTATCAGTCAGTCAGTCAGTCAGTCAGTCAGTCAGTCAGTCAACCAGCTAGCCAGCCAGTCAGTAAGTCAGTAAGTCAGTAAGTCAGTAAGTCAGTAAGTCAGTAAGTCAGCAAGTCAGTAAGTCAGTAAGTTAGTAAGTCAGTCAGTCAGTCAGTCATTCAGTCAGTCACACAGTCACTCAGTCACTCAGTCAATCAGTCAGTTAGTGAGTCAGTAAGTCAGTGAGTCAGTGAGTCAATCAGTCAGTCAGTCAGTCAGTCAGTCAGTCAGTCAGTCAGTCAGTCAGTCACTCGGTCAGTCAGTCAGTCAGTCAGTCAGTCAGTCAGTCAGTCAGGCAGGCAGGCAGGCAGGCAGGCAGGCAGGTGGACAGGCAGGCAGCCAGTCAGTCGGAGAGGCAGGCATGCAGGAAGAAGGCAGACAGGCAGGTAGGCAGACAGAAAGACAGGCAGTCAGACAAGTGGAGAGGCAGACAGGCAGGCATGCAGTTCTAAAATGTAAATGAGATAATTCCAGCACTGCAAGGCATAGAGGTATTGTGCTGTTATTTGGTTACTAGATTATAGTCTAGTATATTAAGTAAAAATTACCAAATTTGGCATGTAGGAAGTTTTAGGTATATTCTTTCATATAAATGCAGGGCACACGCCATTGGACCCATCGGAGCCGTCATCTCGCAATCTTGTAATAAAGTGCTCGGGGTAATATTACAAAGTCTCATTTAAAGTAAATTTGAATTTGAAAATTTGAAACGTAAATTTCTCGGCTTTAATTATACACAGATAATTGATTCAAGAGTCTTTAAACGTCCAAATAAATATGTATCTGTAAGATATATTGCAGATTTAGCGCAACAACTACTAATTATACTCTACAGTCATATGAGTTGTAGTGTATGATAGTGTGTGAATCTTTGTCGGCATTCACAATGTCTAAAACGTGTAAGATTGTAGATCTTAGTGCGAGTACCTCTCAGTGTTTAGAAAGCATGGACTCATCAAATGTAACAGACTGGCAGCTTTGTGTTCTCTGCCAGACAGAAACAGATGAGAGATTAGTTGGTCCTGGACTATGTATATATAAGGGGAGTGATAAGGACCGTGGCTATAAATGTATTGCTGAAAACCTGTATCAGTTCCACAATTTCAATTGCTTACCCATGAAAATAGATATTTCCAGAATGGACACTGGTGAAGGTATTGAGACAACTCTTCGGACAAACAAAGCACGATGGCATAAAAGCTGTCGAAATAAAATTGAAAACGTCTGCGTGCTCAGAAAAGAAAACCCAAAGAAGATGAAGAACCCGAACAAAGTCCAGTTAAAACCAAACATACTTCTGTACCAAGTTCAATGAAAAGGACAACAAATGTTTGTTTCTGTGATGAAGAAGGCACTAATGCGACCTTCGCAGTGCATTGACATTAGCAGTTGATCATCGTGTTCGATACTATGCCTACATTTTACAGGATAGAAAACTTCTAGGCAAGCTTTCAGAACGGGATATGTCTGCTTTAGATGCAAGATACAAGCTCAGTTGCCTGACTGCTCTGCACAATCGTGGCAGACAGCACCAGCCAGAAAGCACCAATACTGACCTAAATATGACGACTAATAATCTAGTAATTGCAGAATTAGTTTTATACATAGACGAATTCAGGCAGGACAAACACTTGCAATTTTTAAACTCTGTGATTTAGTAAAACTATATGAAACACGACTGAATGAAATAGATCCTTGTTTTTTCAGGGAAAGTGAACAGTACTAGATTGAAAGAAAGATTGCTATGTCTAATACCAGATTTGAGAGCTCAACCTCAAGGGCGAGATGCCATTATGATGTGTAATGCAGACATTGGTGAAGCTATCAAAATCGCGTGTTTATATAATTCTGATGATACTGCAATTCACTTGGTATGCGCTGTGCAAATATTGAGGCAAGAAATCCTACAACATGACTATTTATTTAATGGTAACTTCGAAAAGGGGTGTAAGGTTGAAGCTGTCCTGGAAAGTGTTCTCGCTCTTGTGAGAATGATTTTGCGAGGCACAAGTATTCAAGAGCAAAAGGAGTAGCCAGATGCTGTAGCAAAGGTAGAATTAGCACTCTCACAGTTGTTAGTGTTTAATACCAAGAAAACGCGCAGCGAACAATATAGAACTCATATACGTCATGCTAAGTCACGAGAGACACCGCTTGCTATATACACTGGACTGGTTATTCCTGTCAAAACAAGAACAAAGGACATTTCTACAACCCTTGCAAATAGTGCCTGTGCGCAGTTTGAAAGAGATGGTTGTCTGCCCCTCTACTCTGAAAAACGATGTTTCACTGTTGGAGCAGTCGATAATATCGACCATAATCCATCTGCAAGGAATGCTATGGACACATTTCATAGAACTGCTGTATCACTGATTGAGTTCCATTGTCAGGAAAATTCTGGAACTGAACAATCCCGAATAATGATAGATTCAAATGATAGCCACCAGAAAACATTACCTCCACTACCAGCTGAATATTCAGAAGCGATTCCTGTGGAACTATCAGCAAAAGGTTGTATTGCACCTGTAAAAGAGGGACACTTTACAGCACAGGCCACTGTTTTAGCCATATCTAAAGAAGATGAATATGGCTGGTTGGATTTCATGGCTGAAAACTTACTTAAAAAGGAGACATTAAACCATGGAGACTTTGTGTCATAGGCAGCATACCATGCTAAGAGGCAGCCAGATAGCATTGGCTCTGTCTCACAAATTGCACCTATGCCTCTATTTGTCGAGCCAGAAAACACAGTAGCAATGATACTACACGCAATGAAGCTTGTGGACAAGGATACTCAGAATTTACACCCACGTCAAATTCCTGTAATAACTATGGATCAACCATTGTTTTCCATTGCCAAGTAGATCCAATGGGCATGGCCAGATATATTTGGTAAGAACAAAGTTGTGGTGATAATGGTTGGTCTCCACATAGAAAAATTAATGTAGTGACTATGCCGAGAAAGTATTCATTCCATATCTAATGAGGAATCTTGAATCTTCAAAGCGTCTGGACTTGGTATGGGATCAGTACATTGACAGGAGTGTAAAAGGATGTACCAGGCTGAACAGAGGTACAGGATCTCGAATTGTTGTTAATGCATCCACACAGATCTCGAAGAACTGGCAAAGCTTCCTTCGTGTTGATGCAAATAAGAAAGAGCTACACAATTTCTTAGCAAAATATGTTGGCAAGCTTGTTACTCCAGGAAAAGAGCTGAATAGCACATTTGAAAATACAGTTTTGTCTTCTCATGAGTGTGACGATGAGGAAACGGACACAAGAATACTGTTACATGTACTACAGTGTGTGCAACATGATCAGAGCAGTCGATACAGATGTGGTTGTCCTAGCTATTGCTGCATTTAATTTCCTACCTCTTGCTGAATTATGGATCGCTTTTGGTGTGAGGAAAGATTTTAAAAGTGATACCAGCCCATACCATTGCAACCACACTTGGGGAACAGAAGGCTAGGGCATTGCCATTCTGCTACGCCTTCAGTGGCGGTGATACCGCATCCTCCTTCAGCAGCATTGGGAAGAAAACGGCTTGGGACATATGGACATCATTTCCTGAAATCACGGAAGCATTTGGCAACCTGTCAGTCTCACCCGCTACAATATCGAATGCCATAATTGACAAGCTTCAACGTTTTGTCACTCTACTCTATGACAGAATTAGTGAGTGCAACCAGGTAAACCAGGCAGGGAAATTTCTATTTGCAAAGGGAAGGCAGCTAGATCACATACCCCCAACTAAGGCTGCGCTTACTGAGCATATCAGAAGATCGGCATAACAAGGAGTACACTGATGGGGACAGGCACTCAAGGCTCAACAGCAGTTACTAAGCCCATGTGATTGGGGATGGACAGAGGATGCAACTGAACACTGGGTACCTTACTGGGCAGCCCTTCCTGAGGCTGCAAAGTCTTGCAACGAATTAATCAAATGTGGCTGCAAAAATGCTTGTAAGCCCCCTTGTAAATGCAGTAATTCTTCCCTTTGATGCACTGAACTTTGCACTCGTGGTGGCTCATGCTATAGATAGATTGGTAATAATACACAACGAGTGCACAGATCAATTGAAATATGTGATCCCGCCGATGAAATTCAAAATATAACAATTTCGTTTTAAATCCTGCTTTTTGCTTGTGCCATATAGGATATTGATATAGGAAAATAAGCTATGCATTCATAAATAATCACATCAGCTTCTTTTGATAGTAAAACATATAAAAACTCACCTTATTCATCTATATATGTGTCCTAGAACGTAGGATATTATATAAATAAGTTTCGAAAGCACCCATGGCGAAATTCAAAATGACGGCTAAAATATGTATATGTTCATGTGTGTCATGCTCTTATTGGATAGAGTAAACAGAACTCTCTATAAGTAAGCCAATTTTCATGCTTGTTTCACATTTTGAAAGAGTTTGGTAAGTTTTCAACTTAACCTACTAGACTATTACGCCAATTGCTTACAGTATCATGTGCCAAGTCTTTTCGCCGAACTTCTCCAGTATGAGCTCCTTAAAGCACAGGTGTATGTGACCATGCTGGAAATCAAAATCAAAATAAATCATGATGATGATTTATGATGATGATGATGATGATGATGATGATGATGATGATGATGATGATGATGGTGGTGGTGATGATGATGATGATGAGGAGGATTACGGTGGAGATGGTCCGAGTGGTAATTGTGGTGGTAGTTGTGGTTGGGGTGGTGGTTGTGGTGGCAGTGCCGATTGTGTTGGTGGCAGTGGTGGTAGTGGTGGCGGTGAAGGTTTTAGCTGTAGTGAGGGTGATTGCGTACGCCACGGCAGTGATGGCGATTGTGATGTTGATGTATCGATGTTTCATCTGGCCGCGTGTGTGAAAGCAGTGTCGTGGTAAAATGATAAATAGTCTTTGCTAAGGGACAAACAATTAAAATTTGAAATAGATAGTTGAAGTGTGTGCTCCGTTGAAGGTAGTATGCACCAATACCATCTGTATACTTCGGTCATTTTTATTGAGAAAATCACTAGTTATTTAAAGAGAATTATTCTTACATTCCCGACTATACATTAAGGTGGGGGAAGATGTTATACTTGTAAAAGTCATGGGCCACTTGGTTTCAAAGCCTACCGACGAAAAACGAGAATTTTCTTTTAATGTAATTAATAGCTTCCTGTCAAATTAGTTTCAAAATAGTCAACAGCTTACCTTTATAGTGTTCTTCTAACTGGGATACTGGAATTTCACGGGTTAAAATGTTAAAACCGAATCAAACTATTGGCAAAGTTATAAATGTCGACGGAAAATCGATATTAAATGGTGATCAGTGGCCGCGTCCCGCGCGCATTATTATCACAGAATACGATAGCCGCCCCTTGACAATATGATAAGCTGATCATTAGTACATAAAGTAAGATTAGAGACCATCTTGTTGTCTTATTATCATGCAGTCAAAGCAATGGGGCACGGTACTAATAGCGTCCATTGTGTATCAATAGACGTTTTCCACTCTATCCACCCATCATATGGCGTCATAATTAACTACGTGCCGTGTAGCGTGACATCAAAATCAATGACGTCATTATGGCATCATGAATGACATAGATAAGTACGTCATGAATGCATAATTGAAGACGGACGATGTGTTGGTGTAGTTTCAAAATATGTAACAGCTTATCTGTATAGTTTTCTGGAAATTGATAGTCAGTGAGTTCAGGGATCGATCGTTCCAACACGTGTGAGGTGTGGTGGAGCTGAGATAGAGGTGGGCGGAGCTTAGCAAAAACTGAAACGGTCTATTGACTTCCTGGTTAATGATATAATATGGTTTATTCCCTGAACGGTACGCAGTTGTGGAGATAAATACTATTATACATACTATGTACATATATACATTATTTTATCAGCATGCATTGTTGTTATTCTTCTATGGTATATTAATGGACCTTTTCAATCTATCCATCCATCATATGACGTTATAATCTACTACGGGGCGTGTAGGATCAGGTCACAATCATTGCGTCATAATAAATATAAGTGTGCATATGATGGGGAGTTGTATGAGGGTCAATGAGTGTTGGCAAATTGGGCCAAAAGATGAGGAATACATTTAAGGATCGTGTTTCTTTAAAAAAAATGTTTACAAAGCACCGTCAGTCTGCCCTAAAATGTAATTGCCATAACCAGGGGATTCTAATACCCGAACACATTTCCTTTGCAATCGGTTTGCGATTGCCAAGATATAGGACCGGTTATTATATAGGCCTACTGATGTTTATGGTGTGGATTATTCGCGTAACGTGCTCAATAACCAGGTCGTTGACAATGGTACATGTGATATTGGAATCCATTCGCTTGATAGATTGAAACCCGATGTTACTGATTCAAAACTTCAAGATAAAGAACCTATTTGCCTATTTTAAAACTTATTTGATTAAAAATCATCAACACAATGTTTATTTAATTGTAAATTCATCAAATAGACATACATACAATTCGTACACTGGCGTTTCGTTTTCGAGATTTACATTGGGTTGTGACGTCAGCTAACAAATGACGTAATTCACCTTTCTAGAGTATCCATCGATGATCTGATGTCATATGACGTCATAATCAGCTAAACGTCGTGTAGGATGACGTCATACTCATTACGTCATAAATGATTCTATTAGGGCTGTCTTTACCTCTTAATATTCCGACATATAAGAGAGATGCTGTTGAATATTTTGAAACTAATTGGACTGGGCATTGTTGCTTCCATAGGCGGCAACACCGTCCAGTCAAATCAGTTTCAAAATATTCAACAGGTTACCTGTATAGTTTTCTGGAAAGTGATAGTCAGTGAGTTCCGAGATCCCAACACGAGCGAGGTGTGGGTGGAGCTTAGCTAGAGATGGGCGGGACATAGCTAAAAATTGAAAGGCGCATTGATGTCATATACTTAAGTGCCGGATTTAAAAGCAAGCCGAACCATCGTGGAAAAGCCTCACTAATACCGGGCACCGTCTGAATCATTATTCTGTTCTAGCTAAAAGACAATATTACTGCAGCAAGGCCCTAAACAGTCGCTTAATTAGCGAGTTACCCATACCAAAATATTAATAAATACTACAAGATATCAAAATGACCGCTAGCGTATGTAGAATAAGGAAATAACGGATGACAAGCTTGAGAGTAATTACAAATCAAGTTATGACCTAGTTTCTGAATGGGTGGGGCGTATATTAGATTATGAAGTAATGAGCACCGACATCGTCTTTCTCGCAAGGTGCGTATATTTATGCATGTTTAATAAATGTCAAGGTTTACAATATCATAACAATAACGAAATCAACTTGAAATCAATCGCCGTATTATTTTTTTCCGTGGGGCTGGGGTGTGTGCGGGTGAGGTAGGCTGGGAAAGAGTTTGCACGTGGACTCTAGGCTTTGAAACTTGTTGATGAAGTTTGGCATTGCCTGTTTCTCAAGAACTTCAGCATCTGGTGTAAAACATCAGGCCATGATTTACAGGTTTGGTTTGCAAATCCTGAAAGTTTACCGCCAACAGCTATTATGAATGACCTGAGAAGTATGATTGAAATGACGTTGCTGCCCTTAATCAAGAGATTCTGTGATGAAGGGAGAAAATGTTCTCCAACATTCAATCTCTGTGATGATTATTTTAAGAAAGTTTCAACACCGTTCAAGATGTTTTTGGCGGCTTCGCGAAATGGAAATTGGCAGGTTTGTCAGTCAGCAAAAGCGGTGTTCATCCCATTGCTGTTCGCTTCAAACAGAAGCATGTATGCTAAGTGCATGCCACCTTTAGCGCTCATGATGAAAAGACTCCCATCTGAGATTGTTGATCACCTTGAAAATGTAAAAAACAATTTGTCACTAAGCTATCCTATGGTAGATTTAACATGGTCTTCCCAGGCTACTCCCTGGAAACTACAGAGAACAAGTCCCTGAAGGGAACAGGTGGGACCATTGGCTTCACGTTGAAAGGTTCTGCTCTTTCCCGCTGGTGTTTAGCTCGGCCAATAAGAGCTCAATATTCAGGAAATTTTCAGACACATTTCTACAAAGTCCAAAGCTTCTTCAGCACAATATTTCCAATGCAGAAATAACGCGTTGGGGTAACGATGTACAGAAGATGGCACAAGTGTTTGGAGAAACATATTTGGACCCATTCTGCCTACACGATCCACCATCATAACTGCTAAATTTTGCAACCGGTGTTGTGGCAACTGCAGCTGTTCAGGCACGCTTTGTTGGTGCTTAGGAAAAAGGTGATGCTTTGGCTGACAAATTCATCAGCACCACTTAAGAGTTTCTATGACACAATGTCACGACCCGTTGTAAAAACGATGAGTAAAATGAGAAAGACAATTAAGATTGGCAAACGCAGTGTTATGATGAACGCTGACGGTATGTATCTTAGACTAATGGAAATACATGCAGAAATGCAAGGGCCACTGGAGAGGGGTGATAGCTTACGAAAATTCACCAGTACCATTAAGTGTGTTCAACGAAGATGGGACAATGTACTCTGGAACAAAAGCAGAATTTATGCATAAACTTGAAGAATTACTCCCTGAAGACATGTTTACAACAGTATCAAATGCAGGCGCACTTATCATATATGGGCATGCGGTTATTCAAATGTTGCCAATCCAAAATTAGGAGGGTATTTGTTTTAAAGAGATGGATATAGCATTCATGGAGTATGTCCTCTGTATAGGCAGGCAAGCGACCTAGAGCATAATAATTACAGCCCCCACTAGACAGAAGAGGAGTGGAGGAAAACATGGAAATGTTGTCCATGTACTTTCAGATGCTACTGCTCCCAGAAACTGCAAGTTATTTCTTAGCAGAAATAATAACAAATCAACATTGGCAAAATGTTACACAGAATTCTTAAAGCAAAATGTGTCACGATCAATCGTAGTTAGTGGTGGCTTGGGGGAGGTTGTTGTTGCCATAACGAAATCCACTGTAGTGAATGATGTCACAACACTTCACTCGAATCACGAAGAAGCAGATACTCGCATAATCCTTCACGCTGCCTATGCTGCTGATCAATTGGCAAGGACAATAATTGTAGCTAGCCCGGACACTGGCGTTCTAGTCATGCTGTTTCATCATCGACCATCCATTCGCGCCAAGGACATACTTTTTTCAAACTGGTCACGAGAGCAAACCCAGTTCCTTTAGACGATGCATTCCAGTTTACTCCTTGTATAACAAACTGCCACAGGAACACGTGCACATTATGCTTTGCGTCTATTGTATCATAGGGTGCGATACTGTCAGTGCATTCTATGGCCATGGGAAGAGAACAGCATTTAACCAGATGATACAGCAGTTTCAAGATATAGATAGTCTAGGAACATCATGCCATGTATCGGAGCCAGAACGAGTAGCTTGTACGCGCTTAATAGCCAGCAAGTATGAAAAAGATGTCCAACGGTTGAATGACTTGGGTAGTGAGAACAATAATAAGAGCATATGCCACCAACCGATGATAGTTTCATGCTCCCCATATTCTGCAGTCGTTATCAGCTTATGGTATGGGAGCAGGCCTGTTATGCGATGTAACCTCTACCCAAGCCCACAGAGTATGGGTAAAAAAATTGGTGCAGACAATAGACTATATCCGGAATTAATGAACCAGACGGTGTCCGCTCAAGATCTCTTGAGCAAGTTAGTGTGTAACTGCAATGATCACTGTTCGACTAAATCGACATGCTCACAACATGGCCAGAAATGCGCCAGAGTATGCATCTGTGAAGCGCTGCCACCGTCCGCAGATGAGAGTGAAATGTGGTGTGCAAATCCATTCACCATAGATGTCGAGTTGCATACAGTTGACAGTGATGATGATGATGATGATGATGATGATGATGATGATGATGATAATCATGATGATAACATATGCAGCCATCAGAATTTACTTGTTATAAGCATTCTGCACGACCTTCATATTAAGAAACTTAAATTACTAAAACATGATTAAATATGAGCCCACACCCACCCTCCCAACTACACATTCCTTGACGTTACAATGTGTAATAGCCGATATTTTATCATAAATACAGCAATTGCCACCTATATACATAATTGGTAAGCTCTCTTGATACCACGAAGTACAGTAAGTTTGAAAAGAGACGACAGTATTTTATTTGAGAACAGGATATGCCGATTTTATTTATCAACATGGATGGCATATACCCATGCACGCGGACGCTCTTAACTCCATTTGTAATACAAAGTCAGCTTGTCATTCTATATTTCCTTTTTCCTGACGTTTTAAGGAACACAATGCTATATGATAGCATTTATTAATATTTTGGTCTGGGTGGGTGGTTCCGTCGGCGATCATTGTTGCAGCACTACAGACGGCACGTATACAACACAGTATATAGATGTTGAGGTAACATGATGGCGGGTTGTTAAAAATATGTGGTCTCAAGACAATCACACTTATAGAATCAGTATCCCAAGGCCATACATACACCCGCCCGCTATACGTCTGTGTATAGTCGACGCGCGTGTATAATGACCACTAGATAATGGGTCGATAATGGTGATTGACCTGAGACCCAGTAGTTTTTATATACCGCCTTCATTTGATCATACATATCTGTGCACAATGGAGACAGGTAACAAAGTCTGCACATACATGTGCACGTGCGCATGGTCATCAATGGGGTGTCTTGTTGTTGACTGGTTCGCAAATCACACGTGACTAAACGCACTGTCCAGTCAATAATAAGTCAAACCTGTCTATAACGGAGACATATATTTGGAGCCAAAGGATGGCCTTTCCTTAAGGTGAGTGGTCGTGAGACAACCCGTGTTAATAAACGGCAGCCATTTTGCTTCAAATGCTATCCTTCCTGTAGAAAATGAGTTGAAATAAACAACCGTATCCATTTAACCCTTTCTAGCATATATTTTGATTTTCCTGACCAAATTTAGCCATGAAATGGTAAATTAATAATCAGTTTCTGATGATCCATATAAATGAATCCATTGAATGACTACATTCTCTACTGCTGCGTACATTCTGTTCTACCATCAAAATGCACGTTACTGGGCCATTACTTAGCCAGTACTGGGCCAATACAGCCCGGTATTTACCAAGCACTGGCCCGGGGCCATGCACTATCAACGTACAAACCAATTACTTCGCGACTGACACCAATATCGCGGCATTTCAACCTATGTTTTGTCTAATCGACGCTTATCTCGAGGTGAAAAAGAAACGAGTCAGTAATAAACGGCATTGGTTTCAAAGTAGATGACAGTTGAATGAATAGCATCTACCATTAGCGGTCATTTGTGTTCTGTCGAGGAAAATATGCCAAGAATTATCCAGAGTATTTATACTAGATATATTGATGTAGATTACAATATAACAGTGCCATGTATTTATTTCAGTCCATTACGGGTACATTCACTTGTACCCATTTAGCGCTTCGTGCGTCACTAGCGCCCCAAAGCGCCCACAATGCTGCTTAAATATCAATTATTATTATTTATATTTTTTCAAGAAAATTGATATTTGTAGACGAGTCGAGAAAATCCAACTTGGTGCGCAATGAGTGTCCATTTACAGATCAAAAGAAGACCATTTTTTTTGTAAAGTTACCATTGAATGGCTGGGTCTGCAATGGAGGAATCCAGTTTTAGCTACGGTACGTCCATCTCTAGCTAAGCTCCCCCACCCCCACCCCACGCTTTCTCCGTGACGGTATGGATCGATCCCTGCACACTTTGAATCGCAATTTCAAGAAAACTATACAGGTAAGCTGTTGAATATTTTGAAACTAATTTGACCGAGTGCTGTTGCTGTCTATATCTTGCGTATTAAATAGTAACGCGCAACCTCTCGAACTATTAAGCGTTTAAGACGGACTAAATCTGGCTATTAATGCCGTACTTGATTATGACATCATCATAAACGTTACGTAGTTGTTTATGACGTCATATGCTTTACGCATAAACTGGAATTCTCCGTTTAAAAATGTATTGCTTGCAAATAGCCCTCCCCCAAGACGACTGCAGAAGCCGTTTGGCCGGATTTACTGTTATATGGTGAACATGACACAAGTTGTGTTAATTTACCTTTCCAGAGTATCCATCTCTCCTCTGACGTCATATGGCGTCAAAATTAGCCAAGAGGCGTGTAGTATGACGTCATAATCATTACGTCATAAACGATTCGATTTGGCCCGTTTTTAACTCTTAATAGTCCGACACGTTGTACGAATTGCATGCCTTTACTATTTAATAAACATTCTGTCGAGTATTTTGAAACTAATTTGTAGCAACAGCACCCAGTCAAATTCATTTCAAAATATTCTACACCTTACCTTATAGTTTTCTGGAATTTGAAGGTCAGGGAGTTCAGAGACAGATCGATCCCAAGACGGACGTGATGTGGGTGGAGTTCAGAATGAGATGGGCGGGGCATAGATAAAAGTGCAACGGGCCATTAAGCCTCATTTCAACTCATTTTCTAATGGAAGGATACAATTTGAAGCAAAATGACTGCCTTTTCTTAACACATGTTGTAACCGAGCCAGTCATTCCAGTGGTAAATTTTTTTTAAACCCGTCTTCTCGTGGCCTGCGAATAGACAGTTCTCAAGACTAATGCAGATGCCGACTCGGCCAGTTTTACCTCTAAAACGATAAATTAGCATAATAGAAGTTAATCCTGTTAACAGTTAGTACACTCCAATAGGTTGGCGAGATTTTACTACGTAATCGCGAATCCTCATTTTTGAAACCCGTAATTTCTTGATGTAAAAAAAAATGAAACGCACTCAAACTTTGCAATTCGTTCACTCTGTCGATATTCTAATTGTCACCACCTTATTGCGGGTAAGCTGCATGGCCTAAATAGTACGCGTCATACATGAAGCCATATATGTCCGAAACTGCATGATTCTTTAGTGTGTAAGCGTGTACGATCTCTTGGGCAGGTTTATTGCGGCCATATCTTCTGTTTCCCCTAATTCTAACCGAACTCTACCAGTAACCGGCACGTGCTTGTGGTGTCAAATGGCAATGCTTCCTTAGGATTGCCGATTACATTGCCTACATCATTCTCCAAGGTCAGGCTCTCATACAGACTCTCAATCGGGAAATATAATGTATATCGAATACAGTTCCCATTGGCTCGTCTCCTGTTTTTGTGCTAAATGTGTCATTTATTTCGATATCTTAATTGACCTTTACACTTTATCCATTCCATCATATGACGTCATAATCCACCACGTGACGTACATGATGACGGCATAATGAATTGCGCCATTAATGATGTAGATAAGTATGTCACGAACGCATAATGGGCCTCTACAGTGTATGCATCCAGCATGAGACGGCATAATCAACTAGTTGACGTGTAGGATGACACCATAATCAATGCCGTTGTTGTACGAATTGTATGTATTTACATTTAATAAAGATGCTTTTGAATATTTTGAAACTAATCTGACTGCGCGTTGTTTCTGCCGTTGGCCACAGGCAGCAATAGCGACTAGTTAAATTAGTTTTAACATATTCAACAGCTTATCTGTATTGTTCTCTGGAAATTGATAGTCAGTGAGTTCAGGTATCTATCGATCCCAGCACGAGCGAGGTGTGGGTGGAGCTTACCTAGAGGTAAGCGAGTTATAGCTAAAACAGGAAAGATCTATTCGTCTGAGCCAGTGGTATATTTTCCGATACCACGTCATTGCTACCTGATGCCAACGCAACGATTTCACTTACTCCCCACCAGGTAGCGGCACAGTCATCATTCTTCTCCGACTCTCTACCAGGTAGCGTAACCTACTTCTGTTCGTCATTCGCATAAAGACAACCTACATGAAATAACAGGAGTAATGACGGAAGCTGTCCTGTCTCGACCGATGTGAATTCAGCCAGCTGTATCTTAAATATTCTGCATGGTTTAGTCTGGGGAACATGGTGAAAGCCCGTGTTAGAATAAAACATTCAATGCAAGACGGTTAACTACGGGTTTGATCTAATAAACTCTGGTTATGGCAACTTATCATCTGTTCCTTAACTGTCTATGCGTACAGTGTGCATGCAAATCGTTGTCACATGTATGTGGTTAGGAATGTATTGAAGCCCTATAAAATACCAGAGGCAAGGCCATGTGTTCAATTCAGATATCATTATCCTAGCCAGGCAGATGTCACAATCACAATACGTAAAGAATAGCATTTTAGGTCGGCAAAACTAGGGATAGTTCGTGAGTCGCACGAATTGTATGTATGTATTATTTAATAAACATTCTATGGAAGTGTGTGAGACTGGGTTGACTGGGAGTCGTTGATGACATCAGCGGCGCCCGGATAAAATAGTTTCAATGTATTGAACAACTTAGCTGTATACTTACTTTGAAATTGGGATGCTAGAAATTCAGGGATCAAAGTCGATCATAGCAGGAACATAGCGTGGGTGGAGCTTAGCTTAGAGTGACACACGTCGTGACCTAATGCTCGCTCCATGTGAGATCGTGCTAAGCTCGTGTGGTGGCTTTAATGCGGAATGCCAACTGGCGTGACATCTTCTATATCTGTCACCAGCATAATAGTCGCGTGCTACATTGGCAATGTAATGCAAAATGCGTACCTGTACCTAGTTTAAGTGTAAGCGAATGGTGATCTGATTAGTATCGACGTTGCCCAGGTTATGAAATGTACTACTAATGAATTATTGTGTTGGGTCGTCGCATTGGACTAGTCCATAGATTCAATTGATCAATTAACCATTTACACTGGCTGTCTGTGTGCGTGCGTGCGTGCGTGCGTGCGTGCGTGCGTGCGTGCGTGCGTGCGTGCGTGCGAGTGCGTCTCTCTCACTCTCTCTCTCTCCCCTCTCCCTCCCTCCCTCTCCCCTGTCTCTCTCTCTCTCTCTCTCTCTCTCTCCCTCTCTCTCTCCCTCGCTCTCTCTCTCTCTCTCTCTCTCTCTCTCTCTCTCTCTCTCTCTCTCTCTCTCTCTCTCTCTCCAATAAGCCGGCAGAACGTGTGCCCAATCCTGTTGCATTACCAGTGCAATAAAATATGTTTAATAAAAGAAATCAGATATCATGCACAAATATAAAGTTCTCAGTCAAACGAAATAGAACTTTCCAAATGTATTCATCGACAAATGGAGGTCTAATATTAGCGACTCAAGTCGATTAACATTGTACTGCCTTACACAAGATGTCTTATGCTAGGCCGTGTTCTTACTAGAGACTTGCTCAGGAATAAAGCCATACTGATGTATGGGGTTATTCATGATTAATTCTCTAGTGAGAACACACACGCATTATAGCGTTTAGCTACCCATGTAGTGCAGATACGTACCTGCAATACGTCATAGGTACCCCAAGACGCAAGCGGACACCGACATCAGATATACAGGCACCCAGCGTAGTGGTCTGTAAATCCACGGTATCACCAACACCGATATAAGCGCAAAAAGGTTCCTGCACACGTGGCACCGATTGCACATACCCAAAGTCACCCACATCCCCAGCCACACACCCACCTCCAACACCATCCCCACACCCCACCACTTCACCCCGTACCACTCACCCCCACCCTTCCGCCCAGGGCAACAACAACAGGATTGCGGTACTCACAACCGGTACCCGGATACCTTTCTTAGGGATACCGAAAACATGATCGGTACCCAGGCAAGAAATTATAAAAGGTGGAGGAAAACAGACCTCCAACTACTCAGATGTCCAGTCAAAAGATATTCAGCGCAAGGTTATCTGAAGCACTAACTCTATGGAGATAATACGTCGTCATTATTCTTCTTAATCGAAGCCTTTCTACCAAGTGAAGCCAGAGCTGCCCAGTATACGAAAAAGGGTACGTCTCTACCTTCTATGTCCAAGCTGTCCTTGAAAGATCAGTGGACTCGGTAATGATCATGATGGGTACTGTGTGACGACCCACAACCAGACCAATGGACCGGTCCCAACCTCAATCGGTGTAATATCACCTGGAGGTAGACTACGCTCTGCAGTTAATATGACGAGCCAAACCCTGGTAGCGCAGCGGTCGGTCCCCAAACAAAGAGATGTCCAACCAGCCAAGAAGACCACCGGAGTGAGGTTGGCACCACTGGGAGAATTAAGCAGCGTGTACCAAGAATTCCACAAGACATCTGTGATGTCAAAAAAAGCAAACACGTGAGATGGTGCAAGACGCACTCTTCAGCGGCCTCTATGACCCCGGCCTGTCCCGCGGCATTTACTGCCTTCCAATCCCCGGCCTCTCCTGCGGCATTTAGTGCCTTCCCATCATCGACCACTACGGCCATTGCAGCATCTACTGCCACCCCACCACCGACCCCTATGGTCACTGCAGCAGTTACTGCATCACCACCCTCGTGAGGTGTCAGGTCCGAGGAGTAACGCAAATCACTTCCCCTAGGCGCATGATGTGTCAGGTCCGAGGGGAATCGCATCACACTTTTTCCCCTAGGCGCATGAGGTGTCAGGTCCGAGGGGAGATACGTGTAAGCGAATGATTTGCTGTATGCATGGCCTATATAGTATGTTACTTGTGATGACATTCTATGAATTGTTATTAAATTCTTGAAAACTTTTTACCTGGCTTGACTTTTCCACTTAAGGATCGTGAGATTGTCATGAATGATGACCCAGAGTATGTGAGTACATGCCCCAAAACACCTGTCCACAATGTCTGTCTTCTCCTTCTTTTTCTTTCAGCATTGTTCCCCTCCTTTTCTTTCAGATCCAGAGCTGGAGCTGGAGCTGGAGCTAAAATGCAGCAACGAACACAACAATGACAGACGGTCAGAAAGACAGATGGAAGACTGGAATGGACAACAGAACAACAGATGGGCCTGCCTGCTGGTGGACCGCGAGGAAAATGGACGTGTGTCCATCTCATTCGCGGAAGGTGCAAATGTAACAGCGCTGGTGTCCATTGCACACACCTATGGAAATGTGAATGTGGGCGCGTTAATAACGACGATAGGATGACCAGTAGTACTTATTGCTGGCATCATAGAGCACAATCCAGAAGATACATCAATCATCTGTGTTCATTTGTTGTAATAGTAACTTCTGATATTTGACCTTTATCCCCAACATTGGGTAAACATAACCTCAAATTGGTGAACATAGGATCAGAATTGGATTCCCCGATGCCACAAACCCTTAAATAGTGGTATTATTTGTGATTGCAGCCATTTTGTTGTTTACCCCTAATTGACCTCCTGTTGATATCTGTCACAGGTGACGTCTATCGTGACTCTGACGTGTAATATCGACGCCGAATCGTCAAAGTAAGGGTTACTCAACCCTGGAAACTGATAGAATGAGCTACCTAGAGGAGTGAAATTGACGTAAAACCGTCGAAATAAGATCAGAATCGGATTTTCCGACCAATAAGATTACTAAAAAATAGTATTATTCATGAGTCTAGCGCATTTGGTTGTTTATCTACGGCTGACCTCTAACACGGCTGGCGGTCATCTTGGATTTCGCCAAAATGGTGGCTCGGTGGAGTGGATGATGGGTGGGAGGGGGAGGAGGAGGGGGCGTCCGTGCTGGCGCCAATAAGAATTTGAAATAGTATGCACGATATCTAGGCTAAATTTTGTGCTTTTTGAAGAATTTGAAACACAAAATCCCTAACACCCTCTGACTATTTTCCAAATGCCACCATGTTGAATATACCTCTTAGTGCATATTTTACTTTTATTATAGATAATGGTAAAGTAATAATGGCAGTTATCCCACAGTGTGCGTAGAGCACTTGTATTTCAAGTTACTATATTCTATTCCAATTCCATTTCAAATAATGTTCAGTTAACTCTGCCGTAAGCTACGTCCCTATGTAGCACAGCCAATAGACGGATTCACTTCTCGCTATCACCAACCCTTACAAGCTAAGCTCTGTCCACTCATTGTGTGTGATTGAATAAATTTTAAATATTGAAATCCGATACCCCCAGAATATAAATTCGAAGGCGACAATATAGATAAGCTTTTGAATATCTTGAGACGAATTTGAATTAATTTCAATATATTCAACAGAATGTTTATTGCGTTGTAAATACATCACGGATATACAATTCGAACACGTTCGTGTCGGAGCTTGTGGTTGTCCAGACGGTGGTACGTCATTTTGCTTGCTACGTCAGCTAACTTGAGTGTGACCTATTTGGTTAAGATGCGTAGCTAAGCTCCACCAACTGGCTCCGCGTGTGAAATCATGCAACTTATATACTTTAAATCCTGAATTCCAAGAATCCCAATTTTAAGGCAACTATACAGACGAGATGGTGATTATTTTTAAACTAATTTGACCGGGCGATGTTGCAACAGGCTTCAGTCAAATTAATTTCAAAATATTCAACATTATCTTTAGTAAATAGTAAAGACATACAATTCCTGCGCTTGACGGTCTATAAGTGTGCATGGCGGAGCCAGATAAGTCACTATGTATTGTGACGGCAGCCTACACGTCACGTAATCGTTTATGACATCATATACTTGAGTGACAAATTGTATTCCTCTATGCTACGTCCATTCCCGGTCAAAGGGAATTCATGATATTCAAAAGCGTACCTGTATAATTACCTTGGAACTCAGATTCTGGGAATTCAGGGTGTGAAGTATATACATCGTTTCCAACATCCACACACAGTGGGCGGGGCTTAGTTAGACATGGCGTGATTTACCTAGACATTGGTCTCTCCAGTGATTATCATGCTGCATTAGCTGTGATTAGTGGCACTGCTTCAGTGGGAAGTAAACCAATACCCATTATATGCCAAGTGCATTAACTCTCACAAGATCTCTACACATCAATTATTACTGAATTTATCAATGAGTGAGCAAACGCCATTGCAAGCCCACAGAATAGTAACGCATGCAGATATTTCTAATCCCCTAAGTAATTAATTTCCGTTGCCATCGTAACATTTATACAGCATTTATCACTTCATTTATCTCTTTAGAGATGTATTTCCCGTTGTTTTATTTAAGTTGTCCAAGCGAATAATAGAAATACTAATTGTTAATTGATTCCTAATTATCAACGGCCTCTAAAATAATGGCCTTAATAAATCGCTGGATTATCAATGGCATTTTTCTCATTTGTAGAAGACCCTGTCTAACTGTTGGCTTGGAGACAGGTTTATGTAGGTGTGTCGCGTGGGGTTTTGTTCTAATTCACTTAAGCTGGATGAAAAGCCAATAGAAAATGTATGCATTTACAATGCTCTTTCCTATTAGATGTCTTTCTCCTAGATATATCAGTCAATAAAATCCATCACTTTTTTTTCACGTGTCCCTCTCCCATGCAAAGTCGTACAAGCTACCTTGCCGCGGTACACGGGCGGGAGCCGTGCAGGACTACGTGACGATCTCGTAGACCACGTGTAAAGAGTTCGTGGCGTCGGAGTCGCGTGGTGTTGCCGGGGAGCTAACAGCGGGACACACAGTCCGCGTAAAGTCGGACACACTACCTCGTCGTCTCTCTGGAAAGCATGCCCTGCCTACAGCTCTACTAGTAACACAACTGCTGCCCAGTTGGGGTGCTGAAAAGTGAGCGGTGTTCTGCAGATGTCTGCCGTCTTAGGCATGTGGTGCAGAGCCGTATAGCTGCTGTACCAGCGGTCAATATCCCCTGGATAAACTACCGTTGCGAGCTAACAGTGTGACGTGCCGTCCAGGCGAACTCGGATGCGCTACCTCGTCGTCTCCTAGGAAAGCATTCCAATTGTTCAGCTCTACTCTACACAACTGCTGCCCAGTCTGATCAGCTGACGGTGAGTGGTGTTTTGAAGTCTGTCATCCTTGGGATGTGGTGCCGAGCCGTATATCTTCTGCTTCCAGTGTGCGCATAACCTCTGGCTTGGCTGCAGGAGTGAGCTAACAGAGTGGCACACTGGGCACGCTCGCCAAGATTATCCAGACGAAATCGGCATGTCATGCTATGGGCAGTGGAGATGGTCAATACTACCCGCCAAGCTTCCTAGGCCTATTGACAGACGTCACCACAAGCGGCACTTACTTAAGGCTCCGTCCTACCATCTGTCAACATCAGGTGTCACCATTGACTAGAAAACAGAACAGCTAAGAATGGCCAAAACACGCGAAGCTATATAATCTCTTAACGTCCCTTTTCAGAGCCACGGAGATACCTAGTAACATTTGTCACCATCCGTCGCCACCTAGGTTATCGCCAGTCGAGTCTACATCAACAACCACAACGTGCGTCACAACAACAAAAATGCAAGTACTTTGTACGGCATCCACCCTTTTCAGGGATAAAAAGGCCATTCTCAGAGCTACATACCGCCTTCATTTATGCCCGCAGGGCAGCATAGTCTTGGCGTAAATGGGAGGTATTTAACAGGGACCCGAACTATACGCCAACCAAATCAATCAATCAATCAATCAATCATCACGTGTCCGTCAGCCGTGTTTATGTATTGGTCACGGCTTCTACCAGTCCAGTAGTGCATAGAAACCCAACCTTGGCCTCGGTCTAAAGGCTTGCATGGAGGTCATATATGGTAACTCATTCGCTTAGCCCTTTAATCCTCGAATTTGTTCATGAAAATTTAAATTTTTTCATAGAAAATATCCATTTGCAGACATAGTGAAGATTTTTTTTTGAAAAATTAACCACTGGAAGGACTGGCTCGGTTATGGATACAGTCAATTCAGTAGCTAATTTTCAAAAATAGTCTTCTCTTGAGCTGCATATGAACATTTCTCAAGATCACTGCAGCAGCCGTTTTGTTTGATACGAGTGTTAAAAAGGTTAATCAGATTTGATTTACTCAACGCTTGGCCACGTTGTGACATGATGGGGAAAAGCGAATATACAGGCTTATAGACGCCGGCATGTCGGTGTCGTTCTGCCAACAGGAGAAAACCTTTGTAAATTAGATTTCCTAGGTAATTGATGAGTCCGGTTTCTGGGTCAATCATATGACGTCATAATCAACTACTCCACATTTAGGCTGACGGTCTAATAAAGTACGCCCTCAATACCGCGATATAGTCACAAACGCGTAATAGTCAGACTTGTATGTATTTACTATTAACTAAACATTCTGTTGAATATTTTGCCACTAATTTTACTGGGCGCTGTTGCTGTCATAGGCAGAAAAACACCACCCGCTCAAAGTTGTTTCAAAATATTCAATGGCTTACCTGTCTATGTATCTGGAAATTGAGATTCATAGACTACAGGGATCGATCGATCCCAGCACGGGAAATGCGTGGGTGGAGCGTAACCAGAGATGGGCGGTGCATAGTTAAAACTGTATCCTCCATTATGAAGACACCACATTAACACGCCTTTAAATAAACCACGTTACGGCGCATACCATCTTAATTTGTGAAACTGTTTTATTATTCTAATTTACTTTAAATGGGGCATAATATAATAAATGCAGTGTGACGTACCATGCATTCGCATTGCATTTAATTGAAATACTACACGAAATAAAAAATTGCGACAGAAAAACAGTTATTCTAATCACTCCAAAAGGGCGACTGACTATAGTTTATTTATCCAGACTGACACGTTTCATCGGTTGGTAACATTGGAGCAAAAATATCAGTCATGACTTCACACTTATGACTACTGATACAATTACATGATTTCCTAATTTTTTCGACAAATTCTTTCTTATAAATTTAGACGATGCATCAGCTTTAAATACTTGGATTACCCTTTTTAGTCCAGGAGCTAAAGCTAGGTCAGAATCGTGACTTAGCACACCCAGTATTCGGAAGGTCTGACACTTGCTGTGGCTTGGGGGACATGTCCCACACATTTTAAGCCCTGTTGTACAAGCAAATTGTGGTAGCACTAATTAGTTATCCTGATTTGTTTGCATAGGGGGTCTAGGCTTTGGCTGTATCCAGAGTGCACAACGATATAAGCATGATCGTGTCATAACTCAAAGTAATATCGTATTAGATTCACCATATATGATATTTAGCGGTTATTGGAAAGATGTTTGATGACTCTGGCTTAGAAGATCTCCTCATAGAGGCCAACACATATGGTAGCAGCACGGCTGCTGCTCTACTTAAAGGGAAGTCATATAATCGAGGAGTGAGGGCTCACAAATTGGTTCTGGAAGCGCTGCTGCGATTACAATGGCAGTCTTTTTCCAAATGGGTTCAACAAAACGGACAACATGAAGACCACATTACTCCAACAGATTTGGAGAGTCTGGATGAGAAAATTAAGATGTGCCGAAGCAGCATTGACGACTTAGACGCACTGCAAGAACATTTTCAAAGAGGTGTGTATGTACGTGAATAAATTGCAACAGCTGTTCAAATCCTTTAAAGTTGAGTCAAGCTCGAAATCACACCTGTTCGCATTTTGAAACTCATATCTTCATATGGTAGAGCTGCTGCTTGGATTCATAAGAGCTGAGAGAACTGGAGATTGGCAGGCACACCTATCTGCTACTGCTGCTATGGCGCCATATTTCTACAGCATGGACAGAACCAATTATGCAAGATGGCTGCCAATATATCTTGCGGACATGAAGATGCTTCCAAGTACACATCCCAATGTACATGAACAATTCTTGAATGGAAATCATTCCGTAAGTCGCTCACACCATCCATTCAATCAAGTGTGGACAGATATGGCCTTAGAGCAATCGATTAATTTGGATTCCAAAAAGCGAGGTGGTATTATTGGAATAACACAAAAGCCAGGAGCTCTGGAGAGGTGGTTTTTAACTAGCCACGAGAGGGCAGCCATAACAACGGTCACAAAGCAAGTGTGTGGGTTACAAGATAGTCACATGTTTGGAGTACATAAGGAAATGGGGACTAATCGAATGAACAGTGATGAAACCGATGGGCAGAAGATACTTTCGATGTTCTCATCAGATATAATGAACAATCCCTTTAATATTGCGGAAAACGACGACAGCGAGTGTCTTCCGCTTGTAAACATTGCAACTGGCGTGGTATTGCTTAGTGAAATCGCCAAGAGACTTGTTTCCGCCTGTGACATTGGTAGGGAGATTATGGACAATTTTGTTCAGGAGCGGCTGGACACTAACACGAGAAGCTTTTGGGGCACGTTGCCACACTTAAAACTTAAAACATTTGCCATCCTAGCACAGAAGAAAAAACTCAAAACAAATGATGAAAAAATTCACAAGGTGAGATCTGACCGCGAACTATTTGGTCGATTAATTATTGCCGCATAGTCCAGAGATGTTGATTTAAAACTAGTGATGACGTATGAACTGTCTGCTGTTCCACTATCATTGTCACATACGGATGGGCCTCTAAGAAAGAATGTGAGAAGGGTTTTGTTAGGTGAACTAGAAAAGGAAGTAAATGTTGATGGACGGCTTCCACCTGTTGACAAGAAAGGCGCAACAGCTTATGTAGTAGATGGCATGGCAACTGTGCAAATGGTTAAAACTGGAGGTACGTCTACATTTGGAGAATTGGCTGATAAATACTGGCACATATGTACAGTTCCACTGAATCAAGAAGACTGCAACAGAGTAGATATAGTTTTTGACAGATATGATAGACTGGAATCTCTCAAAGCGGAAGAGCGGCTAAAACGTGGGTCATCAACAGCATTGGAAGTAAAGATTGCTGGGGAAAATACTCCCGTTCCAAAGCAATGGGCCAAGTACATCAGCAATCCAAGCAACAAAAGTAACCTGGTTGCATTTCTCAGCAAGCGGTGGCGTGATACTGGTCCAAATATGCTATCTGCCGACAATTGCGTCATTCTTGCTGGTGGCTTTAACGATGGAATGGATGTTGTTGTCATTTCAGCGAACAATTCGTCGTATTTGGAAGAACTTCGATCAGATCACGAGGAAGCAGATACGCGTATGATGTTGCACGCGTTACACGCTTCAAAAGACCACATGCGTGTTGTTATACAGTCTCCTGATACAGACGTGGCAGTACTTAGTATATATACGTATCGTTCGCTTCACTGTTCTGAACTATGGTTCCGTACGGGCACAAAGGACAAATTGCGATACATACCAATACATACAGTTGCTCAAGTACTGGGCCCGGCTATCTGTCTGTCTTTGCCTGGGTTTCATTCTCTTACAGGTTGTGATAGCACTAGTGCATTATTTGGAGTCGCTAAGAGAAACTCATTCAATCTCTTAAAGTCATCTGAATGTCATCAGCTTAGCTTAGCCCAACTCGGCGAACATGTTGACTTATCACCAAAGAGAGACAAAGAAATGAAAATCTTCCACCTACATCGAATAGTCTAAAGCATCACACCGAAAGGGCCAATTTTCAAGCACTTGTTTGGAGACGTTCATTGCAAGCTGTTCAGAATCTTCCATCTCCAAATGGACATGGCTGGAGTATAGTGGATGGTCTACTCAAGCCTGTTCTAATGTCAAAGGATCCTGCTCCATTTGGATTAATTGAACTCACATCATGTAGATGTCAAAAGTCTGCCTGCAAAAGAACAGATCTCTGTCAATGCAAGGCTAACAATCTACTCTGAACTGAAGCATGCCTTTGTATGGGAGGTGAAATGTGTGACAATGTTCAGCATACAATTGTCGAAGATGACTCTGACACGGATGAGTAACATTCTCTCATTTGCTCACGTGAGAAATATGTCCTGCCAGCTTGTGTAGACATGCACTGCATGTCAGTTAAAAGTTTAATTATGAAAAATGTAGAAAACATGGGCATTGTTGTAGCTAAGGTATTGCTAGTCACAAGAAGACCTACGTGCCCCAATATGTACAAAGCAACATACCGGTGTCTTAAACGAGGTTGATTATGTATAAATCTGCGATATACGATCACTCCTTTCCATTTTGGTTAAGATTGTATTGATATAACATGCGCTTAAGTTTGTGAAAAATTTACAATTATGAAAATTGTCTGAAAACTACATTCAATACCTATTGTAAATGGGCTTCTCACGGGTTAGTGATACCACAATTTTCTTGTACAACACGGCTCAGAATATACCCAAGACATCGGTCTAGCATAATATAGAGACAAACCTTCTGAATACTGGGTGTGCTACGAAACCATTCTTCTAGACCCCTTTTGAAAATTGGCTCCCGGACTATGACATATATTGTCATTGGCATCGGTGAACTTAATGCTACACTTAATTGATAACGGACTAAGCGTTGTTGTAAGTAGGCTGCAACAGCACCCAGCCAAATTAGTTTCAAAATATTCAACACCTTACCTGTATGGTTTTACTGAAATTTATATTCAGTGAGTGCAGGGATCGATTGTTTCCAACGCATGCGAATACTGGTTGTAGCTTAGCTAGAAATGGGCGGGGCATAGCTAAAACTGAATTCCTCCATTTTCAACATGGCCACAAACTGTGTCTGTAGTGGTCTTGAGAAATTGCCATTTGCCAGCTGAAGTTTTTTATCTGATGATTTACCATTAGAATGAGTGGCTCGGTAACCACGCCAGTCATTCCAGTGTAAAATTGTCAATAATTGCCCTTTCCTTGATGTGAAAATAGGCATTGTCTAAACGAAAACTGGAATTGTATTGACCTTTAACCATAGTCTCAAAAACGACATCTGCAGAGTTTGCAGGACAACAGAAACCAGCCGAAAGCTATTTGTGTGCAACTTTCACTGGTAGAATTACGCGAATAGTCTACTCTTGACCTGCGAAGATAAAAGAAATATATGTACCACTTATGGTTTACTTGCTATGAGTAGCTTTTTGAGAGCTTTGATGCGCTGTTGACACAAGGAATGTTACGCTTCTATTCTACTGATCAGTTTAATTTCCGACAACACTGACTTTTAATAGTACTTGTATAGATCGCACTGTATAGCTATCATATACCAATACGTCTATTCTATGCAATGGAATCCATCTGCCTCAGGGTTAAGGCGTATTTCTGGCTAACGAGCCAGCGCATTTGACGTGCACATCAGTATCTCATAATTAAAGTAATTCCACTGATAAAGATTTTCCTTTGGGTCGCCGATATGGATGAATTCTTAATTGTAAATTCCCATATAGATAAATACATGGTGCAAAAGTAATTGGTTAGCTAGGTAATTGGTTCTCTGTACCAGATTTATGAATTGTATTGACAACAATGCACGTGCTAGATTATTCAATCTGATTAGTTAATGGATGCATCCAATCTATCACTCAAGTACTGAGGCCATAATCAATTACACAATATATATATATATATATATATATATATATATATATATATATATATATATATATATATATATATATATATATATTGCGTAATTGATTAATTTCAAATTATTTCACTGGGCGCTGTTGCTGCCTATGGCAGCAACAGCTCTCAGTCAAATTAGTTTCAAAATATTCAAGAGAATGTTTATTAAATGGTAGCGACATACAATTCGTACAACGTGTCGAACTATTTAAGAGTTAAGACGGGCCAAATGGAATCATTTATGACATCAGCATGCACGCCGTATAGCTGATTATGACGTCATTTAACGTCAGATGATAGATGGATACTCAGGAAAGGTGAATTGTGGGAAATTGAGTGAATGTGGTAAGACAATCGACTAAAGACTGATGAGGGTATAAACTGAAGTGAATGTAGTAAGTGGAAAGACTTCTTACATCATTGTCTAAAATGTGTTACTAGGTTTATCAATTGGACGGGGGTGATTTTGTTTCAGTTCGCATCATTGACAAAGCCAATTGTCTGGCTTTAAGGATCCGTTTTATTTATATTATTACAGATCTGTAATTTGGGTTTAGATAAAAGCAGCTAAATTGTGTTATGCCATTTGTCTATGGATGGATCTGGTCTGTCACTCATGTAGCTGATGTCAAATTACGTCACTTCTTTGTTGATGGCATAATTTACTACCTACACGTTCAGCATATAGGGGGCAAAGGACCGAGAGTAGCCATCATAGTGTCATGTGATTGGAAAGACGGTATTTAGTGAGATTTCACTAGATCATATATATATATATATAGGCAGCAGCAGCAACTTCAAGTTAAATTAGTTTCAAAATATGCAACAAGACGATTATTACATAATAAAGAATGCAATGCATTGGCACTTGTATGACATCGTGCAGTATCGCTTCAGTAGACAAAATGTTGGAGATTAGTGTTCAACATATACGCGGTATTAGAGAGCAGATAATTTTAATGGTGATTAGAGAATGTGACAGGATATGAATGATATGGAATATATAAACCATAAGCTATCAGTATAATACAACAGTTGAGATGAGATTAGCATCGCTTTTATTTCCATGATCAAATAGTTGTTATCATCGGGTATCGAGTCGGATTCTATAACCCGACCAAAGTGGCGGATTCAGTTTCTTATTATGATGTTGGTTCCTTAAATTCCCTGGGGCGTATAATGGAAGGATACGATTTGCCCATAGGCGCTGGAAGAGGGGTGGGTGGGATGGGGGTGGGGGAGGGGTGGAGGTTGCAGGGGGAATGGGAACGTGCGCTCCTGTCATAACCTTGAGGGGAGTGCTTATAGAGATAATTGTAATACAGATAAGAGAAGATGACAGGATATGAATGATATGGAATCTATAAACCATAAGCTATCAGTACAATACAACAGTTGAGATGATGCTTATACGCATATCCCACGCAATAGTTATTCTTTCAAATATGGTAAATTTATTCAAAGTTGTCTAAGAAAAAATTTCCGGGCGAGGTCCCTCGGATACCCTCCGATTCCAACACGCTGACGTTAGCATAGCTTAGCTTAGTTTAAAATGGATCCTTCTATAAACAAAAATCGGAGAATAGTTATTACATCCGAATTTAGCTTTGACACATTTGCAACTGAGATACTTGCCTCTAATACCAGCGTCTGTACATTCACTTGGACGGTCTGTGTAATTAATCAAAGAGACTGAAATATTGTTCTGGGAAAGGTTTGACGGTAATCCTCTGACCAGTTGACGAAGCAAAGACTTAGCGAGAGAGATGTGCAGGTAGATATTGACGATTTCACAGGTAATTACGATAGGGGAATCCAAGTCTAGCTAAGGCTGCGCGGTTTGCCATAATGTCAACCCGGAGACGATGTCAATTGTCAAACCGGTTTGAACCGTAGGCCCTATATCGCTTTTATGGGGTGGGTGGCGCCGAGGACGACTTGGCACAATTATTGTAGGCCTATGTATGTCTGTGATGTCAAGATACTCTGAACCAAAATACACGCTTGTGAATTTCAATCTCTTTACACGCAGCAGGAATAAGGTATATAACATTCATTTCTCATTAATCCAGTAATCGTTTGCGGACTAACCATAGTATATGCTTCATTCCCAAATCGATTAATTCTAACGCACCAGATTCGTCGTTTGTTTAATTATCACGAGTCTAACAACGGAATATATATCTTAGATTTCATTAAATCAGCTAAATAACGGGATAGTATTTTAGACCGCTTATTGAAAACTGTTGCTGTCACGAATAGCAGGAACTTTCAATCAATTACTCTCATTCTAACATTCTGATGGCAAGCGGTTATCTAGCCCTATCATTTACATTGGTTAGATATCCCGGTACTGATGATTTTGGTTCATTACAAGGGGGCCGCGGTGGAACTGGTTAGAGCATATGCCCGTTGTATTACGCCTATTACCGTTATATAATGGGGACTGACAGCAGGGGTAAATGTAATCGTTAACTTGTGATCTTAGATTTAAAGACGTATCTAATCACGAGGTAGCTGGGTTACTTAGCTTTGTTGTGATAACTCACTCGCTCATAAATATGGAAATAAACATGTTTATTTTGTATCTGATTTGCGACAATTTAAAAATTCCGTGAAACTCACGATGTGGACTACCTGTTTGGATTAGCAGAAGGTAAGAACAATTAGTTTTAGGTCGTGTTCTCACTAGAGACTTAACCGGCGTTACGCCATGCTGAGGTATGGCATTATTTCCGATTAACTCTCCAGTGAGAACACGCCCTTAGATATAGGTAATCATGTGTTTGTACAGAATCATGATAACTGAATTATTCACACCGCGCAAAGACTCATCTAGTAGCCTACGCGCCGAACACGCGGCAATCATGTGCTCAAGAATTGAAGAAAGAAAACAGTTTATAATCAATTAGAGTATGTTAACGCTGAATATGAAAGGCCAATAGAAAGGCATTCATTTAAAATTTCACAAATATTATCGCGTATGATTAAATATTTCGAAATCCCATTAGTTTCCAAATATTGGAAACTACTTAATGGGAATAGAAAATAACGGAGATATTGAATTGTGTATGTTCAAATGGGCCTGCGTTGTAACGCTTTAATGGACACATTTAGTCAATATAATTATAATTTTCTTATGAAAAATGTCAATTTGCATACTAAAGAAGATTATTTGTAAGAATGTACCGCTAGCGTGCCTGGTTTCGTTATCTAGCCAGTAATTTCGGAGGTAAATTTTAAAAAGAGACTTCTTTAGATCTGCAAATTGACAGTTCTCAAAAGCATTGCAGCGACCGACTTAACAGCAATATGTATTATTTTCAAAAGGATTAATCGGTATTGGCTAAACCGATAATTTAAGTAAACTTGGTTTTTCGGTTTGAGCATGGTAACGGCGGTTTTCAAACCGTCACCATACTGAACCGGTGTACGATGCGAGATCGTAGAGAGCTAAGCTCCGGACACGTGTTGGGCGCATTGAGATAGATTTATATACTTTGAACCATGACTTCCAAGAATCCCATTCTCATGGTAAAAATCCAGAGGTAAGCTGTTGAATATTTTGAAACTGATTTGACTTGGTGCTGTTGCTGCCTACATCACCGAGTCAAATTAGTTTCAAAATATTCAACATCATGTTTATTAAATAGTAAATCCATCAAATACATGCTATTTGAACAGAGTCTTATGGACTTCTCCATCTTCATGACGGAGCATTGCCCGTCAACTAAGAATGCGCTGTAATTGCTTATGACGCCATATATTTAGTGGCAGATCGGATTTATCAGGTTCTCTCTGGCGATCGCCATTTGAACACGGATGGCCGGTCTCGAAAACTCGAAAACTCATTTAAAATGTATTAAATACGTTGTTGAATGTTTTGAATCTATTTTCCCTGACAGCAGTTTCTGCCTATGACAAAAATAACTTTTTGATCAATTGGAAAGTTATCAAAATAACTATTCAATATGCCTGGCAGATTGAAATGTTTAGCTACGCTGCTGTCTTCATGCAGGTTTTTATGGGATATGCCTAGTAGCAGGTATCTTGAATGGCCCTTTATTAATTGTGTCCAACATACTGCTTTTCGATATAAATTGCATGGTGATGATAAATATATGATATTTCCAGCGTGGCAAAAATATGTGTGGGCGAATTAAAAACTTGTCTTTGGTTTGAAATCTAGCAAAATTATCCTGTTTCTGGAGAATGTTTAGTTTTCACCAATGTTTCTGCATTTTCTAGACTGCTTCAGTTGGGTTATGTATACGTAATGGTACAATACAGTGTCGTAATCTTTAATAACTGTCAGTGAATAATCATAGTAGTAGTAGTAGTAGTAGTAGTAGTAGTAGTAGTAGTAGTAGTAGTAGTAGTAGTAGTAGTAGCAGCAGCAGCAGCAGTAGTAGTAGTAGTAGTAGTAGTAGTAGTAGTAGTAGTAGTAGTAGTAGTAGTAGTAGTAGTAGTAGTAGTAGTAGTAGTAGTAGTAGTAGTACTAGTAGTAGTAGTAGTAGTAGTAGTAGTAGTAGTAGTAGTAGTAGTAGTAGTAGTAGTAGTAGTAGTAGTAGTAGTAGTAGTAGTAGTAGTAGTAGTAGTAGTAGTAGTAGTATGCATGAGTGTAGTGAATGTAATGAATGCAATATGTGTAATACATTACCATGATGTATTATGAAGCTTTCGACTGTAATTTTCTGTTGTTTGTTTTCTGCGCGTGCATTCCAACGCTCTGTAATATTGATATGCTATCAGTCCTTACAGCCTAAATCTGTTCTTGTGCCTTAGCGTATTTCAGTGTCTATGCTATACCCAGTCCAGTGGTTGGCAGACCAGAAGAGTCGGAGAACCATGAAATTCGATGTCCAGATGGTTAGATACATGTATTTAATCTGAATAATTAGAATTATTTTATGCACAAAGACCGATACGTTTTCGACGAGATCTTTCATTAATGCCCAATTCCAGTTTTCTGCCAAAATGTAACATTTCTGAAACAGAGTTATTGTCGTATGCGCTTTTCGTCCAAGGCATATGGCGATGTCCACTCGTTTCAATAACGGCGCACGTATCGATTTCTCTATTCAAACCATCGTCTCGAAATCACAAGTATCTACCGTGAAAGCCGGATTCTGACTGTTTCCTTATCTGTCTAACATCAACCATCCATTCTGTCAGACGACTTTTAGTCGAGTCAAGTATAAACAAACTCGCCATCGCAAACAACCATGTTATAAGAGATAGTTCACACGCAGACCTTCCCTCCACTCTCAGCATCGCGTGCAACGGGAGCAGGTGACAGCAGCGGAGAGCGCGCGAATGCATCTCTGCGGTGGAATCCATCGCGTCACATCGATTCACGCACAAATTGATGATCCAGCTTTAGCCATGCCCCGCCCATCTCTAACTAAGTTCCATCCACGCTTTTCCCGTGTTGGGATCAATCGATCCCTGCACTCTCTCAATCTCAATTTCCAGAAAACTATGCAGATAAGCTGGTGAATATGTTCATACTAATTTGACTGCGACTATGGCAACAACAACGCCTAATCAAATTAGTTTCAAAATATTTAACAGCATGTTTAGTAAACAGTAAAGACAACTTAACGGACTATTACGCATGTATGCCTGGCTTAATTACGTCAGTCATGCCGTAATGGGAGTTTGAAGTAGGCCTTCATCTGACGTAGCTGCCTATGATGCCATATGGTTGATCGAAAGACTGGATTCATCAATTAGAACAACTTTACGCACTATTAATAGTTTATGACGGAATAAATCGCGTCATTCACGTAATTGATTATGATGTCAGTTTACATGTGACGTATTTGATTATGCCGTCATATGATTGACCGATAAACTGGAATCATCCATTCGGCCTCATATAGGCACGACCCGCTTTCTAAGATAGACCCCACCCCCCCCCACCCCTGTAGATATCCAGACTATTTGAGTGGCCATGCAGTCTTCGAGCCCTTCGTGTGGCATTCACAGTGATAGTGTGAAAGGTCATTGCCCTCACATAAATATGCTATTAGCGTGTTCATTAATTAACCCTTTTAACCTTTAATTTGTTCAAGGAAATTACAATTTTCTCACAGAAAATGTCCATTTACAGATCTAGAGAAGAGTATTTTTGAAAATTTATCACTGGAATGACTGGCTCGGTTATCGAGCCATTCATTCCAGTGGTAATTTTCAAAAAATAGTCTTGAATTGGTATGCAAATGGACATCTCCCAAGACCCCTGCAGAAGCCGTTTTGGCTGATATGAGTGTTAACCGGCTAATATCTCAAACGGGTTATTTACTACAGTTACTATATCCTAAACTATCTGAAACTTTTCAAAAAGAAAGACACATATTTCGTTTAGTAGCAATAAATTTCAGTCAAATACGTTTTAAAATATTTACTTGAAAGGAGAATAGATCTCAACACGTGTTAACGCTATAGGAAAGCTGCACAACGCCGACGGTCCATTTTCTATTCACGGAGCTGAAATGTAATCAGCGAAGATAGAAATCCCAAGCTGACCATTAGCAAGATTTAGAACCGAATAATAGCCTTGGTTATTCCAACGACTGAATCCCAAACACCCTATCTGCCTGTTAAGTATGGTTCATATATTGTATCCAATTTTACTGTAGCCGCCTAGCTTCGAGACGCATTAACTTAAACATATCCAATGTATTAATTGCATCCTAAACATCATGCGTATCCCTACGCTAGGACCGACTTAGTAAGACACGCGATTTCTTGGCAGATACATGGTGCATCTGAATCTTGATAACGTGTATAACCGTCGTAACTAGATTAAGGATTACGTAAGCGAGAGACGGTTTACGACAGGAACTCCAAACGAAGTATCCAAGAAACATGTGCACGCGATTGTAAACCGTATTCACCTTAGAATATAAATATATAACGTAGAGATCCGATCTGCCATTCAACACTTAAGTATATGATGGCATACTCAGTTATGTCTGCCTGACGTCACAATATAAATACAAAGTGAATGACGTATCCATTCCGTCATGAACATTGAATAGTTCTTAAAGTAAGAATTGTATGGCATTATTATTTAATCGTCATTCTGTTGAATATTATGACACTAATTTGACTGGCTATAGGCAGCAACAAGGCCTAGTCAAATCAGTTTCAAAATATAGACAAGATTCACAGTATATAAATTGATCACAACACGCGCGAAGAACTCGCAGAGATTAGCTAGAAATATGCATGCACAACAAGAAATTGATCCATCCATTAGTTTGAGGTTGTTTGTAGCTCAGGCATGCACAGTATTTTAGGTGCAAAAATTGATAAAGCTGATTAGATGGAGCTACTGCGGTTGTATTAATGATAGTGTATAACACCATTTTATATGCTCTGCCATGGAACGGTACAGGCGACGAGGAAACGGTTGTTAGAAATGAAAAATGAAATAGAGAATGGATAGAGGGAGGGAGGGATGGCTTGAGAGAGAGAGAGAGAGAGAGAGAGAGAGGGGAGAGAGGGAGAGAGCGAGAGACAGGGGGAGAGAGGGAGGGAGGAAGAGCGAGCGAGAGAGAGAGAGAGAGAGAGAGCGAGAGAGAGAAAGAGAGAGAGGGAGGGAGGGAGAGAGAGAGGGAGGGGGGGAAGGGAGAGAGATAGAGAGAGGGAATGAGGGGGGAGGGAGAGAGAGAGAGACCGAGATGGAGGGAGGGTGGGAAGGAGGGAGAGTTGGGAGAGAGAGAGAGAGAGAGAGGGGTGGAAGGAGGGGGAGGGAGGGGGTGGGAGAGCAAGCGAGCGAGAGAGAGAGAGAGAGAGAGCGAGAGAGAGAGGGGAGGGAGGAGGGAGAGGGAGGGAGAGAGGTGGGAGAGAGAAAAAAAAGAGAGAGGTGGAAAGAGAGAGAGAGAGAGAGAGAGAGAGAGAGAGAGGGGGGAGGGGGAGAGCGATGGGTGTGGGGTGGGGGATAGGAGGAGGCGTTGATGAGAGATTGGGGAGAGACATATAGATCGGGGGTGGGGTGGCGAGCTGAAATGATTAATTTCAATATCGGCAGCACGACACCATTCACCTTTCCGTAAACATGCTTTGGTTTAATGTTCAGCTAATCAGAAAACAGATCTTTCGGGTAACCCGGTACCTCTGTTACGTCTTGCCAGTGTTTTAGCCGCGCAGCAGATATAGTGAAACTATATTTGGACAGTAAGTTCTTCAATCAGATTATTTCCCAGAAACACAAGAAGCAAAATAGAACATGCTTTTCAAGTGAATATTATGTTGGATTATGTTTTAACCAATTTTGCTGGGAGCTGTTGCTACAAATGGACCTTTCCAGTTTATCCATCAATCATATGACATGATATTCAACTGCGCGACGTGTAGTATGACGTCATAATCAATGACGTCATGGATGGTGTGTAGTTAGCTTCGTCACGAACGCTTAACTGATGGCGGACTAAGCGTTGCTATACAAATTGCATGCCTTTATTGTTTAAAAAGCATACTGTTTAATATTTTGAAACTAATTTGACTGGCCGTTGTTGCTGCAACCATAACCCAGTAAAATTAATTTCAAAATATTCAACAGCGTACCTGTATAGTTTCCTGGAAATTGAGATTCAGAGAGTGCAGGCATCGATCGACCTCAACACGGTCAAAGATTAGATACGGAATATTCCACAGCCTATCACTATAGTTATCTTGAGTTTGACGCTTTGGGAACTCAGGATTCGTATAGTTAATGATTCGGAAAAATGGGTAACCATTTGATCTTGAAGCGGTTGTTGCTGATACGATGATAATTTTGAGTTGAAAGGGTCAACACGTATATATGTGTAACCAGTCGAGTCATTGAGTGTTTGCGGAATCATGTACAAGGAAAATAAGTCTTTGTAGAAAAGTACTCACGTACGCATAAAATCTCACAAGGGATGTCGCGTGATGGACGACAACCGGAAATGCACAATGGGCATCTGAACTACAGATATGTTGTGCGGATTTATTAACCCTTTAACGCTCATATTAGCCAAACCCGGCTTCTGCAGTGTCTTGAGAAATGCCCATTTACAGATCAAACGAAGGCAATTTTTTTTTTAATTTCCCACTGGAATGACTGGCTCGGTTATCGATTCATTCCAGTGGGAAATTTTCAAAAATAGTCTCCTCTTTGCCTGCATATGGGCATTTTCCATGAGAAAATTTTAATTTTCCTGAATAAATTCTAGGGAGAAAGGGTTAACTCATTTCATTCTGAGTACCGCTGTTGATGTTTGTTTGTTCTGGAATAATGGCTTTGATCCAATCTCACTTGAAACATATCACGCGTCACATTTAGTTCTGGCTATTGTTGTTTGTAGATCGGAGCAATATGTATTTTGCTCCACATATAGACGTACGCATATGTACGTGCGCGCTTGTGTCTGCGCGCGCGCGCGTGTGTGTGTCTCTGGCTACGGGTGGGGGTGGGGTGGGGCGGGGTGGGGGGCGTCTGCGTACGTACACGCGTGCCTGTGCGCGCGTGTGCGCGCATGTGTACGTGCGTGCTTGTAATAGAGTGCGTTTGCATCCATCTGTATGAGCGCCGGCAGTTAGAAAAAAGGAGAAATTGTCAAGATATTGTTTGGCCCGAACTGATACCAAGAATATGATTTTATAAAAGAAACCAAAGCATTACTACAGTCGAATCAGCTAGATACTGGACCATTCTAGTGCATGCATCCATCATATGACGTCATAATCAAGTAGTTGACGTTGATGATGACGTCATAATCAATGCCACAAACGCATACGTAATGACGGACTTTACCAATAAACAAACATGTTGTTGAATATGTTGAAACTAATTTGACTGGACGCTGTTGCTGCCATTGGCACCGACATATTCAACAACTTACCTGTATATTTTTCTGAAAATTGAGTCAGAGATTTCAGGGATCGATCTGTCCAAATACGGGCGAAGTGTGTGGAGCTTAGCAGAATTCGGTTTCTTGATGGACGATACATCTTCCATCTTATAGTTAATGTATCGCATAGCAGTAACGCTACGAATCATTACTTAGAAAATATATCAACTGTATATGCGGTGTCAATGCTAGTGTTGTAAATATCAGTTTATGAGCAGATAATTGCAATTAGCATATTCCAGTGGGAAATTAACTGCTCAGAACAGCAGGTGGGTTTATTTTCTGTATTGTTTGTTCTGATGGAATTATTTGTAAGTTGCATCGTATAGGACTACAGCCGACGAGTTGTACTTGATGATAGAATGTGTGTAAATCTGGGTAACGCCTAACCATACGAATGTTAACAGTGCATAAGGACAAAATGACTAAAATTCCTAGGAACGACTGAGATTATAAGGACTGTTTTTTCAACAGTTTCTATTGTTGAATTCCATAACTTTAGCGACTTCGGAAAAATTGCCATCATAATTTTTTTAAAGATTGTTCTAAGTCCCTAATGCCGAATCAAGTAGAATTTTAATTTTAACAAACATTTCGCATGACACAAGGGCCTACACTAAAGTACATTGAAGCTATCTGCCACGGCCCGCACCGGGCCTAAGCATTTAACGCGTACACCACACATATTCGTTATAAGGTAAGGAATAGTAGGCCTATGTTAAATATTTTGAAACTAATTTGACTGAGAGCTCTCTGTGCTTATGACAGCAACAGGTTCCATTCCAATTAGATTCTAAATATTGAACAGACAACTGCTCTCAAGCATAGATGCCTTAAGATTGAGACATCGAGGCAACATCGCTCAGTCAACTTACTTTCAAAATATCTAAGAGAAGATGGGTTAGATTGTAAATTATTTCTGCGAGCTGGTATATTCAAATGGTTACATATTAGGTGCGGTGTACATGATTATATTTTAACCCTTTAAATCATGAATTCCTATAATCCCGAGCTTAATCTAGAGTCAGCACGAAGTCGTAAAACACTTACGGGTGGGACAGAGGGGAAGCGGGGAGGGGGTGGGGCGGGGGAGGGGGGGGGGAGTTAAATCGAGAGACCACGTGCACTGTGTAAGTGGACACTCGGAAGTAAGAGAAAGATAAGAATTTAGAAAACAATTAGAAGAGAAGAGAAAATTGAATGTGTATAGTATAAACGATTCATGAATATATTTCCTCACTCATTCATATGACGGCATAATCAACCACACGACGTGTATGCTGACGCCATAAACATGACGTCATGCATTATTCTATTATGCCCGTTTTTAACGCTTAATAGTCCGAGACATTATATAGATTGTATGTTTTTGCTATTCATAGGCAGCAACAGCACCCAGTCAAATTAGTTTCAAAATATTCAAAATATTCAACAGATTGCCTGTATAGTTTTCTGGGAATTACTAGTCAGGCAGTTCGATGATCGATCACAGCACGAGAAAGGTGTGTGCGGATCTTAGCTAGAGATGGGCGGAGAAAAGCTAAAATGAAATGTCCATTACGGTTCGAGCACAACATAGCGCAGCACCAGGCGTCATTGTGTGGCCGCTCAGGGCTACGAGAATATCCGTGTTGGGTCTAGAATTGCGTATAGGCGCGGCCATTTTGCGCAGGGGATTGTGGTCCCTAACGGCTAAGTAGAAAGATAGATAGAGCGCACCGCTTTGTTTAGATTGGAACCATAGATATAGGATATATACATATATATATATATATATATATATATATATATATATATATATTGGCTAGATTGCTCATACGCATACGCTCATCGGGGAATGAGATAGATGTCTTGACCGCTGGATCTTCACTGACTGATTGACATCTGACGCAGATTATTCTTTTTTCGTTAATTGGAATAGAAATTCTGCTTAAATAGCATGCAAAATACGGAACTACAAAACCACAGTAAAAATAAAGTGTGGAAATACGTTAATACGTCGAGGCGGTAAGAATTACAGAAATGCGTAAAACCTAACACATACATCGCTGAAATTCCAAACATTGTGATAACTATATGATAACTTCGATTCAGTTTGGAAACTGCTGCCGTAAACCGTTGCTGCACACATGTAGACAACTTTCCGCATTATTGTTTACATAATCTACACAAATCTTTCTTGTACTGCTCGTGAAACAACTAGGTCTAGCCTTTGAAATCAGCAAGATAATGGTTAAAACGAGATTTCTTTTATCTCGCTGTTTCAGCGAAACCTGACACCGTTTGGCATAGAAGACCTAAAAAATAAATTAACACGTTTTCAAAACAAGGTAGAAATTCTGGTTTTCTTTGCAAATACAGTGACTTATATACTTGTATGAGCTGTACTGTAAAACCTGCGACTAGATGGTATAGAACATCTAAAGAACAAATTAACATGTTTGCAAAACAAGACAGAATTTCTGTTTATATTGTGTAAGTACATTAACTTATTTATTAGCTGTTTAACGTAGCCTAAGCAGTCCGATCACTTGTGATACGTGAGCGCATATTTTAGCAAGAGCGGTTAGATATTGTAGAGCCTTTATAATCAGCGTAAATTTGACGATTTTCGCCAGGTGTGTTTGCTCCAGCGACGACGATATTGTCAGCAATTTCGTACGCTAGCGAATACGCGCATATCTGGCATGTCAGGTAAATTCGCTAGTAATTGACGATCGCTCAGAGACCAGCGTGTACCTTCGCCTAGTCTGTCCGCCCTGCCGATTGCCAGCGAGCGTACGAAATAGCGAGAGCCAATCAGCTATCGGTACTCTATCACGTGTTGCAATTTGGCAGCCCCTACGTCGGAAACGTGGTCAGCTGAAAAGGAGGATAATTTGGTAAGTTTGTGGTCGGAGATGCCCTGTCTTTATGATTTACAAAGCGCACCAACAGAGTTGCCAAAAATGTACCACCCAACGACATCGCCGAAAAACTCGGAATGACAGGTAAATAATGTTATAAAGCTCGCCTACTTATTAAAATATTACTGGAATAACTGGTTCGGTTACCGATACAGTAGTGGTAGTGGTAGTAGTAGCAGTAGCAGTAGCAGTAGCAGTAGCGGTAGCGGCAGCGGCAGCGGTAGCGGTAGCGGTAGCGGTAGCGGTAGCGGTAGCGGTAGCGGTAGCAGTAGCAGCAGCAGCAGTAGCAGTAACAGTAGCAGCAGTAGCAGTAGCAGTATAGTAGCAGCAGTAGCAGTAGCAGTATAGTAGCAGCAGCAGCAGCAGCAGCAGCAGTAGCAGTAGCAGTAACAGTAGTAGTAGTAGTAGTAGTAGTAGTAGTAGTAGTAGTAGTAGTAGTAGTAGTAGTAGTAGTAGTAGTAGTAGTAGTAGTAGTAGTAGTAGTAGTCAATATTGTCAACGCACTGGCTCAGAATCTTCAATAACTGAAAAAGTTCACAAATTTAAGATATTTTGGTTTATCTTACTGCCTGAGATTTGTCATTTTGTTTGAGGAAAGCCATATGGCATTAATGTTAACCCTTTACTGGTTCAATTTGTTCAGTAAAATCCAAATATTCGCTTACTTATTTAATGTACATTTGCAGGCACAGACAAGGTCATTCCCGAGAATATGCCACTGGAACGACTGCCTCGGTTCCCAGCAGTAGTAGTAGTAGTAGTAGTAGTAGTAGTAGTAGTAGTAGTAGTAGCAGTAGCAGCAGCAGCAGCAGCAGTACCAGTAGCAGCAGCAGTAGTAGTAGTAGTAGTAGTAGTAGTAGCAGTAGCAGTAGTAGTAGTAGTATTAGTAATAGTAGTAGTAGTAGTACCAGGAGCAGTAGCAGCAGCAACAGCAACAGCAGCAGCAGCAGTAGCAGTACCAGTAGTAGTAGTAGTAGTAGTAGTAGTAGTAGTAGTAGTAGTAGTAGTAGTAGTAGTAGTAGTAGTAGTAGTAGTAGAATAAGTAGCAGCAGCAGTAGTAGTAGTAGTAGTAGTAGTAGTAGTAGTAGCAGGAGCAGTAGCAGCAGCGACGGCAGCAACAGCAGCAGCAGCAGTAGCAGTAGCAGTAGCAGTAGCAGTAGCAGTAGCAGTAGTAGTAGTAGTAGTAGTAGTAGTAGTAGTAGTAGTAGTAGCAGTAGCAATATTTTCCTGCCAAGGAACAGCTCCTTCATCTGACATGAAGTATTCCTTCAACGAATCTCTTTGGGATTTAGCTAGTGCTGATGCATTCCTGTTATGACTTGTTTGTAACCCAAGCAAATGTTGGTCGGCCTCAGATACAATCAATTTGCCATCATTATCCAATAATCCGGATGTGTAATGTGTCGATTCGTTTACAATAAGGTAGTTATGCAAACAACAAGATGCCAGAACGAGAGTTTCCACAAAATCTGGTTCTAAGGCAATTGTTGATAGAAACACCCGAAATCTAGAAGCTAAAATTCCTAAAGAATTTTCAACCACTCGACGTGCTCGACTAATTCGATAGTTAAAAATGCGCAAACATTTGTCAAGATTTCGATGAGGATGAGGTTTCAGGATGTTGGTACTTAGTGGAAACGCATCATCCCCTATGATATGATAGCTACAGAGTGTGTCTGTTCCATTCAAGTACTCTGGCGCTGGCAGATTGAGAAGTTTTCCATCTATTGCTTTTTTCAAACTTGAATCAGCAAACACACCCGCGTCGCCACAACGGCCAGCCGCCCCCACGTCAACATATAAAAACCGACAATTGGCATCCACTAAAGCGAGCAGAATCACGCTGAAAAAGTGTTTATAGTTAAAATACATAGACCCACTACATTCGGGTTGTTTCACAGCCACGTGTTGAAACAACCCGAATGTAGTGGGTCTATGTATTTTGGAGCTCCAAGGCAGACTGGATAATTCCACTTTTCATTAAATTCATTTGATATCATTTGCCACTGATCTTGGGTATCGGGTGTCTGTAAAATAATAAATAAATAATTATGTTTTTCAGATTATTGTGCAAGACGACAGTCGAGATGGGGAATACTTGCCAGATGAGGATACAAAATGAACTCGATTGGATGTTGATGATGAGAATGATGATGACGATGGTGATGATGCTACTTGTGAAGATGGCATCGCGAAGAAGATAGAGCGTCCATTGTCACGTTCCTCAACATCTGATCAGTCATCAATTGTGACGCCAAGGTCAACTAAACGGCCCATCGACCGAATGACCCCAAAATCATCAAAGAAGACAAGAGATGAAACTGAGTTTCACGTGTTGCAGTTTTTGACTTGGTCACTGGATGAGCCAGAGAAAAAACACCAAACCTCACTAAAAATGATATATTCGGCCAATATATATATATATATATATATATATATATGTAAATGCTTGGATAAATTTGACGATAAAACTCAAAGTATTATTAAAAATGGTATCCAGAATCTAGTATTCCAGGCTGAAATGGGAAACGCTGCTTCGCATGCGATGAGCCATCAGCCACAATCATTGCATCAAGTACAACACGAGCATTATAATCAACAAAATGTACAACAGGAAATCCGCAATCATGAATCAGCATTCCAACCTTTCTTTCATCCGGTAAATATGAATTTGTACTCAACTGTAAAGCACACATACATAGGCACGCACTCACACACGTATACGCATCATCATCATAAAGGCCGTTTTATTCTACTTAACTAATAACTAGTCAATCACAACTTTTTATTTATTTATAAAGGTGGCTAAGTCGCAATTATAGTGTGCCCTACTCATTTCATTGATTATGATAAATAAAATATTTATGATGAACAAAGGATTTCTCTTCGATTTTTTGTTCGGACCATATTGTCAAAAGTTGATCAGTTAGTAAGTAATCAATTATATGGATGCAGCATGGTTAAAGGTGTGCCATGTATCAAATGTAGGCCAGTATGACCCACCTTTCAGCATTCACTGAGAAAACTAGTGTCTGGAGTGAACAGATCTTGGTATATGAATACGTTGTACTCGCCGTGTCAAAAGCGGACACCTGTAACCTAGTTAGCTAACCCAACTTCAAGGTTAATTACAACGCGGTGTTCTGTGGAAGTCGGGGGGGGGGGGCAATCTTTGTGATGCGCAACATCACTAATCTTCCAGCTTACCTTTAAATATTCGACGTGCATGGATTCATATAACGCCTTGCATGTTTCCTTCACAATTTCTGAGACTGTGCTTCTTCCCACTCGAAAGGAAAAGCTTAGGCTTTGAAAGGATTCACCTGAGAGGCAGAACAGAAAGTACAGTGGTTATTAGAGTCATGTCGACAGTGCGTGCGTGTGTGCATGTATGCGTGTGCATGAGTGCGTGCGTGCGTTTAATTTAGGCAACATTTAGACAGATGTCATTGCTGGATAAAGGTTGTTGAGAATGATATGATATGATTGTGTTCTTGTTAGTGTTGTACTTTGTTAGTGTTAGCACTACCAGTTCAAGGGAGAATACGAGCAGTGATACCACATGGCTTTGTGTTAATGAAAAGTTAGCAGTTAACACTAGCATCGACTATACAAAATTTCCTGTAGTTCGTGTGTTGGAGAGTGTTCAATAAGTAACTATATATTTTCTTACCTGTTGCTAGAAATTTCAGGGTTATTGATAACCTCTGTCCAGGGCTTATTGCCGGTCGCATCTTTGTGTTGTGTTTTGCAATTACAGGTGCACCATCCCAAAAATTTCCTTGAAGCTCTCAGGGCTCATTCTCATGTAAGCTTTGTACATGCCTGTATCCTCAGTTTCTAACTCCTGAACCAAGTTCGCATAGACTCCGTGTGATTGTCGACGCAAAATCCACGACTTAGACCATATTGCACGAGTTGCCTAGCTTTGATTTCGTCGACGTCGCCGTTTTAGAAGTAAATAAATAGCTGCAGCTCGTATTACCTTTCGAGTCAGCGCCATTTTGTTTTATCCACGTGGTCAAAATCTGCTGTCAAGAATCGCTTGTAAAAAAGCCTAGTGTGTCCACTGAATCGCCAGCGAATGATTTGGATGATTATATCAGCGATTTGCCAGCGTATGAATTCGCAGCGTAGAGCGTACAAATATGCCTAGTCTGTCGCCCACTTAACGTGAGCGAAATATTTTTTTAAACTAGAGCGAGGTAGCTCGCCTCTATTTAGATTGGAATCGTAGAGTTAGGATATATTGGCTAGATCTCTCCTGTGCATTAAACGCATACCCTCACTATTGGTGCTCGTTGTACCTACAGCTGGTGGCCTGGGCTAAATGCTTACTGTACATTTGCATCAGAAATAAAATACTATTGTGATCTGACCCACGTACATCCCGTAATCCCCACTTCAACACTTATCCGGATCAATCTGACCAAGTTGGCTTCTGTAGTAATCTTGAGAAACTACCATTTACATCAAACAGGTAGACAATTGTGAAAATTTGCAACTGTAATGACTGGCTCGATAACTGAGCCTATCATTCCAATGGTAAAGTACCAAAAACAACGGCCTCATGGTCTGCAAATCGGTATAGGATATCCCTATGATAAATGCATAGATCTGATCTGTCACCCAAACATAGGACGTCATAATTATTTACTTCATATGGAGGATGATGTCACAAGCAAAATACGCTATGAGTGATGTAAATAGCTTCATCGGGAAGCATTGTATAGTCAATCACGTGTAATAATTGTATGTCTTTATGATTTAATCCGCAGGATTTAATCAATCAATCAATCAATCAATCAATCAACTACTGTCAGTGTCGCGATGGAGACCAGGTGAGGGAATAGCATACACCATACGGTGTGCATCTAAAAGAGTCTCATATGAATTCGCCAGTGTATCAGTATATCTGACATGTGAAAGTTGGTTCACTAAACTAAGATTCTTGTCTTGGTGCGGTGGTCCAGCGGAAAGATTTCTCGGTTGCTGATGCTATGCGAAATTGCAGGATGACGGTTTGATCCCTGACCGGGGAAATGATGATTAACAAAGTAAACTAAGGGGTGCATTCCATAGGCGGGCTTAGCACAGAAATTGAAGCCATCCTGTTGCCAATGCGTTAAAAAACTAAGCATACCTACCTACCTATACCTACCTACCAAGCAAGCAAGCAAGCAAGCAAGCAAGCAAGCAGTCTTTATTGATATATCCAACATGTGGACATACAGACAATATTCAACATTCTGATGAATATGTTGATACTAATATGACTGGGCATTGTACGAATTGCGTGAGCTATTAAATCAATATTCTGTTGAAAATTTGAAACCAATTTTCCTGGGCATTGTTTGTCTTTACCATTATCAATTGCGTCCTATAAAAGCTTCACGGGCGTCATAGTCAACATGCTTAGTGAATGACGTCTCTAGCCCCATCGTGAATATTGAATAGTCCGGCAAGCGTACACAGTTTATGTTTTTACCAGGGTTGGAAAAAATCTAGATTTTTTCGATAAATTCTGATTTTTTTATTTAATCAGATCTTTTCAATTTTTATGATTTTTATGATTTTTTTTACTTCTATAACAAAATCATTGATTCTTTACATGTACTCATGTGCTGAACTCAGTAGAATCTAATCTCTAGGAGCTATAAACAATGTTGACCTTATTTATACTATTATTCTATTAAAATGTATTATAACAATAAACATCACAGAATTTGTTCTTGTTGTTCTTAAGACATTTTTGAATTTGTTACCACATTTTGAAATAAATGCTGTTCGACTGGACGGGTCATGACCAAACATCAAATAAACACGCCTACACTACCATAACCATGGTTTGTCTACACTTGATGGGATACATTTTAACCATCTTAATATTTTGTGGATACAATTTTCCAGGCTGTATAACGCTGGACATGGTTTACAATATCTTGAAAATAATTTAACTGAATGTAAGCAGCAACTACTGTCAGTCTAATTGGTTTCAAAATATTAAGCTGGTCTAGAGTTATTATTGTATATTGAAATTATTGTCTAGCGGTTGGCAGCAGACAAAGGCAGGTCAGTTTAAAAATAATGTCCACAGAACTGTTATACGTGTGCTGTTTACGTATCAACTAATAACTAAGGAAAGTGTCCACTAACTGTAGTACCGTACTGATAGGAATAAAGTTTCTTAGTTCTTATATTAGCATAATGTTGTATAACCATGCCTATTAACTGTCTGAAATAATAGCTACAATAACTGTTAACAAAATAAATTGTGTAATCGTTTATTTAATCATGATTTAATCGATTTGATTCAATCAAAACAACCATGGTTTTTTCTTTTTATAATCAGGATTTTGTTGAATATTTTGAAATTAATTTTTACCGGCCACTGTAACAGTGGTCATAGGCAGAAAAAGCACCCAATCAAATTAGTTTCAGTATATTCAACACATTACCTGTATAGTTACCTTGAGATTGGGATTCTGGGAATTCGTGAATCAAGGTATATAAACTGATTTCAACATGGCAAAAGATCAGACAGAGCTTAGCTAGAAATGAATCCCACCTTTCAAATTGTTATGAACAAATTTGATCATTCAACGGCCAATACCACTTAATAATGTGTGATCCTCCCAACATGGACCACTTGTAATAAGCTACCACATATTTTAACAAGAGCATTCAGATAGTTAGCTTTGTCCTGTCAGATGCATGTAGATCCAATCCCAATGCACCGATGCTCTTATGGAAAGAGGGTATAAGTTATCCAACCTGCCATTCAAGTGTTGACATCATAATCAATTATGTCACACGTAGGCTGATGTCACACTCAAAATACGTAATGAATGATGTAGCTATGGCTATCAGAAAAGTTGAAATGTCTGTAAGCTGTGCGACTTGTATATCTTTACAATTTAATAAACATTCTGTTGAATAGTTTGAAACAAATTTAACTGTGCTGCTTCTATAAGCACCGACAGCATCTAATCAAAGTAGTTTTAAAATACTCAACAGCTCACGTCTATAGTTACCTTGGGAATGGGATTCTGGGAAATCATGGTTGAAAGTATATAACTCACAATGACGATGGCTACGAATATAGGCCTATCATCATCTCTTATTGTAATTTAACCGCCCCATGGCATAGCTGGTCAAACTGGCCCCTACAGTGATTTAGAGCAATGTCAAATTACATGCCATGAGGGGGCAGTTTTTGATAATTTACCACTGGAATGACTCTCGAGACAGTCATTCCAGATTCCAGTGACAAGTCTGTGAAAAACATCTTCTTTTGGCCTGCAAATGGACATTCAATATCTACATATTTTAACATTCTTCACCAAATTTAGACAGTAAAGGTTTAATATGTTATGCCAACAATACCAGGTACCGTGTCTATTTCATTTTTCCCTTGTGTATTATAGCATAAAACACTAGGCTAAACATTCGAGATAGGGTATACATTTCCGTTGTTATGTCTCTTAGGGTGTGATTTTCAATAGTAATTTATTGTCCTTTATACTTCACTGGGAAAAGATCCATGCATGCAATTATTTAGCACTATGTATAGACAACTAATGTTACAAATCTCCAGTCAAAACGGCTGTCAATAACAGTGTAGCAGGTAGTTAGATACATAAATCAACCTAAAGGGTATGTGTGTGCCAAGTTAGTAATGCCTGCATTGTGTTCGGCCCAAGAATTCGACCCATATGGTTAGATAGGTATCTGAATATGCTAATGAAGTATTGAGTTAAAAAATATGTTTACCATGAAGTAGTTTAATTCGTTGTACACGATTTCATACCAAAAATTGGCTGAAATTTTAGCCAGTTCACAGTCTTCACCATCCTGTTGTCTGTAGGTTATGCTCAGCCCCAGATTTTCATACACATAAACTGGAGTTTAAAAAGTATAATTTAGCCTAAATTACTTTTAGCTGTAAACAATATGATATCATATCATTGCTAGCTATATTCATAATTAAAACAAATTCTATAATGAAATAATTCCACAGTCCGCAATTCCATACCGAAAATTGGCTTAAAATTTGGCAGATCGGTGATTTTCAGTACCATACTGGCCGCATATATATGGTCAGATCGGTATATGAATACGCTAATGAAGTATTAAGCTTAAAAAGGTCTACCATGAAGTAATTTCGTAGTACACAATTCCATGGCAAAAATATGCACAAGTTTGGTAAATCCATGGTTTTCGGTAGCCTACTGTCTGTAATAAGTTTGGCCCCAAAATGTCAGATAGATATATAAATACGCTAATAAAATATTGACTAAAAAAATTCCACCATAAAGTAATTTTATAATTGCAACTTAGTCGTGACCAAAAGTTGTCAGATGACAATAATGTACATACCGATATCTATGTACCCTGTTTGTAACCAGTTTTCGAACATCTAGCCATGCAGAACTCAATATGCATTATTATATACTAGAGTTGTACGAAATATTACACAATTCTACCATCAAATAATATTATAATTACCAAGTATGTCCATGTAGTTACTTAATCGCAATATGTACCGATTGAAAGATAGTTGGTTCACATTGTCCACAATCGGATAGATGTCAATATGTTCTGGCATATCGCTTGTAATAGGTTCGGCTCCTGTTTACATATATATATATATGAATGTGCTAATAACGTATAGAGTTAAAAAAAATTCTACTGTGGAGTAATTTCGAAATATGCAATTTAGTCGCAACTTACAGTTTTCAAATGCTTATAATTTATTATATATTCAGTATCAGACTCTCTGTTCTCGGTTTGTAACCAGGCCTTCGAACATAATGCCATCTAGAACTCACTAGATATTGCACGATTCTATCATCAAATATTTCTTGCAATAATGTGAAAGTCTTTCTATATATCCTATAAGTTAGCTCGAGAATGTACGCATATGGTCAACAAGATGGATGGAAAGATGGACGGACAGCCCAAAATATAATATGCTTCTTCATATAGCCCATAGCTAATCATATCCAAGGCCGATGCCATTACAACCATCTTAAAGATATGACACTACCAAGAAACTATCATTATTACAATCGCAACCACCATCGGCACTACATGGTACATGTAAGAAACTGTAAATGATAGTAAGAACCTATGTAATTGTTAATGCTAATATGACAAACTAGACGCTTTCTCTCTGTCCTGCAAATATGTTGTCTATTTATCACATATCTAATGGCTATATCTTTATAGTACATTGACTTTAACTTGAAGCCTATGTCTTCCTATATTAAATTGTGCCTGTGTCAGTGCTACATGTATAATTTATTTTTTTATCTATGGAGGCGTCCAAGGTCTAGATATAGTCATTGTCTTTGGTGAACAACCTGTTGTGCTACTGCAAATTGTATATTATATATAAAAAATGAATTTGACGCCCAACGTGAATTATAATAATCTCCGGCCACGCGTTTTGCCATTGATGCCGTGCATCAATATGTGTACTTGTTATGCATTAGAGGTTAAACCAGAGGGCATGCCACATACTCCATTAATTTGTACTCGAATGTTGTACGTGGTATAGTAATGTATGCCATAAAGGGCCTCCAATTAGGATAGGGAACATTTGGGACCGTATTTGCGAGATCAGAATATGTTGCTATTAAGCGAAGAGATTAGGAAGAAGTACTGATGTGTTCTTTATAAGAAGACCCATAGGTTAGCATTTAATCAGGAACCGGAAAGAATAACCATTCACATATGTTCATCGTCAATGGCTTTTATTATCCCGCCATTGACCGGGTTGCATAGTCAATAACAATGGGATGACACAGACAACATGGAATTCAAATTCATGAAATGCATTGCCTTATTCAAACACGTGGCGGAGCCCACAAGAGGACGTGGATTATTTTCCTCGTTATTATAAGCCTCGTCCATTAGACTTAATCTTGTCAGTAATCTGAGAAAAAATGTAACAGCGGTGGGGAAAAGCAGCGTCTTTATCATCACATTCAACTTCAACTGCTATGATAATAAGAAACATGTAAGAAATATGTCTACGACAGAGGAAACTATGATGGAATGGCAAGAGATTTTTTACCTCGATTGATAGCAGGAACTAAAGCACGGAGCTTAGCTGTTTAATGACATATGGGTTATGTTTATTTACCACTGGCCAACATCGTTGCAATTGGTGAGGGTACCAGCTTTGTGAATACAATCATCAGACAGAAATATGGATGGCATATATCTATGTGTTATGAAGATTTTGGACTCTGTATTGCACCAATATCTGCTCAGAAATCTGACATGACATCGCATAACGCGACGGGTGTACAAATGGATCACAAGCCTCCTATCAGACAGAACATAACACCACCTCAGCGTGTGCGATTGTCCTAAGCGGTAGTCCGCAGGGCAGTGTTCTGAAATCAGTCCTCTTTCTTATCTATGGCAATAACATTGACGTTGCCTCCAGGGGTAGAAATGTATGTCGATGATAAGAAAGATCAGCAACTGTAGCCCAGCCATATGTGTAGCCTACACAACTGGTCCAGCAGGTGGCAACTGTGGTTCCATCCTGAAAATATAAACTGGTGATAGTTGATAGAAGTCATGAAGACGAGGAGAGAGGTGGGGGAGAGGGAGAGAGAGAGAGTGGGAGAGAGAGGGAGAGAGGGACAGATAGAGAGAGAGAGTGGGGGGAGAGCGTACGAAAGGGAGACGTATTGAGAGAGAAAGCCATAGGGGAAAGAGAGTGCGAGTACTTCATGTGGGGAGTGGGGGTGGGGTGCATGGAGGTTCATTCCATTGACTGAGGAAAGTAACCACAGATACCGATTTGGGGATCACAGTTTATGGTGGGCATTCGTTTGAAGAACAAATACGCGACCCAGTTAACAAGGCAACACAACGCATGGGAATGATTAGAGGATATTTTCCAGAGTTCTATATGGAGAACCTTACATGCTTGCACAATCCGTCACCTCACCTTGAGTATTCTAATGTTGCACGATATTCACAGCGGATCGACTATGGAAGAAAGAAGTATATCCATTATGAATGAGAACAGAAGGGTCGCGACAATAATACAGTGACACCAGAACTAAACTTATGATGAACGCTTGGAGAAACGAAAATTACCAATGCTGACATACCAAAGAGCACGACATTATAGAGATGTTAAAAATGCTGAGAGGGTCTACAACAAAGTGGTCTGCCGCCAAATTACACTCAGAAACACGTCAATATGGTAGAATCACCTGAAGATATGCAGGATGAGAACAAAGACCAGACTGGGATAGAAAGGCGTTTGGATCAGAATAGCATAGCTCTGGAATAGTCTACCAGAAACAGCAGTGAGTGCTCCAACAGTTAAGACAATGGACCTTTCCATTTTTAGCTATGCCCCACCCATATCTAGCTATTCCCCATCCTCACCTCGCTCATGTTGGGATCGATCGATCGCAGGACTCCCTGCCTATCAATTTTCAGAAAACTATACAGGTACGCTGTTGAATAGTTTGAAACTAATTTGACAGCGCCCATTCAAATTAGATTTAAAATATTCAACAGCATGTTTATTAAATAATAGAGACATAAAATTCGTACAACGTGTCGGACTATTAAGAGTTAAAGACGGGCACAATATAATCATTTATGACGTAGTGATTATGACGCAATCATACACGCTGCTTGCGGCTGATTATGACGTCATATGACTTCAACTCGTCGATGGATACTCTGGAAAGGTGAATTGATTCACAACGCGATATGCATTGGAAGCACATAAACGCATTTAACATGGATCTAAGTCAAAGGCAGAAACACGGTCGTTAGTAAGAAATGCTATGTTGAATATTTCGAACATAATTGGATCGGAAGATATGTCTGCCTGTGTTCCGGTCCGTTTATGTCCAACATATTCCACAATGCACTTTATTTATTTTCGTTTGGAATATGCTAAGTTATTTCTGAACCGTGCTGTACTTTCGAGACGTAATGTAGAGAATAACCAATGGCCAACATCTGGCTATTTAAAGAACAATAAAAACCATCTTGATATATAGAACATCATTTCATCCAGTACACGTATGAGGTTGTGTGTGAGGTTTACGCGGTAAGTGGGAGGGGCTGGGAGATATGTGTAGATTTATGTAAATTTGTATCTGTTAGCATATTGTAGACAGTCTTTATTATATCACTTTGAGCCCTGGGTTCCTGGAATCTTAATTTTAAGTTAACCATATTTTGACAGGACACCTCCCAGTCAAATGTGTTTCAAAATATTCAACATGATATCTATTGAGTCATAACAGGCTTTCCGAATTCAGTCATTCGAGTCCAATGTATTAATATTAGTCATTGTAAATAGATTAAAAATCTCTTCAACATTATTATTGTTATTTACTTTGGAATAATACACCATATTTTACACAAAATATGACATCGCATCTGTCATCTAAATCACCCGTCGTGTGTGGAGGAGGAAACTCCTCCCGAATCTGGAGTCAGAAAAAGGTCAGATCGTTAGATAGGCCCAGTGATAAATAGATAGTTATTAGTCCCACGTTCCCTCACTCCACCCTATGCTGAATTCTGATACGCCGGGTGCGACCCGGCATATCAGAATCGGCATAGGGTGCCGTCAGAGAAATTGGACTATATAGTTATCCGCTTTCCAGATTGTATTAGAACGGCGTGTGGCGCATATACTCTTAAATTACCATACTGTATATTATGTTAGGAACTTTTCAACTATAATTGTAAAACTGCGGACGTGATTAGAAGAGAAATTCAGAAAATTGCGGAAATGTGTTATAAAACGTGACCGAAAGACGCCTGGGTGAGAGTCTGCAATGTCTAGAAGGTATTGGTGTGATTGGCGTTCATCGCGTCCCTGATTCTAGGCCTCATCTGCAGCATATCTAGGCTGGTTTATATTTCGGTCTATTATTGGTAACTTCTCTAGCTACAAGTAGATTCTTCAATTCCTACTATATTTCGCTGCTGGTATTTTTAAAGATCCGCCTATAATAATTAACCTTTCCAGAATCTATCCATCATCTGACCTCGTATGACGCCATAATCAGATCAGCGAGGGTACGATGACGTCACAATCATTACGTCACTAAGGGTTCAATATAGACCGTCTTCAAATCTCAAATAGTCCGACACCTTGTATGAGTTGTATGTCTTTGTAATTCTTTGCCATTTATTAAACATACCGTTGAATATTTTAAAACTAATTTGAGTAGGCGCTGTTGCTGCCTTAGGCAGCAACATCACCCAGTCAAATTAGTTTTAAAATATTCAACATCTTACCTGTGTAGGTTTTTGGAAGTTGATAGTCAGGGTGTTCAGAGATCGATCACAACGCGAGAGAGTTGTGGGTGGAGCTTAGCTAGAGATGGGCGGGGCATAGCTAAAACCGGAAAGGTCCATTCTTCTTGCAGTAAAACATCTGTATAACGATCAGCGTGGCCTGATAATGCGGGTTACCGGGTTACTGAGCCGATCCAGGACCGTATTGTCCGGGTATTGGCCTAATACCGGCCCAGTAGCATGCGTCATACGGGTAGTGGAAGCTGAAATGGATCACATCAGAAAGATGATCGCTTAATAAAAGTCATCTCACACACTTTGACCATTTGATGACTAAATGTGGTCAAGATAATATACATATTTGCTTTTTGAATGTTCAATTCCAGGCCAAGAGAAGACTTTTATTAAATTTGCCACTGGAATGACTGGCTAGGTTATCGAGTCCGTCATTCCAGTGGTAAATTTTCCAAAAAATACTCTTCACTTGGCCGGCATATGAAATTAAGCAGGACTACTTTAGAGTCCGGTGGCATCAAAAGTATAGGATCGTTGCATATTGCCTCTTTAAATATCTGTGGACTTAAATCTAAACTAAACGTCCCGGAATTCCACGACTTTCTAAGCAGCTTTGACATTATTTGCCTAAACGAAACAAAACTGACAGAATACGATAAACCATTCGTCCAAAACTATTGCATGATCATAAAATCAAGGAAAACAGCCAGAGGGTCTGGCGGAATAGCTTACTTAGTAAGGAATGACCTTGAAAACATGTAAAACTGATTGATGATGGTACAGACTACGAATGTGTGTTATGGTTACATATACAAAATACTCATCTTAATGTACTGATAGGTGCAATATATATACCTCCCGATTCATCTAGATATTATTCTAATGACACCTACGAGCTCCTGGAAACAAGCATTATTAAGTTAGTTCATCGATACTCAAACATTTGCCTTATAGGTGATTTCAACGCAAAAACTGGAATAGCTGTTGATTATGACACGTTCGATAAATTCACACCTAATCATTTTGGTGTGACAGATGCACCCAACACAGATCTAAATTCAATACGACAGGCAGGATGTCCAGTAGAAAGATATAACAAATGTGTTGCACAACTAAACACCCCTGGTAACAAACTCATCCAAATGTGCAAAAAATACAAACTTATTCATAATAAACGGCAGAGTAGGTAGCGATAAATACAAGTGTGAGGTAACAACAACACACAACAGTACCCTAGACTATGCAATAGGGAATAGGAACTTTATTGAAATGATTACAGAATTTACAGTAAATGAGTTTGACCCTCTTTTATCTGACATTCATTGTAGTCTAAAACTAATCACGCTAGGGAGCACTGGCCCAAACATAGAACACGGGGTTAACGCTATAAGTCAACATGAAAATCAAAACAAACCGTTAAGGTGGATACCGTCAAAGCAAATCGATATTGTGCCAAACATTGATACTAACCCAAGTAAATGAAATTAAACATTGTATTATGCAGTTAGAAAATGGTGAATTTCAAGCTTAATTGAATAACGTAATAGAAATGATTGGTGACTTATTCCTGAAAGCGGCACATAAAACATTCGGGTTGAAGAAAAAATATACGGAAAAGGTAGTACAGAATAATTGTGAATGGATTGGCAGAGAATGCGAAGAGAAGCGCAGAGCGTATCACAAAGCCAAAAAACAATGTCATATAATCAGGACAGAACATAACATACAAAATCTAAAACGGGCTAGTAAGAGCTACAAACAAACAATAGCCAGACATTCCCAACAACATCAAAAGCAACTGCACTCAAAACTGAGACACCTAAAACGATCTGACTCAAAAACATTCTGGAAAATAATTAATAGAAGGCGTAATAATACGAATACAGATGTGAAAATAGAACCCCAAAAACTATTTGAGCATTTTAAGGCTGTTAATGAACACACTGACGAAGATAATGATTGCAATGTGACCACTATAAACGCAAACATACCACCATGTCAGGAACTAGATGTACCAATATCCCAGGATGAGATCCAAAAAGCAATAAACAAAATGAAAAATGAAAAAGCCAGTGGTATCGATGAAATCCTAAATGAATATATAAAAAGCTCATCTGAAATTATGTTACCTGTCTGTGCAATTTTATATAATACAGTTTTTAATAATGGCTGTGTGCCATAGTCTTGGTCAGTGGGTAAAATTATTCTGATTTATAAAAATAAGAGGGACCCATCGGATCCCAACAACTAACGACCCATAACTTTACTGAGTTGTTTGGGAAAGCTATACAATTCTGTGCTGAACGGCTAAAAATATATGCTGAGCGGCATGAGATTATCACAGAGGCACAAGTAGGGTTCCGAAAGGGTAGGTCAATACTTGACAATAAATTTTCTTAATACACAATCAATAAAATACTTTTAATGCAAAGAAAACATCTATACTGCTGCTTCATAGATTTCAAGCAAGATGTTATCACATTATTTATAACATATATCAGTCAATAAAATCTTTTGTGGCGCAAAACCAAGACAAATCAGAATGTTTTATCAGTGCCACTGGTGGAAGACAAGGGGAAAATTGGGTACCCTTTCTATTCTGTATTTTTATCAATGATCTGGAAAACTATTTAAAGCAAGAAGGTGTACTAGGTCTGCCGTCCATTAGTAATATAAGTTATGAAAAACTATACATGTATTTGTATTTAGCCATACTGCTGCACGCATATGAAAAATTTCATTAAATATTTTACGACGCCCACTTGTCCTTGTGGAGAAGCAGAACAGACCGCAGAGCACATACTTCAATGTTGCAGTACGTATCAGCTGCTGAGAGAAGAGATCTGGCCTTTGACAACCTCTTTTCTTGAACAGCTATATGGGCCTGTGGAAGAACTGCAGAAAACCACAGATTTCATCTTGAGAACGGCTCTACAAGCGTGATACCAGCGATCGAAAAGAAGAAAGATTAAATATTTTTAACAACTATTGTACTTATTGGAAATTAACTGTTAACTTAAGCAAGACAAAAGTAATGGTTTTCTCTAAAAGTAAAAAACAAAATAAAATATTTTATCTGGGTACGGAACAAATTGAAATAGTAAGCGAGTATCTCTTTCTGGGAGTTCTTTTTTAAAAATCATGGGGGATTTTATCAGTGTAGGACCCGAAATTTAAAACAGGGGAAAAAAAGCCATGTTCCAATTGCTTAGAAAAATCAGAGAGCACGACATTAGACTTCCAATTGAAGTTATTTGACGCTATGATAATGCCAGTTCTTTTGTATGGGTCGAAAACTTGGGGATATGAAAACCTAGATATGTTTGAAGCTTGTCATATACAATTTCTAAAATACACTTTGACCGCAAAGAAAAGCACCACCAATTTAATGTTGTATGGAGAAACGGCGTTATCCACTAAATATTACCATCAAGACTAACATGATCCGGTTTTGGACAGATCTAGTGAATGCAGTGTATGGAAAATTGTCCTCTGTACTTTACTATATCTGTCGAGAATTGGAACAGGAAACCAATTTTAACTGTCCATGGTTAACAGCAATAAAATCGATCCTCCAAGAAACAAATCAAGAACAACTATTTAATGCTGAGTATATCAACAAGCACCATATGGCAAAGGTGAGAAAGAATACGCTCCAGATGCAATACATGAATACATGGAAAGATAAACTCAATGCACCGACTAGACTATTATTCTACAGGACAATAAAGAAGACATTAAATTTGAAAATTATTTTAATGTTCTCACAACGAGAAACGCCATTACTCTATTTCATTTTAGGACACTAAATCATAAACTGGCCATTGAAACCGGGCGATGGACGAAAATTGATAGACAAAACAGACTATGTACAACTTGTGATGACTCGATGACGAATATCATTTTCTTTATAAATGCAACAAATACAACGATTTAAGAGCAAAATTTATCCCACTTTACTATATTGCATGCGCAAATCTTAACAAAACAAAAGAGCTTTTAACAATGTGCAACGAACCTGCGCTTAAAAAGATATGTAGGTTTTTGATATTTTCAAGGAGACCCAGGCAAAATAATCATGGCGAGTGAGGAGGATATGTAATCGATATTTTCAAATAGGCCATTGAGTGTAACAACCTTGTATATGTATATGTAATAATTTGCAATGTAACCCCTCTTGTGTATCTCAAAATACTGCTTGCTTCAATGAACCATTTGTTTGCCAATACTTTTCAAGGAAATTTTGATTTTTGGAAAGTATCTTTTGTAAATTTATAACGAAAATTTACCGAAAAATAGATTTCTGTTGTCCTTCAAGTGGATAATTATCAGAAGTGTGGTGGTCGAGAAAATTCAGATTTTGGCTTGGCCAATGTCCAGTTGCAGACCAGGAGGAGTAGTCTTGAGGAGTTACCACCGGAATGACTGGCTCGGTAACCGAGCCAGTCTTTACAGTGGTGAGTTTTCGGGAATGTTCCTCTCTTGGCCTGCAGATGGTCATGTCTCAAGATCACTGCAGCAGTCGTATTTTTAACCAAGTTGATCATTAGTGGGTTAAGTTGACACAAGTTGGTTAAAGAATGATAACGTATCCTTTAACAATTCGCCACACGATACATGGATACGACAGTGCCCGTTGCCGCCCTCTCACCATTAACTGGAGAAAATACTCAATGCTCATTATACCTCCTTCCTGTGCACGAATTGTATATTATTGATAGATCAATTTAATGACTATTTGGTAATCTGAAACCAATTTGACTTGTGAATATGTTCAATTGAGTTTCTCTTTGTGTCTTTTACGAATTGTACCTCGTTTATAAATTAGCAATTTAATGACTTCCGAATATCTTGAAACTAATTTGGCTGAAAACTTTCTCAAGTTACCTCCCCTTTGTGCCATTTTCAAGTGTACAATTTGAGTCACAATCTAATAGCTGTCGATTATTTCGACCTTTCTCCTTGTGCTACTTTCGAGCGTACGAATCGCATTTTGTCGATAAATCTATATTGAATATAATTATGTATATAAAATCTACCGTCATAAAATATAGTATCAACTGTAATACCTCATATGCCTATACAAGGCCTGAGTGTAATAAAGTGAACTTGAACTTGTCAGAAAAGGGCAACTCTTTACAGACCATAAATTATAACTTCTGGAAGGTGGAATAAATATTATGTTGAAGATTTTGAAACTAATTTGACTGAAGCATAATGTTGCTTATAATATCATACATGCATGACATGACAAACTCCTCGTTTATGATATAAAGACTATTCTGCGATTATTCTGAAACTAATTCGCCTGGAACCTGTTGGTGCCTATGACCGCTGAATGAACGCGATATTCACAATTATCCCTTCAAATCTCACATGAGACATAACCAACTTCACATTTATGGGGTAAGGAATATTCTGTTGAATATTGAATATTTTGAAACTAATTTGACTTGAAGCTGTCGCTGCTTATGGTAGTCATATTAGTTTCATAATATTCGACAACTTTTCATGTATACTTGCTTTCAAATTGAGACATCGTAGTTCCATTTGAAAAGTGGTTCCAAAATGAGGATGATTACGACAGGCAATTTTTTGTCCGCACGCGGGCGGTGTGGTTACCAACACCATGTGTGCCTGCAATCAGAACAGTTTGTACAGAAATAATTATGTTGGTGAAATTATGAAAATGATGCAAGAACTGCCCTGTTGGATATTTTCGACATAATTTGATTGGAATGCATTTCTGCCTTAGGCAGCAATGTCTTCCAATCCAATTATGTTCAAAATATTCATCAGTTTGTTTTATTTTGTTTCGGAAACAATCTAATTGTTACTGAGATGGACTGTAGGCCTTCAGTGAATTTAGTTATCGCCACGATCAGACATCCGCGCCGCTACTTGCTTAGATACGTGCACACATTTCCGGCTTGTATTCTAATTTACTATTGGACCTTTCTCCTTAATGGTAATTAGCTTCCTGTGAAATAATGAGCCTCTCATTACCTGGAGATGCCATTATGAACACTGAAATGATGCGCATAGACTCATGACTGGTCACGCACAACCCATATTACACCCTACATCCGTCCATCTTGTAAACTTTGAATACTGAAGATCGAGTATTCGCCCGCGCCTGCCACGAACAATCACAGGTACGCATATTTCAAAATAGCCATTAACAGGTACTTAGATCTAACGTGCAGTACGTGCCGGACGGGATCAGTTTTCAACGGATGGTATTATTAGCTCACCTGGCTAGACTGGCTAAGTCAGCTTATGCAGTAGCGACCATCCGTCGTCCGGTGTCTGGCGTAAACTTTTTCTTTAAACAATTTCTGCTCAATAAGCCTTCGGCCGATTTCAATTATACTTGGAAGGAAGTATCCGCGATGATCCAATTTGTTTAAAAGGAGACCGATCACCCAATTCCGACGGCGGCCATCTTCGATTTGGGCCGATTTTTAAGAAGCACCTTAAAAATCTTCACCGAAACCGCTTGGCCAAATAGTTCGGCGGGCATCTTTGAGCCTCTGACCATCTTCGATTTCGGCCATGTTTTAAAAACATGTAAAACAGCATCTCCGAGACCCCTTGGGAGATTGATCAAAAACTCATGAAATAGTATCTAGGGCAAGAAATTAATACAATTTGTTTAAGGGAACTTGATTGGACAAGTGATTTGGTGGCTATCTTGGATGACCTAGTTTTGGCGAAAAATTGTTCACGGGAATTTGATTGGCCAAATGCTTCCGTGATCATCTTGGATGGCCTAGTTTTTCGCGAAAATGACTTCTCCAGAACTTCTGAATGGATTGGGCCGAAATTGTGATATGATTATGAACGTATGGCCATACAAGTTTTCTATGGCGTGGTAGGGGCCTACATCGAAGAAAAAGATGGCCACGCTGGATCAATCAAAATTCCGCGTTTGTGGTTGACATCTTGGATTTTCGGAAGATTTTTTTAGAAAATCATAGAAGAGACTACTTATTAAACACTGTGTCAATTTTAATATAACTTTGCTCAATAATCTTCACAGAAATTAGATTGGTAATTTTTTACAGTTGTCATCTCGTGTTGTTCGGTTGTGCCAGTGGCCAAGGTAAGCGATACAGGCCCATTATGATTCTTGTTAAAGAGGCATTAACTGCAAGCTAACATGAATTTTTGAAATTTTAAATATTTGTATTGCAATGTAACGAGCTTAGTATACTATTAATGCATACTAATTATTTTACACAATTGTCACCCATATTTGTTATGTTAGTGTTGTTCTGGATTAATAGATTACATTTATTTACGGATCACTCATATTGGAGAGAACGATGCCGCGAAACGCAGTGCAGACTAAAAAACAAAGCCTAACATCGCCGACCATGAACAACTAAAATATTTATAGAACTGGTTTCAGTTTTAGTCTTCTTTATTCTCTCAAGCGGGCAAGCCGTTTTAAAACAACACATGAGGTAGTTTTGATAAGTTACAATGTTACAGTAGAGATGGAGTAATTATTCAGCATAAGATGTTTGTTATCTCACAAATTATTATTACAATAATTATTACATCTTAACAAGCTTGTACATATAGGCATGGATTTTCCTTTATTGCGCTGGAAAGTTGGACAGTCTAAGGAGCATCGGCGTCCTATCGCGCGGTCTCGCCCTCCCGCTAACGCTCTCGTATGGAGCCTCGAGCAGCGAAGCGATGTTAGTGGGTGTGTGTTAAGACGATGGGTAAGGGGTGACTTATTACATATTGCAAACAATGTTCTGGTGTTCTCTATATCAAACCGATATCAAACGAAGTAATTAGTTGCCGACATCGCTATGATTGCACAACACATCATCGCCCGGGATTGCTAAATACACTGTCTGGCATTCTGTGAAATGTGTACGTTCTGTTTGTGTTTGCAATTTTAATATTTGTGAAATTCATACATTTTTGCATCAGTTTTACTATTACGTTGTCGTATGTATAATAAACGTTGTTCAAGTGCTAATATTGCCACACTAGAACCGTTTTATCCACACACTTCTGTATATTACATTTTGAGATCTACCAGGTTTTGAGTCTTTAACAGAGCAGGCGTTATTTCACACTATTGACGTATCTGTCCTAATACGGACATTTTTTCAGGGCCAAATATCATGGCAAATAGGGAGCCATATCCCGTCCTCGAGGCCAAAATGGTGGGAGCGTAATTGCAAATGGCCGCTATTGGCCTCTTCGAAAACCGTTAAATAAAGAAATGGGTTTTGCAACTCCTCATTATACGAAAATGGTATGACAAACCATGAGCTTATATACAATTTTAATAGAGTAGGATGATAGGTAAAAACAAGAATAATAGTGAAAGCATATGCACAAAACATTAAACGAAAAATCCGAATTTCATTTGCTTGCGGTTCGGTTCATTGGTCAGCGAAAGGATTGCGTATTAGTATTAGCGTTGAAGGCGTGAATTCTATGTTCAGATAAAGGCGATTCCAGTAAACGTTTGCAGCAGATTCAACCGAGGGTTCAGGCAAGGGCGGTTCTCACACAGATCAGCTCCGCAACAAACATCCGTGTGGATGTTCGAGTTTTATAACATTACAATAACAAGGCAGGGTGTTTTCCCTTCCACTAAGTCTGCCCTAATGCTCGCTTCCAAGTTGACGGGTGTTGGAAGGTCGCGTCGCATCTTCTAGTTTCCAGGGGGAAACGAAACGAAATGAGAAAGAGGAGACTGGCAAACGCAATATTAATTCGGTTCATCTCCGCCACAAGCAAACACACCGATGACAAGGTCGAGTGTCATTACAATAACAAGGATGTGTGTTTTACCTTCCTTCCACCCACCTAGCCACACCCGCGCCACCCCTACACCCCCACCCTCCTCGAACTCACCCTACCAACCCCAGAAGAACCGGCCACAGGCAATACCACTAGAAGAACGAAAATGTCAGACATGCGATGACATAGAGGACAAATATCACTTCTTAATTCTATGCCCAACGTACAGTGAATTGCGAAAGAAATATTTAAAACCATATTATTGGAAAAGACCAAATGTGTATAAATGTACCGAACTGTTAAAAAGTAATCGCAGCTCAACAGTCTAAAAGTTAGCAACTTTTGTAAATAATGCTTTTCTTCTACGCGACCAAAATGGGTAAACTAAATGCATTTAATCCACCTCCTTTCTTTTCTTTTCTTTCAGCTTTCTTTCTCTTTCTTTATTCCTTTTCTAGTACCTTCTTTCTCCCCCAGCACAGCCTGTCATAAGTATAATGGCATTGTTTACGATTTTGTGGGTGTGGCATTGGAGGGGGCTAATATGTAGTGTCTGCTAACATTTTAATAGCTAAATTCAAACATGAAAATCAAATTATTTGTTCTTTTGCAGGCCCGGAGAAGACTATTATTGAGAGTTTGCTACTGGAAGGGTGGCTCGGTTATCGAGCTAGTCATTCAAGTTGCAGAATTTCTGAGGTCGTCTTATCTTGGCCCGCAAATGGGAATTTCTCAAGACAACGGCAGAGGCCGGCACTCGCCGTCTTCGGTACGAAAGGCTTAAGAGATCCATGTCCGCATCATGTTGTGGGTAAATGAATACTGTTAAACAAATGTTAATTTTTAATTGTATAGTAATTTAATATTGTATTGTGCTAGTGCTCCGCCAAAAGATGCTTATGTACTGTACACTCAAGGGCCATTGGCCTATTGCGGAAATACATCTATCTATCATGTCATAATTAATTAAGACGCCCTCATGCACGTCACTTAGTTCATTATCACGTCATATGATGTCAGATGATGGATGGTTAAACTGGAAGGGTCAATCGCCATGCAAATAACCTAATAACGTTACTGTGCGATGTTGGCCTGTTATATCAAATGGGCATATTCACACCAAATGGTTGAAAATAAAACTGTTGAAATTAAATACGTTTAGAGGCTTTAAATTGTGTTGCTCAATCTAACGAAACGAAACAAATCTTAACATATGATAATTTCAGTCCATATAAATACATTTCGAAGATTTAGTTGTGAATTTGAATTAGGAACTCGTGTCTTAATTCAATTTGAGCACTTAAAAAAAAAAATTAATTTATACGTAATGAAATCATCATATGCTACGATTTATTTCGTCTAGGCACACATTTTAAGCCTATAAAAGTATATAAGTTTAACAATTGTATTTCACCCATTCTGCTGTGAATATGCACCTTTAATAATAGTGGATACATACTTGCGCACCAAACCACCTATAGTGCAAGCTTGGCAGATGGGCGTTATACTCGTGTGGGTTATATTTACAAGACGTTATCTATAGAATGGCTCGTTAACTAATTATGACTACGAGGCTATTGGTATTATATAATCGATGCGGCTATCGTTGAAGGTAACGCGGGACATCGGCACAGATCGCACGGCAGATGCCTTTGTTAGCGCATTCTCTATTTCTATAACTTACCGTTATTTATTTTATATAATTAAAGTCATATAGCAATTAGATTTCTTTCATCAGAATGCGCTAAATATATAAGCACAGTCTCGCCTGAAGAGCGCTGAAATTGAATAGAGCGGGACAGATCTAATACAGTCTATGGCAGTCTGAATACAGAGAGCTAGATGGTTTAGTTCACAGTAGGCCCTTGCGTGTAAATAACATAATATAAGAATGTGGCAGCCACTATGACAGTATTACATATTACAATTGTAATTATTTCGTTATTATCACTACTTTTCATTGTCATCATCAGCATCATCATCATCACCACCACCACCATCATCATCATCACCGTCGTCGTCGTCGTCGTCGTAGCCGCCGCCGCCGTCGTCGTCGTCGTCGTCGTCGTCGTCGTCGTCGTCGTCGTCGTCGTCGTCGTCGTCGTCGTCGTCGTTTCCACCAGCATCATTATCCTCGTCGTCGTCGTCGTCGGCGGCGGCGTCGTCGTCGTCGTCGTCGTCGTCGTCGTCGTCGTCGTCGTCGTCGTCGTCGTCGTCGTCGTCGCGACCGTCGTCAATCATCGCCATCATCATGATTTTCACAATTGTTATATTCAGCATGTCTAAAGCCGTGTTCTCACTGGAGAGTTAAGTGGGAATAACGGGGGGCCATACCCCAGTATTGCGTTACTCCGGTTAAGTCTGTAGTGAGAACACAGCCGAAGATCTATGAATAACGAGAAAAAAATAATTGCGAATTTAACCACCACTCACCCGCCTGTACCCCAACCTAACTTTGTGCTGAGCCAATACTATCGCGAGATATGCCCCATGACGTTTTGGGAAAGTTCAGTATATCTATGGTTCGTATATTTGTTTGTCAATGTAAATGCATGGTACATAAATGCAGCTAACTTTCGTATGCATTAACTATTGTTAGAGTAAAGTAGTTCTGTCAGTTTAAAGACGCTGGGTGTTTTCCAATAGTATTGCTTTATCTATTGTTTTCTTAAATTTTGATAAATTGGACAGAAAAATAGAGCACGACACAAGCCGGTGTCAAAACGTGTGACATAATTCGTGAAGTACGTCACGTGATGCAAAATTTGAAAATGAGGGACTTAGGAGCTTAATTCTACTATTAATTTTATTATTCAGCATTCACTAAGTCTAAAAATAGCGCTGAAAGGTGTACTTTATTTTCAAGATTGTAAGATTTCGGTGGTTTAGTCCGTGTCTACACCTTCCATACTGTTTGTGTTATTTTCATTCGACTGGTACGTTTGCGTAGAGCACATTTTGGCAACTTCGCGAGTAAATTTACTCTACGGAAATGTCCCAGTCGAATACAGCCAATCGGGACCTGGCTAATAATGCCGCGAAGTATTTTGATTGATTATTAGTGTGAGACAATAATTTTACACTGACCAATAAGAATACGGTCATCCTCACGACATTGCATATGACTACACCGAAGTCGCAATGTAACAATGTCGCTTGCGCCGTCCCATACGAAGTATATAGAAAATGTTTGCCAATGTATGGTGATATTTATGTACATACATAAACTCCAATTAGTGAAAATTGTTATCATAGTTCAAACTACAAGTGCGATAATTTTCTTGGAAGCCATCCAATATGATAGTTGGCAGGATGAGTTTAGCTGCCCTTGACGACCGTACGCTAATAAAAAATCTAAAATGAGCTTTCAATGGCCAATCTTATTGGAAAACATGTCAAAGTTTCAGTTTATGCGATAAATAGAACGTTGAACTCAGTAACATGTAATATCAATATTATAAACCTCGTCGAATATTACCACTTTTCGTTAAATAAGCGCAAAGTAATAATTTTCAAATCGGTTAAAAGATAGCCGTATTACATGGTACTTCGTTCGAGATCATCTATTTTCGTAGTTGGTTGTCCAGGTTACATAGCTTAACCATTTAATATATCGTCCAAAACGGATTCTGCAGTGGTCTTGAGAAATGTCCATTTGCAGACCAAGAGAAGACTATTTTTGAAAATGTACAACTGGACTGGCTGGCTCGATAACCGAGCCAGTCATTCCAGTGGAAAGTTTCTTTTTTAAATCGTATTCTCTTGGTCTGCAAATGGACATTTCCTGAGAGAAAATTGAAATTTTCTTGAACAAATTCCAGGGCTAAATGGTTAATAAGCTTCACTTATTCGTGACACGCACGGGTCACGCACGGGCCAGGCACTGGTCACGCCCGAGTCACGAGATCGACCGAGGTGTGGGTGGAGCTTAGCTGGAGATGGGCGAGGCATAGCTAAAAATGGAAAAGTCATTTGATTCGATCGATCTCTGATCTTTCTGACTATCAATTTCCAGAAAACTGTACAGGTAAGCTGTTGAATATGTTGAAACTAATGTGACTGGGCGCTATTGCTGCCATAGGCAGCAACAGCACCCAGTCAAATTGGTTTCAAAATATCCAACAGCAAATTTATTAAATAGTAAAGACATGCAATTCGTACAACGTGTCGGACTTTTAAGAGTTAAAGATGGGCCGTATAGAATCCTTTATGACCTAAGGAGTATGGCATCATCCTACACGCCGCGTAGCTGATTATGACGTCATATGACGTCATTACTCTGGAAATTCCATTATGTTCATCATATGAAAGAGAATATTTCTTACTAACTGGTCTAACATGTTTCTGTGGTATTCGTTTGCTTTTGGAAACAAAATTAACTTATTTATGATCTGTACTGTAAATGTACACGACGCATCTTAGCATAATAACCAACACGTAAGTGTTGAATGTGGGAGTGGCGACGTAACTGTGGGATGGCGCTGGCCGAAAGCATCAACTCTCATGCACACATTGATATGGGAGGCCATGGGATAGCGAACCATGGGTCGACGTGAAATGGAACACACGGTCACTCACACCAACATACCAGAGATACATACATACGCGCATCCAGATTTCGATTAGACTATCAGAAACACTAGAGGAACGCGGAACGGAAGACACACATACACGGGAGACAGGAACACATGTTTTTGCGTGCGTGCGTGCGTGTGTACAATTATGGAACAGCGTGGCCATACACATCGTACTAACATACGCCCACTCCCATCCCTCAGCTGTTTGTACTCGATACGGGATCAGAGGGGAGGGCGAGACGGTGCAATAGGACGATGGGGCATACGCTGACAGGTTATGCATGCGCAATCTTAAGAACAAACGCATCCCGGCATATACGCGGCTAACATTTGTGTGCGACTCTATTAATCCAGAACAACAATATGATAACAAATATGGGTGACATAGTCGGGATTTCTATATAAAGATTAATATGTATACTAAGCTCTTTACATTGCAATAAAAATGTTTACAATTTCAAAAATGTATTTTAGCTTGCACGTATTGCCTCTTTAATGTAATCGTATTGTAAAATTGTATAGTGCTATATACGGAATTAACTATTTGTGCCCCGGCATGCATGCGTGGGAAGACTTGTGTCACCGCATGAAGCCATGCCATATGTTTATGGTAAGGATGTATATATGGTCAGCTGAGATTGTGTGGTCAGTACGACCGGGTGTTCGTTCGGAGGCTATTATTCAAAGCTGGTTCGTGACCCGTTGACCTGACGTGACATGCCACGATTGCCATTTGTAATGACAGGAACAATAATGATAGGGAAGTTAAACACGACATTTTCATCTAAATACAAGGCCCGCGCCGATAAGACCTGACTAATATTGATCTACGCTGCCTAGCGACATAATTAGGCGCGTTTGAATCGTCCAAACACGACAACATACTCAACTATGTTTAGTGAGTGCTGATTGTGTACTATACTTCGCTTTATAACTATTTACGTAACGCCAGGCGAATATGTGTTTTATTTACGTTACGCCCAGGGAGCATATGTTATTTTCCATTTTATCGCAGGATCGATACCATCGATGTCATCGAGGGTTGAGTCACCTACAACCTACCCAAGCTCATCAGCGACACTGACACTCAAATGTCATACATTAAATCCCTCGGGGGGGGGGCAGATAGCTAACATCGATGTCAGCTCCGATCCAAACGAAGCCCTAACCAAAATACTGAAATCTATGGAATCACCCGTTACCAGCACCATAGGTGTTCTTAAATACAACCAAACTAGGTATACTGACGACCCGCTAGTAGTAAAATTGTCAGCAGAGCAGAAAGCGCTACGGCTGCACATCTATCAAAGCGGCCAAAGTGAAGACCGCAGCAAACTACGCCGGGCGCTCAATAACATTCCGCACCACATTAGCGAACGCGTAAAAGATCTTGCTATTCACCAGCCAGACTCCCTAGCAGATAAAATTACTGCCACGGATGACTGTCACAAAATGTTTCGGGCAGCCCGGCCCCTGAGAGTTACTGACTACACACCACCACTCACTGGACACAACTCGGAAGGGCACGTTGTTGGGACTGACCAGGGAAAAGCCGAGGCGATCCGAGAATGGGTCAAGGAACAGTTCACTGACAACGATGATGAGCCCTTGCATCCGTTCTCAGGGGACCCCAGGTCATTACTAACACCAATTAAAACAGCAGAAGTTGAGAAGGCACTTAAAGCACTGAAAAATGGACATGCATCTGGACCTGATGGCATAAGCAATGAACTATTCAAATATGCAAGTGACATTATCTCAAAGCCGATCACGCACCTAATCAGTTCAGCTTTTATGCACCACCTTCCCATCGACGCTGTAGGCCAAGGCACCCTTATCACACTACCCAAACCCAAGAAGCCACCAGGGCCCCCAGCCAATCTGTGACACAGTCTGATCCTCAACACCATACGGAAAATCCTATCCAATGTTACTCTATGCCGCATTCGAGACAAGATCGATTACTTCACCGGATCATGTCAAAATCGCTTCAAACGTGGACGCAGCTGCGCAGACATTGTATGGGATCAACGCATGCTTGTGTCGGTAGTCATGTCCAAACACTGGGATTTCCACAAAATAGGCATTGGCATGTCACGAGCCTTCGACACAATTACACGCTCAAATATCCTAGATGTACTACAGCAGGCCAGTTACAATGAAGATGAGCTACGACTAGTGAGACTACTGCTTGCAGACACCAAGCTGAGAGTACGAGTCAAGTCAGTGAAGTCTGTACAGTTTGAGACATCAATCGGCTCCCTACAGGGAGATGGTCTATCTCCGGTGCTTTTCACCTGCTACCTTGCTGCCGCATTGAAATCTGTGTGGGAAAGTGTAACAAGACCAAACACCCTTGCCCCTCCCCCGTTTTAATACTGGGCATGCCGCTAGAGATGGAATATGCCGACGATGTGGACCTCATAGACGAGGAAAAGAAACCCATTGACGAACTGCTCCCAATAGCTGCAAGCAAACTAAAAATTGCGAATATCTTTATGAATGAATCCAAAACAGAGTTCGCCCACATATACCTATCGACAAAGCATGACACTATAGAAAATGACGACCCACTTCGTGGCGGCGAACCATGGAGGAAAAGTAAAATCCTGGGCTCACTGCTTTGCAGTACTGCTGACATTTCTGCACGCTGCGTCATAGGGAACATAGCTGTCCAGTCCTTCTGGAAGCTATGGATTCGTAGATAAAAATGCCCTTGATAAAGAGGCTACGTTTATACAATGCAGCCTGTGTATCCTTGATGCTGTATAACTGTAACAGCTCCAAAGGCAGCTCTAAACAAACTCGATGCCTGCCATGGCAAACACCTACGCACTATCACTGGACACCGATGGTCAGACAGCATAATTTCCAACGATGCACTATACAAGATGTGTAATACGTCGCCGCTGTCTGTAAATGTCGCCCAGCAAAGAGGGTCCATGTTTGGCCATGTGCTAATGATGCTAGAAGAGAGCCTTGCAATTCGCCCTACTCGGAGCCAGCAAATACAAAGCCAGGAGAGGACGCCATTGCATACATCTGCTAAGCGTGTTACGAGGTGAACTCAAGAAAGCTGGACTCAGTACACTCAAGTCAAGAATGGGCCTGAGGAAGCTAAAGATTTAGGCTGAGGACAGGACACAGTGCGCAAAAGCGAAGAAGGACTGATTGCAGCTGTAGGATGTGTCTACTACTACAGCTGCAGAATACAGTAATCATGCATACATCGATACCGGCCTGTTAGATGTTTTTTTCACCCACGTCCCTAGACGCAAGGGTCAATGCGAGCATGTGGTGCTTGGTGTTTCTCGTGGCGTCCCGAAGACTTGTGCCAATCTTGTAGTAAACACCGGACCTGCAACAGCTTAGCGCAACACTGTTTTCCAAGTACGAACGGGACCCACATTTTCTCAATAACTCTCGTTCTCGCCTCCTAGAATGATCGTCTGTATGCCAATGGGGTGACCCCAATGGTGTTTGCCAATTATGGGTTAAAATTCAAAGGATACCAGCAAAGCTTTTATCTTTTTTAATGAACTTCATGTGAGCCAGATTGAAAATAAATCAACGACACGTGTATTGGACACATGTGTCCTTGCTTTTCTACGCATCACAACTTATCGGTTATTACAGAGACGTCTCCTCGATTTTACAGTATAGTTCCGGAGACGCTGCTCATGGTGCCAGATGACGTACATAGCCAAACATCTTAGCCCAGCCTTATGGATACTGGGACATTATGCATACGTGCAGGTTACTGGGATGGCATTGGGTCAATATCGGGCCCGGTAACCGGCGATATCAGCGATATTTCTGGAAATCAGGCTATCCATCAATCGATCTTATGCGATCATGTAGATTTGTTAATGGTGGCATGCTTCAAGATTGTTTAGTCTTGTAATTGCGGAATCCAATTTCTTAGTCAATCATATGACGGCATAATCAACTATGATATGTAGGCTGACGTCATAATCAATCACGTCATGCATGACTCGGTTTAGTCTGTCTTAAACGTTTAATAGTCAGCCAGGCTGTACGAATTGTATGTCTTTATTACTTAATAAGCATGCTATTGAATATTTTGAAACTAATGTGTTAGTAACAAATTAGTTTCAAAATATTCAACAGCTTGCCAGTATGGTTTTGTTTTCTGGAAATTGATAGCCAGAGAGTTCAGGGATCGATCCCGACACGGGCGAAGTCTGAGTGTTGCTTAGCTAAGAACGGGCGGGGTGTAGCTAAAAGTGGATTCCTCCACTGGAGCTCCTTAAAGCTATCGTGTTCCATTAAATATAGACGCTTTTGCACGAGCTATGAGATGCCTGTTAAATTTACCCAGCATGCAATGCTACCCGGCGTGCAATACTACCCAGCATGCAATTCCCTGACTCCAGAATCGTTGTAACTATTGGACGCCATATTCGTTTAGTCTATTGTCTGCACAAGCCAGGATTTCTCAAACAGAACCCACCTGCTTGCACGTGCAAATAGTCATTTGTCCTCCAGCTCTGGAAGCATAAGCATGCACGTAGGGCGTATTCACGGCAGCACATTCGACAGTCTGTATTTCATCACTGTTCAGAGAAAGTGCGTCAATGTCCAGGTGAAAATAGGAGAAAGCTTTTATATACATTGCCACTAATGTGCGTGAAAGATGATGCCATCAATGAGAGCACCAACATTCAGTCAAAATGTTGTCAAAATAATTAGTATGTAATGTAATTACTACTTGCTATATATGTGATACCAATTTTATTCAACATGTTTGTTGCAACAGCTTCCAGTCTGTATTCTAAAATAGTCACCATAAATTTCAATCAACACGGATTTGAAGAGCAATTTGTCTGTAAATTGTTGCTGACTAAGGCACCAACAACGTTATAAAATTGTCGTCCATAGAATCACACGACGCTCTGTATTACTGTCTACGTAGAGTGAGTATATGGCCAAAATACGCTTTGCATGCACGAAATAAATATTTCGCCTAGCTACCGGGTGTACGTTTCTGTTCGACCAATGCATTTCAAACAAATGCACAAATCTGTCAACGAAACACACGTTTGCTAAGCATTCATTTTTGGCGAGAAAGTGTATATAGGCCTACGCTCACTTTACCTAAATAGTAATATAGTGATTATACGTGCGTGGATAATAATTCGACAATGCTGTTGGTGTCTTAGAAACCAACAGCTTAAAGTCAAATTGCTATTCAAATCCGTAGCGTGAGTCGACTAAAATTATGATGATTATTTTAGATTATAGTGACTGGAAGCTGTTGTAGCAACAATTTTCATTCAAATTAGTATTAAATCTGTACCAGGTAGTGACCGCATTACCTAATAATTAATTTGACAATAACTTTCACGCAAATTATTGTCAAAATATATACAAGCTTTCTCTAATTTTTCTCTGGAAATTAACACAGTTGCGCTGAACAGTATTGACATACATGCCGTCGAAGGTACTGCCGTAAATAGTACGCCCTACGTGCACGCTTACGCTTCCAGAGCTGGAAGAGAAATGACTATGTGCACGTGCTGGCGGGTTGGTTTTGTTTGAGAAATCCTGGCCTGTACAGACAATAGACTAAACTAATATCTCGTCCAATAGTTACAACGACTATGGTATCAGGAAAGTGCATGCTGGGTAGCGTTGCAACACGGGTAGCATTGCATGCTGGGTAAATTGAACAGGCATCTCAGATCTCGTGCAAAAGTGTCTATATTTAATGGAACACGAGAGCCTTAAAGGTGCTAATTCAGACAAAAATGCTTGAAAATAAAATCTTACCATTTTAGTGACTTAAATTGTGTGGTATTAGATGTAATGAAACTAAATAAATCTTAGCATATATGATGATTTCCTTACATTTGAATTAATATAAGCCTTTATGTTGTGGAATTGAATTAGAGACACAGGTAACTAATTCAACTTCACAACTAAAATATGATATTAATTTATTGGAATGAAATCACCATATGTTAAATTTATTTCGTCCCATATCATTGAGGTGCACAATTTAAACCTCTAAAATTGTATAATATTAACACTTTTATTTTCAAGTATTTTGGTCTGAATATTCAATATGCACATTTAACAGAAGCCCTGGGAAGAGACTGAGCTTAATACATCCTTGGTATCGCATCTATTCAAGAAACAATCGCATCAACTCGCAGAGAACACCTCTTGCAGTCAGACTAAAACCTATTCTACTCGAACAGAAAGAAGCCAATCAACGAGACTGATGGACCATCTGTTTCGAATGCATCAGTGAACGCATTACAATATACCTTTCCACTATATCCATTCACCATATGGCGTCATAATTAACTACGTGAAGTACAGAATGACATCATAATCATTGACGTCATGAATGACGTAGATAAGTACGTCATGAAGGCATAATTGAAGACGGACTATGCTTTCGTGTACGAAGTGTATGTATTTACTATTTAAATTTGCATATTCACAGCAGAATGGCTGAAAATAAAATTGCTGAAAGTGTGTACTTTTAGAGGCTTAAATTGCGTGCCTCGATGTAATGAAACGAATTAAATCTTAGCATATGATGATTTCATTACGCATAAATTAAAATAATCTTTTGAGTTGTCAAATTGAATTAGAGGCACGAGTCCCTAGTTCAAATTCACAAATTAAAGTACGAAATTTATTTATACGGAATGAACTCCTCGAATGTTAAGATTTATTTCGTTTCATTTGATCTAGGCGCGTAGTTCTCTAAAAGTATACAATTTTAGCAATTTTATTTGTGAATATGCACCTTTAATAAATATTCTGCTGATTATTTTGAACCTAATTTGACTGGCCGCTGTTGGTGCCATAGGCCGCAACAGCACCAAGTCAAATTAGTTTCAAAATATTAAACAACGTATCTATATAATTTTCTGGACATTCATAATCAGAGAGTTCAGGGATCGATCGATCCTAGCGTGAGTGAGGTGTGGGTTGAGCTTAGCTAGAGGAGGTCGGTGCTCAGCAAAAGCTGGAAAGGTCAAGTATTGACCCAGACATACCAATGAGAAACGACATTACTACAAGATGGTTCACTGTGAATCCATATAGCCCAATTGCTGAGAAATCACATATCCATCCGACAAAACTCGATGCCTTCTATCATGAATTCCATACTACTACTCTTCCCATGTATTGATTCGTGTATTGGTTCCGGAATCAGAAAACGCAATAGCAATAGAGATGCATTAGCCGTTTTAATCTGAACGTAGGATTTATATGCAACGAATAATATTGGCTACATATTGTGTAGCGTGAATGCAAAGGCGTTACCGCGAGACACACGATAAAGACAAACATGATCTCTCATAACTAACCAACGACAAGGTTGCCGGGAATGGACCTTTCCGGGTTTAGCTATGCCCCACCCATCTCTAGCTAAGCCCCACCCACACCTCGCTCGTGTTGGGATCGATCGATCTCTGAACACCATATCTATCAATTTCCCAAAAAATACACAGGTAAGCTGTTGAATATTTTGAGACTAATTTGACTGGGTACTGTTGCTGCCTAAGGCAGCAACATCACCCAGTCAAATTAGTTTCAAAATATTCAACAGCATGTGTATTAGAGACATTGGCTGCTAAAACATCAGCGTAACAAGGAATGCCCACCAAAGGAAAGCCTGTGTTGATGATCGGCTTGTTACAACGCTGGCTGAATACTAGAAAACACTGCGCCTACGCATATATCACAGCAGTCGAAATGAACACCAACCTGAACTAAGAGAGAATCGCAATAAGGGCATATGTCAAATCAGGGAACAAGTGATAAACACTCGTCATAAAAAGAGGAGATGACTTGGTAAACAAAATCGCATCCAGCTATAAAGGACGTTTCCACTTTTTGCTAGGGCCCGCCCATCTCATTGTAAGCTCCACCACATCACGTTCGTGTTGGGCTCGATCGATCTATGAGCTACCTGACTCTCAATTTCCAGAAAACTATACAGGTAGCTGTTGAATACTTTGAAATTAATTTGACTGGGCGCTTTTGGTGCCTATGGCAGCAACAGCGCCCAGTCAAATTAGTTTCAAAATATTGGATATAATGTTTATTAAATAGTAAAGACATACAATTCGTACACCTTGTCGGACTATTAAGACTTAAAGACGGGCCAAACACAATTATTTATGACGTAAAGATTATGACGTCACCCTACACGCCGCTTATCTGATTATGACGTCTTATGACGTCAGAGGATAGACGGATACTCTGGAAAGGTGAATTGTTGAAAATGTTCAGAGCCAGACAGACATTCAAACGCAGCACTCGATAACAATTTGATGCGCATGACTCTAATGGATGAGTCCAGTCTTAGCAAGAGCCCGCCATGCGTGCAAGCGTGGTGATAGATATGGCAGCGGAGTGGGAGGGTGCGGGTCGTATAATAGAACATACACCACAAGGAGAGGGGTTTTCACCAATGCTTTTCATTTGATACCTGGCGTCAGGTCTACTATCCCTTGACAGCACCAGCTTCCAGTGAAATTGATTCCAACATTTCCAACAACTTGTCTGGTTTCTGACCGAATAAGTGACATACTGGAATTATATGCTCAACCGGATAAAATGCGATACTTATTATTGATTTGGTTTCCGTTATTCTTCGGGGCCCCACGGGTTGTGTGTGTGTGTGTGTTGTAATATTTAAGGCGTTTATATGCTAGTTCCCAATGCTAGGGTCTAGACTCACGCCTGGCCTTTATGGTTTCTGTTGAATTCTTGTGAATTCTTGTGACGTCGGTTTGTGCATTAGCTTGTGTCTCTCTGTGTGTGTGTGTGTTGATCATTGTCTCTCGATTTTGTCTCATGTTGCTGTTCTTGTCCATGGCTTTTCTGTTGCTCCTCGTGCTTGGGCGTGGGTGATGGCGATGGCCTAACCTGGACCTAACTGGGGTGGGGAAGGGATGGGGTAGGTGCTGGGTCGGGGGAGGGGGAGTAGGTGCGTACGGTCTTATGACCTGATGTACCTTTGGGGGGAGTGGGGAGGTTGGGTTGTGGGGTCTTTCGGGTCCTGGGACCCATTTGCTCTTCTGGCCATCATCCGAGCAGGCACGAGCGCGCACTTGTTTGATTTTGATTGGTTAGGTAGCCCGTATGGTGACTGTGTCCGTCCGAGGACGAACTCGATCAGTCATCCGGGTTACATCCCTCCATAGTCCCATCGAAAAGTCCGAAAGATTCTAATTCTAACAATTTTGTTTTGTTTTTGTAATCCGTATGTTGTGTGGTTCCATCCGAGGACGAATCCATTCAGCATCCGGTTTACTTTGATTATGCCGAGATTTTTTTTTTCCCTACCTAACCCTAGCTCACGTTCGCACAGTGATGGGCACTGTATGACGGGAAGGCCCCACGGGTTGTTGAGTCGGTAGCCTTTATTGTAATCTGACTCCGCCCCGCGGTAGAACAGGTGGTCTCGCAAGGGAGGATCAAACGTTCAAGACTATCACAGACATTGACAACTGAATCTCTACATGTCCATAGTCTATTAGTGCCGCGCATTGCTTGACGCGTTATTGATTAAGACATTACCTTTGCCTACGAGGTAGACAAGATTTTCTATCTTGATGCCACTCGATTGCACCGTTGTAAGATCAAAGACAACAGACGCCTATTCAACAGACACCAGCAGTAAGCGTACCCATTGAACCATACCTGACCCTTGAAGATGATAATGGTATCTTTGTAGTCTTGATATCGGGAATAAAGGCGCATGCGCCGTGGTTGTGGCAATTCGCCTTGCGATCAGTTGATTCGGTGAACATGGGCAGTTCAATGTCTGAATACTTGTATTGCTTCATTTCAGTAGGTAGCATCTTCCGTTAGCCCCTTTCATGACGAAACCGGGCAAATCCGGCGTCTGCAGTGTTCTTTAGCAATGTACATTTGCGGGTCAAGAGAATTTTTTGAAACGTTATCACTGAAATGACTGGCTCGGTTACCGAGCCAGTCATTTCAGTGATAAATATTTTTAAAAAATAGTCTTCTCTTGACCTGCAGTTGATTATTTACTAAGCAAATATTAGATTTTTCCTGGACCAAATTTGTGTGTTAAAGGTTTTATAACAACATACCCGTCCATTCGCATATTGTGCATTCATCACATATGCACGATGCCACGAATCCCACAGTGATTAGCAGCTAAGAACAATTCACCCTTCCAGAGTATCCATTCATCATCAGCCCTCGTATGACGTCATGATCAGCTCAGCGCGTGTATGATGACGTCATAATCATTACGTCACAAAGGGTTCCATATAGACCGTTACCAAATCTCAAATGGTCTGACACGTTGTATGAATTGCATGCCTTTGTAATTCTTTGCTATTTAATAAACACGCTGTTGAATATGTTGAAACTAATTTGACAAGGCGCTGTTGATGCCTTACCTGTGTAGTTTTTTGGAAATTGATGGTGAGGGTGTTCAGAGATCGATCTATCCCAACACGAGCGAGGTGTGGGTGGAGCTTAGCTAGAGATGGGCGAGACATAGCTAAAACCGGAAAGATCAATTTGTTGGTCATTCTCTCAAACAAATCAAATTTTATCACTGCCAAATTAACCCTTTAATGTGTTTGATGCATGTCCATGTGAATGACGACAGAACACTATTTGTATCAATTAGCAATTGAAATATTTCAGATTCAGATTTTGTATTTACACCCAGGCCACATAATGGCATATGGGGAATATTAATTTGCAGAAATTATAAATGTTATGGCGATCAGACATTATATATCAATTCATTGCGTACCCGCTCCAGTGGGCACGCTTCTATTTATTGCTGTCTAGAATTGCCTATAGGCGCGGGCATTTCGCACAGGGGATTGTGGGACTGTGTCTCGCGAGATCTCCATCGATACGAGATCTAATAATTCTCGGCGCGAAGACACGGCTCTATTTTTAGATTGCTGGCTATCTTATAATTATTATCTTCATGACCGTGATTCATGGCGAGTTCTTTTATTTGTTCTGGTCCGACTGTAATAGAGTTTGCACGGCGATGACCGCTTAATTATTTTATTAAACAGCCAACGGAACTCCAAATAACTACTCCAAATAAGTACTCTTCTTTTGCTGGAGGACTGCGTACAAAACATGTTTATCATTCCTTCTGCAGATGAAGGTACTCAAGCACACGCCCACTCGCGGCATCTTTTACATGTCCACTTTAGCACTCTATCAAACTGACCACAAATGGCTTCTTGCGGTGATCGTGAGAAATGTCCATTTGCATTAGCTACTCGCCGGAGAACTTGTTTTGAAAGTTTACCACTGGAACGACTGGTTGGATAACCGATCCTATACTTCCAGTAGTAAATTGCAAAAGAAAAACCACAATGGTCTCTTGGACGACAATTAGACATAGGACATTTTCTATGACAATGGATTTTTCTGTATATGATGTCATAATTATGTAGGTCGGATGTAGCTGGACGTCACAATCAAAATGTGTAATGAATGACGTATCTAGCTCCACCAGGAACATTGAATAGACAGTCAAGTATGCAAATTGCACGTCTTTACTATTTAATCAACATGCTGTTGAATATTTTGAAACTAAATTGACAAGGCGCTGTTGATGCCTTACCTGTGTAGTTTTTTGGAAATTGATGGTGAGGGTGTTCAGAGATCGATCTATCCCAACAAGAGCGAGGTGTGGGTGGAGCTTAGCTAGAGATGGGCGAGACATAGCTAAAACCGGAAAGATCAATTTGTTGGTCATTCTCTCAAACAAATCAAATTTTATCACTGCCAAATTAACCCTTTAATGTGTTTGATGCATGTCCATGTGAATGACGACAGAACACTATTTGTATCATTTAGCAATTGAAATATTTCAGATTCAGATTTTGTATTTACACCCGGGCCACATAATGGCATATGGGGAATATGAATTTGCAGAAATTATAAATGTTATGGCGATCAGACATTATATATCAATTCATTGCGTGCCCGCTCCAGTGGGCACGCTTCTATTTATTGCTGTCTAGAATTGCCTATAGGCGCGGGCATTTCGCACAGGGGATTGTGGGACTGTGTCTCGTGAGATCTCCATCGATACGAGATCTAATAATTCTCGGCGCGAAGACACGGCTCTATTTTTAGATTGCTGGCTATCTTATAATTATTATCTTCATGACCGTGATTCATGGCGAGTTCTCTTATTTGTTCTGGTCCGACTGTAATAGAGTTTGCACGGCGATGACCGCTTAATTATTTTATTAAACAGCCAACGGAACTCCAAATAACTACTCCAAATAAGTACTCTTCTTTTGCTGGAGGACTGCGTACAAAACATGTTTATCATTCCTTCTGCAGATGAAGGTACTCAAGCACACGCCCACTCGCGGCATCTTTTACATGTCCACTTTAGCACTCTATCAAACTGACCACAAATGGCTTCTTGCGGTGATCGTGAGAAATGTCCATTTGCATTAGCTACTCGCCGGAGAACTTGTTTTGAAAGTTTACCACTGGAACGACTGGTTGGATAACCGATCCTATACTTCCAGTAGTAAATTGCAAAAGAAAACCACAATGGTCTCTTGGACGACAATTAGACATAGGACATTTTCTATGACAATGGATTTTTCTGTATATGATGTCATAATTATGTAGGTCGGATGTAGCTGGACGTCACAATCAAAATGTGTAATGAATGACGTATCTAGCTCCACAAGGAACATTGAATAGACAGTCAAGTATGCAAATTGCACGTCTTTACTATTTAATCAACATGCTGTTGAATATTTTGAAACTAAATTGACTAGACGCTGTTCGAATTGTATGTCTTTGATATTTATTCAATAGTAATTTTCTATGATAATGGCTGCGTACGATCGGTAACTGAAGGATATGCCGTCATAATTAATTACTTTATATACAGGCTGACGTCACAATACAAAATGTGTAAATGAATGGCGTATCGAGCTCAGTAATGAACATTGAATAGTACGGCAAGTGTACGAATTGCATGTCTTTACTGTTCAATCAACATCGTGTTGAATATTTTGAAACTAATTTGACCTGGCGTTGTTGCAAACCTTTAAAAGCACCCAGTCAAATTAGTTTCAAAATAGTCATCAGCTTACCTGTATAGTTACCTTGAAATTGGAAGTCTGGGAATTCATTATTCAGCGTGTATATAAGTCACATCTTGGTGTCGGTTGCTTGAAATGACTTCCATAGGCCTAACGTTAGTCAATCGGTCACTGAATCCGGATGGTATATTAATACATTAATACCGCGCTCGTTTTGGTATCGATGGATCTCTGAACTGCTTGACTATCAATTTCCAGAAAACTATACAGGTAAGGTGTTGACTATTTTGAAACCATTTTGACTGGGTGCTGTTGCTGCTTATGGCAGCGACATCGCCCAGTCAAATTAGTTTCAACATATTCACCAGCATGTTTTGTAAATAGCAAAGACATACAATTCGTACAACGTGTCGGACTATTAAGCATTTAAGACTGACTAAATTGGGTCTGTCATGACGTCATGATTATGACGTCATCATATACGTCACGTCGTTGATTATGACATCATATGACGTAATATGATGGATAGACAACATGAAAATGCCCATAAGCAAGTGGGATTAATTATCCTCCCTCCGTCAGAGGACGAGTACATTGAACTCAGGGCAACAATCTATGATTGGCCTTGTTAAAATATGTGAGCTATAAATACGGGTGGTCTCTTAATACAAGTGGTCAATATTGTGTGGGCCACGCATTACCAAGTGGTATTAGCCATGTAATGCTCAATTTGCTCATGACAATTTCAATAGAGAGATCCATTTCTAGGTATGCCACGCCTATTTCTAGCTAAGCTCCACCCCTTTTTGCGTGTTGGAATCGAGATATATATATATATATATCGAGTCCAACACGCAAAAAGGGGTGGAGCTTAGCTAGAAATAGGCGTTGTCCATCCATCACATTGCGTCATATGACGTCGTAATTAATTAGGTGACGCATAGGCTAACGTCATAATAAGGACGTCATGACTGACTCGATTTAGTCCATCTTAAATGCTTAATAATCTGACATGTTGTTTTTGTTATTTAATAAAAATGCTGTTGAATATTTTAAAAGTAATCTGACTGGCCGCTGTTGTTGCCATATGCAGCAACAGGACCCAGTCAATTTAGTGTCAAAATATTCTGCGGCTTACCTGTATAGTTTTCTTGAAATTTATCGTCTAGTATCATCTCGAGAGTGGTATGGGTGGAGTTTAGCTAGAGATGGGCATGGCATAGCTAAACTGGAAAGGTTCATTGTATTAATAAACCACCACAGTTTTTAGTGCCCTATTGTCAGTAGTATGTTCAGCCCAATAATTTACCCCACATAGACTTGAGCTTTAATGAGCTAGTTATATTCCGAATCTAACAAATTCTAGATGAAGAAATTTTAATACGCAAAATTTAGCTTAAATGAAGGTGTATTCGTGGTTTTTGGTACGCTACTTTCTTTTAATACGGTCGCTTCCAGAACTTCGCTCACATAGACGTATAGGAGTTTGAATATGCTAGTTACGTTGGGAATTTAAAAGAATTCGAACGTGAAGTATTTTCGTAGTATGCAATTTCATCGCATACATTTGTTCCAATGTTGGGAGATCTGTGGTTTTCAATACCCTACCGTCTGCAATATGTGTGGCTACATAATTTCACCGATATGGTTAGATAGGGATATGAATACGCTAATGAATCTTGAGATTTCTATCACGTAGTAATTTCGTAATATTCAATTTAGTAGCCACGGACAGTTGCCAAATGCCAACAATTTACTATATTTGGTATTAGAATCTCAGTTCTCGGTTTGTAATCAAATTTTTGTACAGATAGCTGTGCTTTTGCACGATTCTACCATCAAGTAATTTGGTAATATGTTGTTACATATTCGCCATATGGCCCCATTGTAATATGGTTGGTTCACATTCACAACATTCAGATAGGTGTCGATATGTCCTGACATATCGTTCATAATGGGTTCGGCCCAGAATATCATCCATATGTTTAGATAGGTATAGGCATAAGCTTACGACGTAAAAAAAGATTTTAAATAAGCTCAAACTTAGGATAATTCATGGTGTTCATTGCAATACGTTCACCCCCAGAATTTCACCCACAAATACTTATGGGAAATATGCTAGTTGTATTCCGAATTTAAAAAAATTCTACAGGAACGTAATTTCATAGTACACAATTCCATACCGAAAATTGGCACAAATTCTGTCAGATCAACGATTTTCTGTACCACACTGTTTGCAATAGGTTCGACCCCAGAAGTCCACCCATATGGTTAGCTACGTATATGAATATACTAATAAAGTATCAAAGGTTTAAAAAATGTTTCCTATACAGTAAGTTCATCATATGCAATTTAGTAGTGGCACAACATTGTCAAATTCCAATAATGTACTATATTCGGTACCAGAATATCTCTACATGCCTTGTAGCCAGTTTTCGAACATAAGGCCATGTATAACTCCCTATGTTCTCGTGCTGTGCGAAATATTGTAATAATTCTACCACCAAATATTTATTATATTAATGTGAAAATATTTCTATGTATCCCATATTATTAGCCGTGTATTCTGGTAGAACCTGACTTATCAGGCTAATACCCTAATATTTGCACATATGGTCAACAAGATCGTCATCATTACAACGGTTGAGGCCATTTTTGGCCTTTTTGTCGAGCAAAAATATTTGATTTAATAATTTGTCACTGTTTCCAGTAAAGATATCGTTTAATAGGTGACATAGATATGATAGCTAAATGAAACAGATCACGATGTTGTGGCTGTTTCTCAATGGGTTTTCAGTCAGAATGTTTTCTACTATATGATTTTCGTTGGAGAAAACTAGGTTCACGGTATTGGTTCTATCCTGCCCACTTAACTTTGTTGAAAAGGTTATCTGTCGGTACAGATCGGGGTTCTGTATTGCATCAAAAATATACTTGCTTTGTGCATTTCACTAGCATTGCAGTGTATATTTCTCCAATATATTTCTGGGTAATAAGCTCTTCACGTCTGTTTAAGAAGGTATCAAGATTTAGGTTTAAAATATTCTTTACAGTTTTTCTTTAATATGTTTGAATGGGTGTCAGGGTCTGTACTGCTTCTAGCGCTGATTTTCTACTGACTGGGTTGCCAGTTCTGTTGATTTTTTTATCTTTACAAGTTGTTGATACCTAATGACCCAAATTTGATCTGTTACGCTCTGTTGATGCAGTAGTGCAATTTTTCCATCACTGGCTGCTCTTAATTTTGTCTGTTCCTCTCTCTGTTAAGGAGTTTGGCCTGGAGAAAAAGGATGGATGGTAAAATTGTTGGACTGACCAAAAATATAAGCTGCTTTTCCTAGCCTATAGCTAATACTGCCCATATCTGTTTGCAAGAAATATTCCTTCTTTTGTGTTTATTGGCCGTGTATATATTTGTCATGAGTGGTTTGTATGCCTTTATATAACTTCATTTTTTCATGAAACAGTTGAGTTTATTCTGAGAATTATTATAACCACCGGGCACGCTATTTACCATTGATGCCTTGCATCAATATGTGTACTTGTAATTACATATTTTGGTATTTATCTATTTATATTACCACTGTTTGTGCTTTCGGTAGTAGTAGTAGTAGTAGTAGTAGTAGTAGTAGTAGTAGTAGTCGTAGTAGTAGTAGTAGTAGTAGTATTAGTAGTAGTAGTAGTAGTAGTAGTAGTAGTAGTAGTAGTAGTAGTAGTAGTAGTAGTAGTAGTAGTAATAGTAGTAGTAGTAGTAGTAGTAGTAGTAGTAGTAGCAGCAGCAGTAGCAGCAGCAGCAGCAGCAGCAGTAGTAGTAGTAGTAGTAGTAGTAGTAGTAGTAGTAGTAGTAGTAGTAGTAGTAATAGTAGTAGCAACAGTAGCAGTAGCAGTAGCAGTAGCAGTAGCAGTAACAGTAGCAGTGGCAATGGTAGTAGTAGTTGTAGTAGTAGTAGTAGTAGTAGTAGTAGTAGTAGTAGTAGTAGTAGTAGTAGTAGTAGTAGTAGTTGTAGTAGCAGTAGCAGTAGTAGTAGCAGTAGCAGTAGCAGTAGTAGTAGTAGTAGTAGTAGTAGTAGTAGTAGTAGTAGTAGCAGTAGCAGCCGCAGTTGTAGTAGTAGTAGTAGTAGTAGTAGTAGTAGTAGTAGTAGTAGTAGTAGTAGTAGTAGTAGTAGTAGTAGTAATAATAGTAGTAGTAGTAGTAGTAGTAGTAGTAGTAGTAGTAGTAGTAGTAGTAGTAGTAGTAGTAGTAGTAGTAGTAGTAGTAGCAGTAGCAGAGTACTAGTAGCAGCAGCAGTAGCAGTAGCAGTAGCAGTAGCAGTAGCAGTAGCAGTAGCAGTCGAAGTAGTAGTAGTAGTGGTAGTAGTAGTAGTAGTAGTAGTAGTAGTAGTAGTAGTAGTAGTAGTAGTAGTAGTAGTAGTAGTAGTAGTAGTCGAAGTGAACGCATGCGTTTATTTAGCTCTGCAATTGCTGCCAGAATTTGCTAGTTTCTAGCGCGATTTTGTAGAGAAATTGTATACATATATTTCGTATTAGCATTTCCTTTCAATCTTTATGTTTAATTTGTAGATTCTTGTCTTCGTTGGAGCGCATTTTGTGTCTCCATTTTCTAAAGGCATTCGTCTTAGCTGGCGGTTTCCGGCATTTAATAAGGCTCCTCTTACTGTGGTCAATGCAATACATTTCTCCCCGCGCCAGTCTGCTATTTCTATAGTTCGTAGGCTAGCGCATTATGTTTGGCAAGATCGCTTGAGTGAGTGGATTTAATTCCTTTGTCATTTGTAAGCACAAGCCTAGTTCTTTAACGATATAAATCCTTATAGTCAGTTGGCTGTCCCCGGTCAACTCGAACAGACTAACAAATATATGACTGTACTATCTATTCATATTTTTGTTAGTATACTTTAATCGGCTAGGTGTTAGTGAACCACTTAGAAAGTGGTTCAAACTAACAAATAGACGACTGTACTCTCTATTCGTATATTTGTTGGTAGACGTCAGGGTTTCAAAAGGGGACACTATTTATTTAGTGTTTAGCTCTTTCCCTGACGTCCTGGTGTTATATAAGTATATATTTATTATATATTGTAGTAGTATGGGGTTCCTCCTTTGATAAACCACCACGGCAACCTATAAGCGTACCCTAAGCCTTAAAATAACAACTAAGGGGTGGGGTGTCACGGCTATCGACGTGTATCATGGGTTAAAAGACGTCGTTGGCGCGGGACCTGCTACTTTGCAGGGGCTTATCAATGTTACTAAAACTGTATGGAATGTAACAGTGTCAAATGAGGGGGTCAAGGAAAAGCTTCTGGAAGATGTTCTTATTGTAAAAGGTGAAGTTTGTAACGTAGAGGAAATCGAGTCAGATAGGTTGCTAGTGACGATGAAAGTTCCACTAGAAATTCCAGATGACAGAATCATGAGTGAACTCAAGAAGTATGGCAAAGTGCAAAAGATTGAACGGGAAACGTAACTCTTTGACAGAACGCTAGAAAACGGTGTAAGACGTATTTGGTTTGATAAAGTGGATAGCCCTTTACCAAGCAGATTGACGCTTGATGGCAGCTTTGTCCTGCCCTTATGGTATAGAGGGCAAATTAAAGAATGCCGGATCTGCCTAAGTACTGACCATTTAGCAACAGATTGTCCCAATCGAAACAAATGTTTGCTCTGTGGTTCAAGTTGACCATTGTAAATGGCGCTGTCCGAAAAATCAAAACAAGCCCTCAGTATCAGGAGATAATCGCCCATTAAAGGATGCAACTGAGTCAAATGCTTCTGAAGCAACCGCTACGGAAGCTGTTGTTTTGGTTCATGCCACTGTAAATGACACAAACAAATCATCAAATCCTGTTAAAGTAACTACAGTTGATGAAAGTCATGTATTAGAGGAGGGTATAACCTTAAGTCAAGAAAATACTCAAAATGCAGTGGAGCCAAACATTGCTGTAAAAGACACGCAGGAAAATGATGATCTTACAGAAGAGACAGTTTACAATTCCTTAGAAGATGAATTAAAATTAGGACAGGATAAGGTTAGGACTCAGAAGACAGAAAGTTCAGTCGAGTTTCCGTTAAGCCCACATGATTTAAGTCAGCTTGAAAATATGGTAAATGATGCTCCCGCCAAATGTTACCTAAGTAGCATAATCGTCATAAAGAAGACAATAGCTCAGAATCTGAGATTGAAGTAAATGATATGGATGATGATACAATGTCAGTTGCAGAATCAGATGTGTCATTCAAACACAGAGTTCACAGATGAAAGATGAAATGGTAATGTACCGATCAGAAGGGGGTGAAGTGTTAGTGCCATATGTAACGGCGAGAGGCGTGAAATATCGTCTAGTGCGCCATGATTCTGATATTTCCAAATATGAATATGTGTCTGTGGTAGAACTAGGAAATATTGAATTCGCAGGAAAATTAGGTAAATGGTCTAAGAAACGAGCCAAAAATCCCAAATCTAGTTAATCTAATGATGGCGGTTGTAAACATCATTTTACAAATTATGATTATCTGCACCATCAATTGCAATTTAAATACCGAATTCAAGCAGCGCCACTTGCTTGAAGAATTAGCAAATGAGAGAGTTGATATTGCTTTTCTACAAGAGACCAAAATTCAAAAAGCTGAAGTGTATGAATCTCTCAAAGATATTTCAAAAGGGCAGATTTTCTTTTCTTTATCACAAGATAATAGTGCGGGAGTGGGTATTCTTATCCTGCCCCAATGTCTCAACTATGTTGAGGTTATATCGTCGTCATCAGATCCAAATGGACGATGGATTTGTGTATCAATTGATGTACTAAACACAAGTTTAAATTTGATGTGCCTTTATGCACCTACCTCTCATCAATTGCGCCGTGAATTTCTAAATGATGTTTCCACAATAATTCAAGACAGAACGCCTGAAAACCTAATTATGGGCGGTGACTTTACTTGCATATTAGACGAGGCTAAAGACAGAAACTCTAGGTCTAATTTTAATGACACATCGCATAATATTTTTAAACACATTTGTGAAAATAAAAGCTTGTTAGACACTTATCGGATTGAAAATCCAGAAGGCCAGGAATTTACTTGGTTTTCAACCGATGGAAGGTTAGCTTCAAGGTTAGACAGGATCTATGTAGAAGGTTCATTGAAAGGTTACATGTGTAAAACTAACATAAAACCAGTAACTTTCTCTGATCACAATATGTTTTCCATCACATTAGACAATGCTGACTAGGTCAAACGAGGAGATGGGTTTTGGAAACTTAATGTAGCATTGCTACGAGATAGTTGCTACCGCAAATGTGCGGAACGTTGTTGGAGGCATTGGGATGAAAGAAGAGGTTCGTATGAATGTTTACCAGACTGGTGGAAAGATGCTAAATCAGACCTGAAATATATTTCAAGGCAGTATTCCATTAGGAAAGCACGTGAAATACGAAAGCGTAAAAAGGCGCTTCCGAGGTCGTTGTGTAAAATTAATAAGAAAATGAATGATGGGGGAATATAATTATTACGAACTATTAGTTAAATTAAAAGGTAGACTAAATGAAATAGAGCAATATCAGTTTGATGGGGCCAAAATAAGGTCAAGAGCACTACTGCACACCGAGGGCGAAAAGCCTACACGTTACTTTTGTTATTTGGAAAACGCAAGCGGTATAGAGAAATTAATGCGCTCACTGAAGACTAATGATGGAGTATCAGTGTGCTCAAATGCAGAAATGATTGAAACAGTATCCGAATTTTACAAATCATTGTATAAATCTGAGGGAAGCGAGGAAACTGCAACTAGAGATGTTTTAGCTAATATAACGAAAAGACTTCCAGATTCATGTCGCGAAAGCTGTGACCAATCAATAACAATTGATGATTTGACAAAATCCCTCAAAGGTATGAAGTTAGAAAGGTCTCCTGGATGTGACGGACTTCCAGTTGAATTTTATCAAACATTCTGGCACATATTTGAGCCAGTATTAGAAGAAATAGCAACCAGCATTTTTAAGCAAGGGCATCTCCCTACATCGATGGCCCAAGCATATGTTCGGCTTATATACAAGAGGGGTGACAGAAATAAAATACAGAATTATAGACCAATCTCTCTACTCTGTGTAGATTATAAGATTATTACTCGGGCACTAACATTAAAACTTGGCGCAGTCCTAGGCGAAGTCATTCATGATGATCTAACCTGCTCTGTGCCAGGAAGATCAATATTACACAACGCTTTGCTTATACGGGACCTTATTCAATTAGTTGAAAAGGATTGTATCCCAGCAGCAATAATAGCACTTGATAACGAGAAGGCGTTTGACAGACTAGAATGGGATTTCTTGTTTAAGTCTTTAGACCATATTGGCTTTGGTTCAAGATTTATTAAATGTGTCAATATTTTATATACTGATATAACAAGTTGCTATTTAGTTAACACTCAGCTATCCATACCTGTAGTGTTGGAACGAGGTGTCAGACAGGGTTGCTCACTGTCCCCGCTTGTATTCGTCATAGCTATGGAATCGTTGGTGGCCACATTGAGGCAACGCAATGACTTTCAAGGAATATGTATACGTGGCGTAGAAAGGCCACTAAAGGTTTCTCAATATGCAGATGATACGACTGTGTCTGTGGGTAAAAATACGGATTTTAGAATTTTAAATGGTGTATTAACAGATTTTCAAAAGGCATCAGGGCTTAAAGTCAATAAAGATAAATCTAAGGGATTGTTTTTGGGCGATTGGAAGGGCGTAACTGATAATGTGATGGATATTAACTGCTCAAATGATGTCATAAAAATTTTGGGTATTTACTTTAGTAGAGAACAAAATGTATTACTAAACAGGGAAGAAAGGATATCCAAGCTAAAGTGTGCATTACTAAATTGGAAACGACGTCGCCTAACTGTCTTTGGCAGGACATTTGTCCTTAATAATTTAATTTTATCTGGACTGTGGTATACCGCTTCTGTAGTTCATATGCCCAAATCAGTAGAGTCAAAGATCAACACGTTACTTTTGTCCTTCTTATGGGAGGACAAAGCCCATTTACTATCACAGTCAATCCTCACCAATGAAAAGCATGCCGGAGGCCTGGATTTGGTTAATGTTTCAGCAAAGTGTGCTTCTTTAAAATTGAAATTCTTGAATAAGGTACCTACTTCAAACTCATCTTGGTCAAGTGTTTCAAGGGCACTTCTCCAAAGGTACGTTGATCCAATGTTTATTTATGTGCAATAAATTGCCACCTAATCATCAAAAGATTCCAAATGTATATAAAGAACAGCTCGAAGCCTTAAAATTATTTACACGATCAATGCCACAACCCAATTGTTGGGAAGATGCCTTAGAGCAACGTCTTTGGGGCAACGAGTTGATTCGTGATAATGATGATGTATTATATTTGCCCTCTATGGCCAAAAATGGTATTCAATATTTACGTGACTTGGTAAATCCGAAATCTCGTAGATGGATTGCGATGCAAGATGTAGCAAGAATAACATCAATGAGACATATTGATGCTCAGCGCTTATTTGTTAGAATAAAGAATGCAATACCTGCTGTATGGTTCAAATTGCCGAAAGCACGTGGTAACATTGACATGTTGCAACCAACATTAGTATTTATGTCAGAACATAAAAATACAACATGGCATCTAGAGACTGGTATAGAATTCTAATGCAAAGTCGGAGACAGACTCCTATTGTGGTTAGGCATTGGAACAATTTAGGATGCACGCCAAAGAACTGGAAAAATGCCTGGAAAGCAATACATCTACCGTGTCTACCAGGAAATGCACGGGACCTGGCATGGCGATTACTCCATCGAAGGCTATGGGTCGGTCATCTTACTTATATGTGTAAAATATCAAGTACAGACCGGTGCTTATTATGTAATACTGAGGAGGAAACGATAGACCATCTATTTACTCAGTGTCGCATAACTACGGGCTTTTGGGTATATATCAATATGCTCCTTGCTAAATTTGGAACCAAATATGTGAATTTAGTGGCTGAAACAATTTTGTTCAAAGATTGCTCAACTATCGGACGAATCATTAATAGCAAGGAGAAACAATTGTTAATAACCCTGTTATCTGTAGGAGTGTGGGCCATCTGGAAGCATCGGTGTTCAGAGGCCAGAGATAAAACCGGCAACAACCATCAGAGAGACATACAAGCTATATTTCGATCATTGTTGATAAACTGCATTCATTGTGAATTTTACAGGCTAGTAGAACATGGGAGAGAAAGTAGATTTAAAGACGTATGGTGCAAAACTGGCCTAGTATCAATTGAATACGGATATCTTAAAATATCAGAAGCGGAACTTGTATAAGCTAGCACACTCGCTGCTTGCTGTATATTGATAAATGCTATTTTAATTTAATTTAATTGCCTTTATTTTAAAATTGTAATGCCTTAGGAGACTCTAATCTTGACGAATATCCTAACCTTGGGGTCAGAATATTTAAATATCAAATGAGCATCATGTCAATATTCTGGAAGTGATCCGATTTTCAAGTTAACAATTAGCTTCCTGTTGTAAATATTTACTGTAGGTGTATTTGTTCCAGGGTAATTTGCAAAAACTTACAATGAAGTAAATTTAGAATGTGACCCCAGAACGCCATCGAAGTAGTCATAGTTTGTATACGTTTGCTTTGTGTATTATATTATATAAAGGCTACTACGTCCGTTGGGTATTTAATAATCGGCTAACTGGCGTCAATGAGTGACTTTTTGTTACTTATTGACGAGTTACCTCGCCACTTGTTGGCGAGCTGCACTAGCCATTTGGCCCTACTACTATACAGTGTGCTACGTTAAACTGCATATGATCTACTTAGCCTGCCGGTCATGAATCGGCTCAATGGCATCAATGATTAGCAGTAGCTTACTGCTAATTATTGATGAGTGGCTTTACCACTTGTTGGTGAGCTATGCTCGCCATTTGGGCCTACTACTACACGGTGTGCAAATAGCAATGTCTTTGTTGAATTATGTTATGTTATCAGCTCTTTATTAATTATGTTTTCTATGTAGTTATGCCACGGTTGTGGTATATGATAATAGAGTATTTTAGCTTGCACTGTTTTGACATGTTAGATTTGTATTGTTATTCTATTAATAAAGCCTGCTATTTCAACCGATTTTTTATGGGGGTTTGCAAGCCTTTTTAAAGGAGTTCCTCCGGGAAGTGTATCCGACTGCGTCAGCGTCGGATTTTCAACAAAAAAAGAGAAAAAAAAGTAGTAGCAGTAGTAGCAGCAACAGTAGCAGTAGCAGCAGTAGTAATAGTAGTAGCAGTAGTAATAGTAGTAGTAGTAGTAGTAGTAGTAGTAGTAGTAGTAGTAGTAGTAGTAGTAGCAGTAGTAGCAGTAGCAGTAATAGTAGTATTAGTAGTAGTAGTAGTAGTAGTAGCAGTAGTAGCAGTAATAGGAGTAGTAGGAGTAGTAGGAGTAGTAGTAGTAGTAGTAGTAGTAGTAGTAGTAGTAGTAGCAGTAGTAGCAGTAGTAGCAGTAGCAGCAGCAGCAGTAGTAGTAGTAGTAACTTAGAATTATTATGAAAGCTACAGTTATTATTTACACGTACTTCATAATTAGTAATAACAGAATTATTACTGTTATTGTACCGCCATCTCAATATACAAAGTACTAATTTTTTTAGTGGTCCTATTGTGGGGGTCATCAGAATTTAGATTATAATAACTATATAATAACTGATTATAAAAAATGTCAGATTGGTATTCTTAGAAATGGGTCATTGCTGTGCATGAATACAGAAAACCGTATTTTCAACAGTAGACATGGAGACTTAACGACCATTTATAATGCGATAGAGACTATCTTGGAAATTCACCGCACGGTAAACGTGCCAGTCATTCCAGTATTTAATCTACAAAACGGTCCCTTATCGTGTTACTTTATAATTGTTCTACAATTAGGTTTCTTGTTATTGTTTCTTGGATAGCCCCGGTGTGGGGCACCAAACTGGTTGCTAAGGCAGGTGGTTGTTTGCATTATGTGATTTGGCGTCGGCTAAAATGTGACGTGTTTTTTATGACATCAGAAACTTGGGTCAGTTTTTAGTTGGTTTAAGGGAAATCTTTAAGAGGACCACATTATAACGTTATACTATAACCTTAGCTGACAACTGACGGATTTCTATTATGACATCAGGTACTTGGGTAGCATAGGGTCGGTTCTTAGCTAGCTTAGGGGAAATCTTGAATAACCAGTGTGGGTGGGACACCAAGCGGGTTACTAGGGCAGTTGTCTGCTTACGTTGAATGATTGTAACGTCAGATAAAAAGTGACACATTTTTATTATGACATCAGGTACTTGAGTAACAGATCGGATCGATTCTTAGGTAGTTTATGGGGAATCTTGTGCACCCACCCAGTGGAACCTGTTCACTAATGCAGGTGGTTGTTTAATCAGTTTGTTCCATTTGGGTTCGAAAGCATGTGGTCCGTCTCGACCACTAGTCTGAATGAAGCGACATCTAGCGGTAGAGTAGTTTTCTGGACATGGCTGACTACTATGTGTAACCCTTATTATTATTAATATTCTTGTCATTGTTGCCTTTGCTGTTGCCATCGCTGTTGCCATAGCTGTTGCCGTTGCTATTGTTATTGTTGCTATTGTTATTGTTGTTGTTGTTGTTGTTGTTGTTGTTGTTGTTGTTGTTGTTGTTGTTGTTGTTGTTGTTGTTGTTGTTGTTGTTGTTGTTGTCGTGAATAAGATTATGTTACGATCGTTTAACTTCGTGAGATAATTTTCCATTTCCCAATTTATTTTAAAAGAGTGGTAGATTTTTCCCTTCCAAGATACATTCATCTCTGATTGCGATGTTTGGGTATATTGGTCATCAAGATTTTTGTTTATTCTTATTTTTGTTTCATTGAAGGTGTGTATTGTTTGGTCCGTCCAGAGATAGCTATGCCCCGTATTATCTAAACTATTTTTATAGAGTCTAGCCATTTGTAGTATGTTCCGTTCTGATTGTGGTCTAATAGAATATGTTTGTATATTTTGCAAGTGAGTTTGATCTGCTTACCTGAGATGAGCCTTAGCCAGTATGTTATCATGCGTTTTCGTATTACAATTTTGATTGGGGTTTCTCCCAACTCGCCGTATATCATATACTTTGGAGTGCTATTTTTTATTTTTAGGATGTACCGGAAATAATCTAAATTTGCTTTCTCTAATAGGTTACAGTTTTCTAATCCGATGACCTCGCACCCGTATAGTAGGATTCGCTCAATTATTTGGTGGTACAATTTAATATGCCAATTCGGTGGTATGTCCAGTTCCCTGGCTCGGAGATGTAGTGCAAGAGTGACTCGATAAACGAACAAGTTGTGTTCCTCGGTCCTCGGGAGCTGTGGTCATACACTATCTAGAGATCAATGCATACTGACCTTAACACTAGCGCATGCCAATAACCGTGGAGTGATATCGGAACATGTCACCATAGATTACTCATCATAAGAACTACCAGTTATCACATTTAAGCCAAGTTTATGATAGTTTTCTTAGAATTACCCATCGATGGAGACACGTTCGGTGGTCATAGCCCAATGCCAATGTTAATATATATTGGCATTCACCTAGGGTATGACATTGACCGGGAAGGGCCACGGAACATGTCTTAGTTGATTGGATACACTAAGAACAGTCAATTTGATTCTAAGATCTTTCAGACTGCGTCCGTAGACAATATCTTTCAGTGTATGCGTTGTCGATTTTAATTCCCTTGACTATACGAAATGGCATCCAATCATCGGAACATGGCTCAATAGATTGCACACGCTTAAGACTAGCAATTATTGGGGCATAGCATTGCTGAGATGAGCACACGTGTATGCTAATATAAGCATATTATATTCATCATTAATAGTGTCAACTTTGACACCTTCCATTAATCTTCGGTTTTATGCATGTGGAATAACTGGGTGTCGACCGCTAACTCGATTTAAGGCACTCAAACCCCAACAGAACTGAGGAATCCGGTTTATCCATCAACCATATGCCGTCATAATCAACTACGTGCCGTGTAGGCTGACGCCATAATGACGTCATGAATAACCCGATTTAGTCAGTCTTAGATGCTTAAATGCCCGTCAGACTGTACGAATTGTATGTCTGTACTATTTAATAAACAAGCAGTTGAATATTTTAACACGAACTTGACTGGACACTGTTGCCGCCATAAGCGTCCAGATACAATAGTTTCAAAATATGTAACATGTTAACTGTATAGATTTCTGGAAATTGAGATTCAGGGAGTGTATGGATCGATCAATCGCAATATGGGTAAAGAGTGGCTGGAGCTTAGCTAGAGATGGGCGGTGCATAGCTAAAACTGGATTCATCCATTATCGTGTTGATGATTTTGAAACTAAGTTGACTGGAAGAAAATGGCGATTTGTCTGTCTGTCGTCTGTATGTCGACTGTCGTCTATCTGGCAACAATTCATGAAACCATTTCCTCACTCAATCATATGAAGTCATAATCAAGTAAGTGGCGTGTAGTATTACGTCATAATCATTACGTGATGACTGATTCGATTTACTCCGTCTTAAACGCGTCTTAGTCCGGCAGATTGTATGAATTGTATGTCTTTACTATTTAATAAACACACTGTTGAATATTTTGTAACTAATTTGACTAGGTGCTGTTGCTGCCATAGTCACATCATCACGCTGTCAAATTAGTTTCAAAATATTCAACAGCTTACCGTACAGTTTTCTGGAAACTGATAGTCAAGGACTTCAGGGATAGATCTATCGCAACGCAAGCAAGGTGTGGGTGGAGCTTAGATAGAGATGGGCGGGGCATAGCTAAAAGTGGAACGGTCCATTGTAGCACGTTTCGGCATGTGTAGATGAATTTAACTCCCACTTTGGCAGATATGTTCCTGTATGCAATCGATCTATTTGAGTCATGAATATGAAGTGGGCTCGCCTTCAAATAGTACAGTTATGGCCCTTGCATTGTTTTCACGGCATTCAATGTCTATATGCCAACTCCGTCTTAGTAGATATTTATGCGACCTAGCTGAAACACAGTCAAAATCCGTCTCCAAGCTATAAATAGCTTGAGCTTACATGAAGAAATAGGCAAGAAATGCACAGTTTAAACTGCACAAATCGCAGATCGGTAATTCTGATTTCATCTTTTTCAATTCCGGCATTCGATAAGCCGCCTGTATCTGCCGTCTCCAGAGTCACGGGTAAGATTAGACTCACAGGCACGTCCCTCTCCGCGCCGGAGATAAGGGACTTATGACGTTCACAGACATCTGACGGCTGATTGGTCAGGCTAAAAAGGGATTTCCCAGATAATGACGTTATTTTATTGATAAAATACTAATAATTGAAAAGAAATATGTAATTAGCAATTCTTTGGGCAAAGTAATCAATGCGCCTTTCGGGTTTTAGCTATGCCCCGCCCATCTCTAGATAAGCTCCACCCACACCTCGCTCGTGTTGTGATCGATCGATCTCTGAACATCCTGATTATCAATTTCCAAAAAGCTACACAGGTAAGTTGTTGAATATTTTGAAACTAACTTGACTTGGTGCTGTTGCTGCCTAAGGCAGCAACAACGCCCAGTCAAATTAGTTTCAAACTATTCAACATAATGTTTATTAAATAGCAAAGAATTACAAATATATACAATTCATACAACGCGTCTGACTGTTTGAGATTTGATGACGGCCCATATGGAACCCTTTGTGGCGTAATGATTGCGACGTCATCATACACGCGCTGAGCTGATTATGACGTCATATAGGTCAGATGATGGATGGATACCCTGGAAAGGTGAATTCCAATTAGCAATTCCAATTCCTAAAAATGTACCCAATTATGCCTCTTTATGCAATGTGCACAACTTCTACTTACCCCCAGCCCTGGTGATGGTTAAATATTAGCATTTTGAAGCTCTGCATGGGTGGTTCTCAGTTAATTTACCTATATACACACATTTATGCAAGAGCAGTTGATGATATGATACATTGATTCTGGTCATGAAATATAATCAATCGCATGTATAATACAATCATGAAATGATTCACCCATCTACATGATATCATCTAGTAAACACTCCACCTCACAATGGGATAAGTAATTTAATGCTATTGTGTTTGTTCTAGAACACATGCTTATTGATTTAGATGTCAAAATTAACTTCAGTAAGTGAGTTTTCTATTAGGTAAGAATCCATAATATCGATTTCTGTTATTCACATAATTTCAGATCTAGGATATAATTTATAAATTATTGCTATGATTTGTATACATCCACCTCGTGCATTGCGTAGAGTGTTCGCAATATCTTTGATGCATATATGTTTATTGCTATTTATTACCACACAATACAACGCAAAGAATAACATATGCATTGGTCCTCCTAGTACCCCTTCAACTGTTATCATTCCTCGAGGCCAAGCAAAATAATAATCCAATCACACGCCTCTAGTAGTGTGTAAATTTAGGGAATTATGGCTTATGGCGAAGGGTGGTGTTTCTTTTACCCTGATTTTGCTAAGCACGGCAATATGAAGCTAGAAAAGTGATAAAAACTATGAAAATACAATTAATTCTACAATCAATGCGTGTGTGTAGTAACATGTTATGGGCAGGTAAAGCGCATCCAGTGTTGCAGGTACTTGTAAGTCATAAATCACAGACACCCATCTACATGTTAACCCTGTACAGGATATTTCATTTAGCTTTTTCTTAACTAGATACACAATTAACCCTTTGCACTCTGATGTCAATTTCTTTTTAATTTTCAACTTAAATTAAAGTCCTGATGAACTGGTGTTCATTTTTAAACATTTGGTGCAAGTTGTTGCTGTTATAGATAGATTCAGATTCAAGATTATTTATTCCCATATAGTTAAATAACTTAACAATTCAAAACAGGCATCCACCAAAGGCAAGGCCTACGATGTGGTGAATGTAGTGGATGCGTGACATATAACGTTTATACCAGACTGTATACATATGGTAGTGTATACATATAACGAGTATATATGTTATATTACATACAACCTCATCAAACAAAATTGTTGAAAAATGTAAACCAGTTTCTTTGATATTGACACTGTAAAATATAGAATATTGACATCAGCGTGGTAAGGATTAAGCACGATCACCGCCTATTCAAAGTCAGTCAGACCTATTTATTTTTTATGCGGAGTAACGGCGATTTCCATTATAATCAGTGGTGCTGTGATTAGCTGGCCAAATCTACCGCCAGAAGTGTTTGCCCAACCTACCCACCCTCACCTTCTTCACGCCCACATCAGCTCCTACACCTCAAAATGTAACACACCAGTGATGGTTATGATGCTATTACGCATCTTCTGCCAGACTAAACTGATTTAGAGGCATGCCAACATTCATGAATATTTTCACATGCGTAAACCGAAACGGACATGTATGGTTATCACTCCTTCGCCTCCAGCAACCCCCCCCCCCCACCACCACACACATACACACACACCATGCTCCACACCATCCTCGACCAAACATCGGCCATCTCAATTGTCTAGAATATAATCTCTCGCCATTCACAACATCAGCCATCAGCATTGGGGCACTTATTTGAAAAACAACAGCACAAATGTTGTCATTCACATGGCCATTGATCAAGTCATTTGATTCACGAATACTGTGGTAAAACCCGTTATGAAAACAGTAATCAAATCACCAACATCCATATCTTACACGCATAAAGTGGAAATGTACGATATTTCACTGAACAAATTCTTATTTAGATGAGTAATGCAGAGTACGATATAATGTATGGGCTGGAAGGTTATAGTGTTTACGTTTGGTCGCTTTGACAGCCCTGCTTCCCGGTTCTAAAAAATAATGACGTAATGACGACACGAAAGAAATCTGGAACAAAGCAACCTTGATCAGTCACTATTTCTCAGTCAAATCAGACAATTTTGTCAAATTAACTGGCCAACCATTGAAATATTGATACCTTTTGTTCGAATATCCATCAAACAGGACAAATACTGTCTATACGGAATAACGTGATTGTCGTTTAAAATCGGACCAAATTACCACATAAATACAAGGGAAAAAGCGGTGGTTTTATTCAGCCAAGCACCATCTCATGCACACCGCGTTATCACCTACGTCACGAGCCGCTTTCTGATTGGTCGAAACTCCCCATTCCTTTCTGAAGGAAAGAAAAATGGCGTTGATCCCGAAAATCTCCAAAATGTGTAATTTGCGATGGTTAAAATCCCACATATGATAGCGCTGTCATGCCTGTGTCCAGGATTCACGCCGAAAACGCTTTATTGGTATTTACGGCGTCTACATAATGGCTTTTATAGCTCACTTCTCCATTCCTTTAAATCGGGGATTCAGTTATTCAATTTGAGCCATTAGACCTGATTTGTTTGGCGTGGACATGCGCGAGGAAAGTCATTATAAGCTCGCTCTTTTGCCAATTAAGAATACTACAGGGAATTGCGTGTAGTGAATTTGAAAGTGAAAAGGCCTTCTGGGTTGACAATCACAAAGCGTGCTGGACAGTTTAGGTCTAAGTGCGGGTATGTTGTCGGGGTAAGCGTGATACCTCGACAACATATCCGAACGACCGAGAGTATAATCTGACAACGATATCACGTGGCACAAATTCTACTTGATTACTCCAGCATCAAGCGAGAGTAAAAGTGTGCAAGCACGTAGATAGGCAAAGCAACCACGTGATACTTCCGGTCGGAGTACTGCGACAACATATCCGAATTCAACATAGGCTAACATAATCCCGAGCCGAATAAGACTCCTCGTCCTATTGCGCGATCCCCCTTGAGTAAGCTATGTGAGTGCGTATGTTAATACGATGAATTGTAATCAACATTAACCCAATCAGATACTGAAAGCGCTGGCGTTGAAATTACACGCGATATTCTTAATTGGTTTTTGAAGTGTTTTCCTGCTGAGTACGCGTGTACGTATTTATGTTGTATTAAACCTATGGATATGTCCAAATTCGTTACGGAAAGGTGTGTGGAAAATCTCGCAGGTTTCGCTCATTTTCATTAAATTATGGTATAAAGGGAGATAAATGTTGTCTGACCGAAGAACTTAGCTTGTTTACGTCCCATAATGGTGGTGCAATTTAAATTGGCAAACGGTGGCAGAATATGGCAGATATAATCGAGCAAAGGCTGTTTTTACATTAACTGCGGACGCTTCAAGAAATCGGCAGATGTGTATCTGTAAAGAACGTTTATTTGAATTATGAATATGAGGTGGCCACACCTTTAAATAGCACAGTTATACCCCTTGCTAGAGCTTCGATGTATTGAAGTAAATGGGGAAAACATGATTAAAATCACACTTTGCCGTTCAGGTAATATTTTTTTTACAAATACAAATGACGAGGGCACACCTTTAAGCAAGGGCCATAGGTCTGGTTCTTTAAGACTTAAAACTACTGCATCTTATTGGGAAATGCATCTGTTACGTCAAGTGTTGGTGGATTAAAACGAACTATAGCGGGTATGTTCCCTGAAGCAATATCTATTTGCACTATACTTTACGAAATGGCCACGGACGGTACCACGTTTCGTTAATTCTTAATAGATTAAAACAAAATTTGGCAAAAGTGTTCCTTAAATAGTAAATTTTCACCATTTGACAATAGGGCCAGGGATGATTGCCCCGTGGAACAATGATGCTTTCCCGTTGGTCAATAATGTCAAGGATGGAAATATTCTTGAATTTCCTCATCCAATTTTCTTACTGTGGCCATTAGCCGCTTGGTAAATCTCAGTGTTGGGACACTTTAACCATTGGTCAATAGTGGTAGGGATGGCAAACAATTATCCAATGGTACTTTTAGCCAGGTTTAGTCCGTCACATGACAGGTTCGAGCATGGTGAGCATGACCAGTGACCTCAATGTAAAATTGATACTGGGGGTAGTAGTGATGCGGATATAATGTTGCTGTATAGTATTGCCTAGCGTACTGCATCCTAGAGTTTTTATATATAAACAAAACAGAATAAATAGGATGGCTACTTGCCATATACATAACTAACTAATACAGTGCTGATAGTATACCAGGTCATAAGACCTTACTGTACTTGTTAGTTATACGCACGTGGAAATAAACATAATATATATAATATGACACCGAAAATATAAAAATGCGGTCGGTAAGACCGGGTAGGTACCTATTAGTTATCAGTACTTATTACAGAAATAACAAATAGTACAATAGCATAGTTACTTGAGTACCTATTGGTCATCGGTACAGTAAGAGTTTATAAATCACGGAAATGGATGTGCTACAGTTGAGTAGCGCAAGAATGCATGATTCCGAATGCAGGGAAGATTTCCGCAAGCAGACTTTTGATGCGGCTCACTCTCAAGACGGTGAAGAAGAACACTTATAGAAAGATGTCCATTAAATAGTCAGATTAACTGATGCATAAATTTACACAGTATGTTATAAAGTTTCCGTCCGGCGACGGTAGTTTGAAAGTTGCCCGTAACATAGAGGGCTACAGTGGTAATTAAATATACATGCACATTAACTGGATACACCGTGCGGGATACATCGCATAGCTCTTGCGACGCACCGGGCAGAGTCCCACCAGACTGTGGTCTAAAAGTCAATTAACACACGACACGCTGCGCGGACGTTTGATACCACTTTTCAGCGTGGTCCGCAAGATACGGCGAGTTATCCACCAAGTATCACCTCGGCTCTACATCTTGTAGAATTACATTAGGCCGCAAGGCCCATCCGCAAGAAGCTCCTCTGTGAGTGATCCAGATAAGGGAGTTCTTATAGTAAATTAATTTGCCCTCGGATGGCCGTCCGAGAGCTTCCAAAATTGAATTGCGGATGTCCAAGACCGGCGCTCACCGGCGCAGGAGATCTCAATTCCGAAATTCACTGCAGTGATGTAGGTACCACAGTCAGTCAGCAGTTCTCCCACGTCTAGCACTGTGCTGGACCAGCACTCTTGCTAACTGTGTCGGCTTCCACACCGAAGTGCCCTCGATTCTCGATTTTTAGCTCCTTTTATACTACTCCTGACGTGAGAGGCAGGACACTCGAGACAATCAGAGGGCGAGCAGTAGGCAATCAGAGTGTAGCTAGAAATGGTGATCACTTGAACAGCACCTTCCCCCCATTCAATTAATACACACGTGCGATTACGACGTAAAAGCAATATTTTGAAAATAATTTAAGTGAACAATTTAACGATAACTCTGCCATTTCTGGTCCGATTTTAAAAAGGTAAAACGTTGTGAAATCCTCGTTTCATTCCGGTCCTGATTAGTATCAAGAATGCCGAGAATAGTATGATTTTACGAAATCATCAGTACCAACTCGGTCCACTATAAGCAAACGTTCTCTCCCAACACTGACACGTGTTGACAAGGAAGCTCTGACGCGCGCGCATGCGCGCTACGCGTTCTTACGGACTTTTAACGAAACCTCTCTCGTAGGGATCATACTCGGGGGCGGGGGGGGGCGTGCTTGGAACGTACCCGGAGCGGGTCAAAAGGTCAGATCATTTGTAACGCAACTCCTCTGAAACCGTTAGACTGAATTCAACCAAAATTGATATGTGAGTTATCCATATGATTGCGGAGTGCACGAGGCCATTTACATTTAGCTCGGCCATCAGGGGACAGGGTGTGGGTCAAAAGATCAACTTTTAACCTTTGGAAATTGATTGTAACGCATCTCCTCCAAAAAAGTTGATCAGAATGCAACCAATTTTGGTATGTGAGTTACCCAGCTCAATGTGGAGTACAGGTTGGGGAGTAGGTGGGGGGAATTGGGGTCAAAACTAAAATGTTAAAAAATTGATTGTAAGGCAAATCCTCCGAAATTATTGGGCAGAATGCAACACAATTTGGTATGTGTGTTATTCATATCAATGTGGCGTGGATGGGCACATTTACCTTTTCCCCGCCCCATTTGGGTGGGGGTGGATGAGGGTGGGGGCAGTCAAAAGGTCTTAATTGTAATGCAACTCCCCCAAAACGGTTTGACGGAATATAAGCACATTTGGTATGTAAGTTATCTATATAAATGTGGAGCGCATGGGCACATCTAGATTTGGCCCCACCCCTAGGGGTGGTCGGTGGTGCGGTCCAAGTGTCAAGAAATTAATTGTAATGCGACTCATCCAAAGACATTGTACGGAATCCAACCACATTTGGTATGTGAGTTAGCCATATCAATGTGGAGTGGATAAACACACATAAATTTGACCCCACCCCAGGGGTTACGTGACGGGGCTAAAGGTCATGAAAATGACTAGCTATTGCCTGAAAACTGTACGGGTAAGCTGCTGAACTGTTAAGCGTTAAATACGGACTATGTTGAATCATTCATGACGTCATAATTATGATATCAGCCCAGGCATCGCTTAGCTGATTATGATGTCATGTTATGGATGGATAAACGGGAAAGGTGAATTGCAACAGAAAGTGTTTTGGTTTTATCGTGTTCAAGGCGTCACTCTGACTAACATATATGCAAAATAGGACAAAACTGGAAGAGCCGAAATGTTCTAACTTGTATAATTCGATTTGGTACTGATTTAACAATGACACTCGAACCCCCACACACAGCCCCCCCCCCCTCCCCTCCCACACACACGTACGCACGCACGCACGCACGCACGCACACACACCCCACCCCACACACAGACAATCATTGTGTTTGGATACCATAAAAGTAGTATGAAAAGACAAGAAACTGATAACCAAGCGTATGCAAATCATATCAACACTATTCAAGGTCAAACAAGCTTGATGTTGCGTCAGAACAATCATAACAGTAGCATGGTTAACCGCTACCATATGGTACAATTCCCACTCAACCCACCCCATACCCACCACCCCATACCAGTGCGCAGCTAATGAGATCGATATTCCAGACCATACTCTTAGCATTTCATTTGCGATCAGATCGCAAGACACAACCCATTGAATCAGTTTAGTAGTAGCGCAGAGGCACACGGAGGTCCGTGTCCTCAACGATCACATAAAACAATTCGCAGCCAAGGCTATAAGAACATCTGTATCGACATCCGCACTCACAGTCTTTATTTTATGTCCGTGCATTTTCCCCTTCACCCAGTCGATAAAATGTTGGCTGTTATCACTGTTGGCGAGAACATGTTCTGTTTTTTACTTCAAGGGCAATTAGTGGCAGAAAAAGATTCGTGGACCATGACGTGTCTCAAGTCTATAGTAGAAGGAATCTGGATGTATCCATCAAATACTACGGCGGCATTTTTCTGATGTTTCCCCACATATATAACATGTCACAGATGTCCTCCTATGGATCTCCTTATTGCAAGGCAGCGTAGGGATCAGGGTATCAGGGATCAACCGTCTAAAATATAATATACTGGCTCCTTCCTGGATGGAACTGACTGCTCTAACTTAACTAATGACACAAATGTATCGGACGCATGATGTGTCTTATTTACTTCCATCAAACTGCTATGGTCATAGAAAAAAGAAGTAGGTACACTTGATAGTTCATATCTGAATAAGTCAATGAGAGCGCAGTCATTGTTACTCTTAGCGACGATTACAAGTGAGGAGTTGTGGCTCTACGACTATTGACTCACCACCTGCACACACGGCCTTCTGTCCTATCACTACAGTACGATCTAATTTTTTGAAGCGATATTCAAAGGCACTTTATCCAATGACCTTATCTAGTATTGCTGAGCCAATTCCGACAGATTTTGTAGATTAGCAGAAGGATTAACGATTACACCAGTTGACATTTTATGGAGTGTTTCCACTTGCTGGATGGGTCATGAACGCGCATCTCTGTCTGCTAGTTGCGAGTGGAGTATCGCGCCATTGTCAGATTTTGCATACTTTTGCACAAACAGGCCTGGACACTGGGTGGCCAACGCGCGCTACCCGAGAGACAATTACACTTTTTGTCCAATGCCCGAGAGCGAGAGAGAGAGAGAGAGAGAGAGAGAGAGAGAGAGAGAGATAGAGAGAGAGAGAGAGAGAGAGAGAGAGAGAGCAGGACGGAGCTTGCACGGGCCGGGCCGTCCATTAAATATGTGATGCAGTTGCAGTTGGCCCGCGCGGGCTGATTAGCTGGCTGGCTGGCTGGCTGGCTGGCTGGCTGGCTGGTTGGTTGGCTAGCTGGATAGCTGGCTGTTGAATTGGTTGGTTGGTTGGTTGTTTTTAAGGTCGATTGCCTGCCTGCCTGCCTGCCTGCCTGCCTGCCTGCCTGCCTGCCTGCCTGCCTGCCTGCCTGCCTGCCTGCCTGCCTGCCTGCCTGCCTGCCTGCCTGCCTGCCTGCATGCCTGCCTGCCTGCCTGCCTGCCTGTCTGTCTGTCTGTCTGTTTTGCTGTCCGTCCGTTTACCCTTCCGTCCGACCGCCCGGCCGTCCGTCTAGCCGCGCATCTGTCCATCCATCCATCCATCCTCATCCATCCATCATTATATCCACTCCATCTATCCAATCACGCTGCTACCCACGTGCTTCCCCGCCCCCAATGCCCCCCCCCCCAAGCATCCATCCATCCATCTACACACCGACTCATCCATCCGCATCCAGCAATCTGCGCACATGTGTATCTACGTGTTTCTCTGCCTAGGCTTCGTGTTCTCGAGTTTTATAAATGCGTAGATAGACGAACAATAGCCTCCGTCTGCGTGTGGGCTATATGCACACTCAGGTGTAACTAAATTATAACGATTACGCTACAAGAGTTGCATATACTGCTCTAGTCACACGCAAAAAAAATAATTTTCAGTTCGAATTGCATTTCAGAAATATATCCATTAGCTCAATTTAAATCACGACGGGTCTTTAAAATTTGCTGTACTTATCTCCCATCGCTCCATTGAACCTGTGCCGATGACGCGCTGCAGCCGTTAAACACATATATTTACCAGCTAATCGTCAGAAATTCCTTGTAGCCGTTGATAATTAAGAAAGTCACTTAACATTTTGAAAACAGATTGACTGAAAGTGACCGCTAACTAGAGCGATGCTAACTTTCAGTCAAATGGTATTTTTAAATTCTAAACGGGGTTCAACAATAGCGCGCGAAAAATAATATATTTGACGCCCAGGATGAAATAGGACACAGGATGAAATAGAACATAGTTAGGTGGATCTTATAAAACGCGTTAGAAGTTTATATTATGTCAAATTCGTCAACGGATAATTGTGAAGCTAGACCAAGTGTAAAGAACCTTGTTAGGTAAGTATGTATAGATGCCATGCCATTAACTAGTAGTAATGGACCTTTCCAGTTTATCCATCCATCATATGAAGTCATATGGCGTCATAATCAACTACGTGACCTGTAGAATGACGTCAGAAGCAATGACGTCACGAATGGCGTAGATAGTTCCTCGAGAACGCATAATTGGTCACGGACTAAGTTATACGAGCAACATCACCCAATCAAATTAGTTGCACAATGTTCAACAGCTTACCTGGATAGCTTTCTGGAAATTGATAGTCAGGGAGTTCGGGGATCGATCGATCCCAACGCGAGCCATGTGTGGGTGGAGCTTGGCTAGAGGATGGCGGGACATCGCTAGAGCTAGAAAGGTCCATTATTTAGAACCACAAGCCAAATGGACCACCGCATCATGGAACGTGTGCCCAGTCAATGGAGTGGTCCAAGGTATTACTCGAGTATCTGACGACATAAACAAATACGTCATTTCCTATCTGACGTCAGGATTAAAATGGTGTAATTTTATAAACATTCTGTTGAATATTTTGGACTAAGTTAACTGGGAGCTGTTTCTGCCATAGACAGCATAGGCAAGAGCGACAGCAGTCAAATCAGTTTCAAATTAGTCAACAGTTTACCTTGAAATTTAGATTCTGGTAATGGATGAATCCAGTTTTAGCCATGCCCCTCCCATGTTGGGATCGATTGATCCTTGAACTAGCTGACTATCAATTTCAGAAAAATATACAGGTAAGCTGTAAGCATCAGTGCCCAGTCAAATTAATTTCAAAACATTCAATAGAATGTGTGTTAATTAGTAAAGAGGGTAGCTACAATTCGTACAACAACGCTTAGACCGTCATCAATTAAGCGCTCGTGACGAACTTAGTTACGCCATTCATGACTGCATTGCTTATGACGTCATCATACACGTTACGTAGTTGATTATGACGTTATATGATTGAGGGATAAATTGGAAACCGCCATTGATGTTTCAAACAGATTCCTAGACTCAAAGTTGGAGGAGCTTAGCTAGAAGTTGATTGCAAATGTCGCTTGGAAACACAGAACGATGACTGTGTATCCGTTTAACCCTCTAACCCTCGAATTTATTCAAGAAAATTTAAATTTTCTCATAGAAAATCTCCGTTTGCTGACCAAAAGAAGACTCTGTTTGAGAATTTACCACTTACTCTGGTTGCCAAACCCTGATTTTTAGCTGAACCTTGCAAAACGCGATACCTAGTTGTTTTCACTTGATTTTCTACCTTTGATGGGCCCTAGTTACAGATCTGAATGATGCCACCTTGGCATCTTTGGGAAAATTTAGAAATCCATGCTGGCGTCCAATATGGCCGCCTTAATATTCAACTCGCTATATTTTGGCCCCCGGACCAGCTCGGAAGATAAGTCCAGTGACTATGACCAGGTTTCTGGGATCAATGAATCCATATTTTACATTGTATAAGATATGAAATTACTCAATCAGTCATATCCGATATGGCTGCCATAATGGCTCCTGCGAAAACTGAAATTCTGCAATAGTTTGGCTTCCAGATGAGATAGATTGATAAATCTGATGTCTATAACTATTTTATGTCAATGAATTTGGGTTTTACATAAACTAACTCATGAAGTCAGTTTCTTTATCAGAGCTGCACCCTACACCAGCCTATCTTAAAGGAATACTTTCTGTCGCCGCATTTATTTTCCTGCTTACAAGAATTTTCACACTAAAAAACCAATGAAAATGGCGTAAATTTGTCATATGCCATTATCAAGTGTAAATTAAATTTTAAGAAATTAAAAGTGATCATATAAGTGCAAAATAAATTTTCAGCCCAATATACACAGTCCATTGATGAATTAAAGTTTTTATTCTGGATCATATCCTCTGAAAATGTCCTTGCGTTGGCAAAGTCGCAAACTATACGGCGTAACTGCAATAATATTCGTCTAACATCGATTACAATATTGGACTGATACAAAGTTATTCATCTTCATCTTCTAGTTGATTGTCCTCTCCGTGTGTAGTAAGATGTGTCCATGGGTTGAGATATGGCAATTCATCTGCGACACATCCAGAGAAGACTCTACAGACATGTTGACCATTGTAGCAACAACACTTCCTTGCGCCACATGGCCTATCAGTGCTGCACCCACATCTAATCATCTTTAGAATTTCAGGCAGTACAGCTTGTACATTAGATGGCACGGTCACGGGTATAAGAGACGTTGAGATATCATCCCTGAGCCATCCATAATGTCCAACATCAAGATTCGGTGGCTCCTCTTCTAATGTTGCCATCCAAATAGCAACCTGGAGATGAGTTTGCTTGACATTTGCAATGAATGCCTCTGATGTTGGTGGAAGTGATCTAAGTTTTGGGGTATGTGTGGCATTTCTGTGTGCGACTTTTCGCAGCCATGTTTGATAGCGAGCCATGGACATACTTTCTCGGACCTTACTTCCATAACACATTGCTAAGAATGATGTGGATTCGTCTTTAATGTCTGCGCCAGTGTCACCAATGCTTTCGAGTTGCACCTTTTCATTGATGTTTGCATGACAGTGGCTTTTCCAATTCCAAACATGTAAGGAACAGTGTCAAATCCTGATAGTGCATGATCTGCCAAGACATACGGAATGAGTGTAGGTGCATTTGCTCTGTAGCAGCTATATCCACAAGAGCGCTTAGTGGACTGGTTGCTTCCATAAAGAGACTCCATGTAAAGACGTGCTTGTAGTACATATACATAAGGAGGATAAACAGATCAGTATCATCACATTTTACAATGATGCTGCTTGATGATTGATTTGTTGCTATAGTCACCATTTGCTATACAATGATGACATATGCCTCTTTATGTGTTGCCCGCATGTCATCTCTTTGCAGCAACAGTCCCATTTGAGCCTAATGTAAGATAGGGTTGGATCCTGTAATTACGAGTCCATGCCAATATGCAGTGCTAGTAGCATGTAGCTTTATTGATGCATCTAGAAGTTGGGAGCAAATAATTTCAATCATCTGGACTTTATTCTTTGGTACCTTTAGAACAACTTTCTGAGAAGGAAGAGGAGTATCTAATGTGAGCTTATGTTCTCTACTCGCCTGCTGACCTGCACGGGAACTCCTGGTTGCGCTCTTAATGCCGTAGTCATAATACCTATCAAAGATAAGATACACATCACTGTTTAAGTTTGTTGATAATATATCCTATGAACCCATTAATAAAGTCCTGGACTGTGCCGTTGATTGGCCAGTGAATGATCCATAACATTGCACACCCATCAACAATTAGGACATCTGGCTGGCATGCTGTTCGAGCTAAGTGTTCATCCTGAAGTTTCTTTTTCCATGTAGAGTTTGTTTTAGTTACTCGCATGTCACCATGGTCATCAAACATTGATGCTGGTACTGGAGACAGTTCGTGGAAAAATATGTTCTCCATTTCTAATTCACGTGAGTTTTGCAAGCCCATGACTCTTGAATATACAATTCTGTATTGTATGAGGCTGCATAACCAATGTTCACACTTTTCCTGTTCTCAGCCATTTTTTGGTAGCCTAGTATGTAACCCTTCCTGACAAATTGACTTCAGATGCCAACATCTGTTCTGTGCCTATCGCCATTGCCGTGTCTGCATTTACGTTTTCTCAAGCGATTCTTCCTGTTACAATATTGATGATGCTTCCGGGATGCCCATCTGGGTTTGGTGGGTCAATGCAGCTTTTTAACTTCTCTCTGATTTTCTCCTTATCTTTGGAATGTGAGACTATTCGAGTTTCCATTTCCTCCTTGTGAATCAAAACCTGCGATGCAACGTCCTTATCGCACATCCCCGATATTTATTGCTGACGAGGCGGCTGCAGATATGAAGACTCGCGCCCATCGTTTCAATGCCGATGTGTTAAGAGTGATACCCACAAGCACCCCAACTCCCCCCCCCCCTCTCCCCCCACCTATCCAGGACCATGCCCATATGGTATACATGTGGTTGCAATGAACATGGCAGACCACATGCCATTCCATATTCCTGGCTTATGGCACATGACATGCTGTTCCTTCATGAATTTGGATAAGACTTCAGTAGGGAGGTGTTCCATCGATCTCAGGTTATGCAATGCATATCTGGTACAGTTCATATGCCCGGCAGCAAAGAAATAAGGCATCATTGCTGAGACTGTTAAGATATATGGCGGCCAATCACCCCCCCCCCCCCGTCGCCCGTTCCGCTCTAACAAAGTTCAATTTCACTATCAGAAACATTGGCTTGATTAGACAGTCTATCCAAAGTTGTGATGTTCTGCTAGCCTTAGCAGTGTATTCCAAGGTGAACAAGATGGCATCGCATGTGTCAACACTCAGTATGTTTTCACGCAGCAACTCGTCAGCGACCATTCTGAGGGCCCTGGTATTCTGCGGGAAGTTCTTTCCAATCAACATGCGTAGTACGCCTCCAAAAGCTACTTTCATAATATCTTCAAGACCACTATTTGCCATTAACGAACCTACACAACCAACGAAGCTCATCAGGAAATGCATACCACCGAGTCTTGGAATGAAAGTAGAGAACCGCTCTGGACATACTCACATAATCAATCAACCATCACACGATAGAGTTGTTGGTCTGTGGTAAACACTGTATAGAGTTGTCCAGTCCCGTGTGCATGCCTCTTAGCCTCAGCCATAGCGGGCATCATTGTGTTTGGATCTGATGGCACCATATCTAATAGTGGGGTATACACAACCTTGGGTGCAGATTTAACACTGCTCTTGCTCTCTTGACATCCTGGTGTTGGATCCACCATAGTGTGGTATTACAGAATCACTTGCCACACATTTCATGAATTCAAGATCTAAACATCTAGCTCTGGCTCGAGACATTGTTCGCTCTGCTAAAAACTGTAAAGCGAGTACACAGTGTCTGTGTTTATCAATTGGCATATTCTTTTTCTTTTACCATTGTGGTATTGGATTGGTATGTCTGGCATCACCTCATCTTTCATTTCACCTTTCTTCAGGCGGATAAATGTTTCATTTCCCTTGTTCATGCATGCTTCTAGATTAGATTGTGGTGGTGTCAAGAGCAAAGTAATGGCATGTGTTGATGTAAGGCCATTCGGGGACGAAATATCAGCATCGAAGTTGTCTGCCACTACTTGAACAAGCCCAATACTTGAATCGGAAATTCCCCTAAGCTCAGATTTCCTGAACTCGTCATGTGAACATGTCACACCAAAGTCATGCAAACAATCGATTAACCTTTTTTCTCCAACCAAAATGTCAAGAGCTACTTGGAGAGATGTTGGCTGGTTTGCTAACAAACTTGTAACCATGTTTTCTATCAGAATTGCTGGCAAAGTTGAATTCAGTTTTTGTGTACTATTGGCGAAGAGACTCTTCAATGAATAGCTGCTATTTTCCTCAGCTATTGCATCATCAATTCTCGAATTGTACACATATCTATCACGAGTTGTAGCGTTCGCTTCTTTGCCAATTTGTCGAGCAACATTCGTAATTGACATATCTAATCCGTCGTATTTTATGGATGCGTGTGGCTTTGCAGCGAAAGATAGGAATATGTGCGACACCATTTGCTAATAAGACAAGCAAGTCATTGTCAAAGTATTCAGATAACATTTGCACAAGATTCCGACGAGATAGAGAAATCTACCACCATTTGTTTGATAGATATTGAAGATTTCAACTGATGACCATATGCGTATAAAATCGGAGCACATTGTGTATATTACAGTTTGACGTGCGGTGTCATCGTGTGACGGCTCATGTGTACCTTTTGCTCTGTGTATGTACTCAGTTGACATGGATTTAATCTGACAATATTCAAGATAGCGCGCATCGGCAGTGTGTAAGTCACTTACAGCACCCTGAACTCGGATTTGGACATGATTAGCCCAGTCATCACTTCGTTCTATTTTATTTATTTGTTTATTTATTTATTTACGCTGATGGATTGAATTTAGGGTTGGAAATCTTGCTGGCTTACTGCTTGCGTAATCACATGTACAGTTGTTGTAATTCTGCGAGCAGACGACAATTTAAGCATGTTTTACACTTATAAGTGGTACTTTTGCGAAAATATGTCTTCTATTTTCTCCTCGTAACAGTTTTGAAAATTACTGCGGCTCATGTATTATTGTAAAATTGTTACAATAGCTGGAATGCCCAGAAGTTATGGATGTGGGCGAGGTGGAGTGGGTGTAATCATTTTCATACATTACACTTTAGTCAATAAAGATGTATGTATGAGAAAACAAACATGTATTGACAATATACAACACTTTATTATAAAGTTTCTCTTCAAATTTAGACAACCGTAATGCATCGGGTGACCTATTTCCCATATTTCGAGCAGGAAAAGGTGCAAAAACGCGAATGAACAATTAGTACTAACACATCTCTGTTACGGGAACACATAACTATTCATAATACTCTAAATTTACCAAAAGAAATCATCATTCTACATCAAGCGTAAGCTAAGATATTCGGGTTTAAGTGTTTTTTATGGCGGCCATTTTGAATTCCAAGATGGCCGCCATAAACACATTTGTGAATCCTTGGAATTGGTAAACCCATTGGTTTCGGAAAATATACAGTTTCTACAAATCCCCAAAGAAACGTTAACGAAAATATATAGTTTTTACAGAGATTTCTTAATCTAGATCATCTGGAAACCAGGACAATGCATAATTTCAGTTTCCCAGGAGCCATTATGGCAGCCATCTTGGAAATTGGTGACTGGGTCGCCCAATTTTTTTGTATAGGGTAAAGTATAGATTCCTTGATTCCACAAACATTGTCATAGACCTCAGAATTATCTTCCTAGCTGGTCCGGGGGTAAAAATATAGTGAATTTCACATTATGGCGGCCATCTTAGACGCCATCTTGGATTTCTAGATTTCCCCAACGATGTAAGTGTGGCATCATTCAGATCTGTAATTAGGACCCCTCAAAGGTACAAAATACAGTAAACAAACTAGGTATCGAATTGTGCAAGGTACGTGGCTCTGCCGCCAGACTAACTGGAATGATTGGCTCGGTTATAGAGCCAATCATTCCCATGATAAATTTTCAAAAAGATTCTTGTTTTGGTCTACAAATGAACATTTCTCAAGACCAATACAGAAGCCGTTTTTGGCTGATATCAGTTTTAGATCGTTAAATCATGAATTGTCACAAGGTTAATTTCAAGGTAACTATACGGATAAGATGTTACACATTGTGAATATTTCGATGCTACTTTGTCAGGAGCCTGTTTTTCATCATCATCATCATCATCTTCTTCTTCTTCTTCTTCTTCTTTTTCTTCTTTTACTTCTTCTTCTTTATCTGCTTTTTCTTCTTCTTCACGCTAACTATATAGGTAAGATGCCACATATTGTGAATATTTTGAAGCTACCTTGTCAGGAGCCTCTTCTTCTTCTGCTGCTTCTTCTTGTCTTTCTTCTTCTTCTTCTTCTTCTTCTTTTTCTTCCGTCCTCCTCCTCCTCATCCCCTCTTTCGCCTTCCCTCGCATCCTCCCCCTTCTCTCCTCCTCCCCACACGCCTTCTCCTCCTGCTCCTCCTCCTCCTCACATCACACCCCCCCCTCCTCCTCCTCCTCCTCCTCCTCACATCTCCTCATCCTCACCCTCCTCCCCATATATAATTTCGCTACGTATCTGTCAAAACGTGGTTAACTATTTCGAAACTAATCTAATACAGTGCGTTTGCCTATACATCAGGATCTTTCATCTGGCTGGTGAAATAACACATACGCGTCTTTATAGTTACGGTAATATTTTATTAATATACAACTTACGCTGGGACACTATCACTGGCTCGTTTGCACAGTTGGCCGCAATCCACAGTTTGATATTCAAGTCGTGGAGTGGAACCAACTATCCAAAACAACAAGTGCCCATGCCCATCGCCAAACTCCAACTGACTCCCGTCCCATGTTCTATTACAAACATGTGACATCAGTCCAGTCACAAACCTTGGTGACAAACAGTTGAACCTGATCCGTGACAACACGTTCAGTATATACAGTACGCATTACTAGATTAACTACAACACTAAAGTATAGACACAATATATTCAACAATCCTTTTTCGTATAAGCCTGGTCTGTATAGTAGTGTATGTAAGTCAATGGCGGTGTGTGTCACTGTCGATGTATGCTAGTTCACGTGTGTGCTTATCTGTGGGCGTGGCGTGTTCATTTATTCATGCATGTGATGTGACTGCCCTGTGCGCGCGTGCCTGGGGTCCTATGTGTGATCCTTTATGGTCGTGTGTGTATAGCCAGTACTGTCTTGGAGTGTGCCGTGTATATTCCGTATCCTGGTGCGCATGTGGTATATGCCTGTTTATGAATCGTGTGGTAAGTTGTGTGTTCTTGTGCGTGTCTTTGTGCGTGTGCTGAAACTCGCCCGTCGTATGTAAGTCAATGGCGGTGTGTGTCACTGTCGATGTAGTCTTGTTCACGTGTGTGCCGTGTGTGTATATCTACTTCTGTCCTTGATTGTGCTGTGTATATTCCGTATCCTGGTGTTCATGTGGTATATGTCTGTTTACGAACCGTGTGGTCTGTTGTGTGTTCTTGTGCGTGTCTTTGCGCGTGTGCTGAATCTACCCCGTCCTCCGTACCATACTAATTTAACTGTAAGCCGGTATTCAACAGCTTGCATATATTATGACTGTAAACATGAGATTACAGTTTCAAATGGGTAAGATGCGAATCATGCGATAATTGCTTTTTCTTTGTCGGCCCGTTTATGTTCGTGTCCAAGGGGCTGTAGCCCCCATTAGCCGTGTTATTAATCACGCTCTGACCACTGCCTTAAGAACCACCCTTCTATAAGTCACCCTATGCACACTATTGACAATTTCATGTTTCAGCCGTTGGTATTAAAACCGTGGTATTATAAATGAATATGACTAGCAAAGTGATGCAACTACTGACACTTGCGTGGTTATCGGGCACACTGACCATCACTTACGCCTGCAGCCCTGCTTTGAACTGGAAGGCCATGTCCATGGAGGAACGCTTGTTTAAATCAGACATAGTCGTACTAGGTACAGATACTGACCATGTCCGCGTCTGGAAAGAAGGTATACAAGTTGATATGAGTGAGTTTAAAGTACTATGCGTGTTCAAAGACGACGGATCGCCTGTAAACGCGAATATATTCATAGGTATACTTGCCGGTAACAGCTGTTCCGGTACAAATGGAATGGTAAGTATTGTGTCAACGGACCTTTCCAGTTTTAGCTCTGCCCTGCCCACCTCTACCTAAGCTCTACCCACACTTCGCCGTGTTGGGATCGATCCCTCGAATGCCCTGGTTATCAATGTCCTGAAAACGATGTAGGCAAGCTGTTGAATATTTTGTAACTAAGTTGACGGGGCGCTGTTATTGCCTATCCGCCCAGGCAAATTAATTTCAAAATATTCAACGGAGTATTTATTAAATGATAAAGACAGCATTCGTACAATGTTTCGTACTATTAAGTGTTAAAGATGGGCTATGTCGTGGCATTCATGACGTCATGATTATGGCGTCATCATGTACGTCATGTAGTTGACTATGACGTCATATGACGTCATATGATGAATGGATCCGAATCCTTGAATGGTCACCCTCCCCCACCCCACCCCCAACCAACCCCGCACACCACGTCTAAAAATACGGCCTCTGTTTTGTGGCTCGAGGAATGCCGATTTGCAGTCCAAGAGAAGGCTATTTTTTTAAAGTTTACCACGGGAATGACTGGCTCGTTAACATAGCCAGTCATTCCAGAGGTAAATCTCCAAAAATAATGTTCGCTTGACCTGACAATTGATGCTGATTAAGGAAAAAAATATAAACATCCATTTGCGGAACGATGGAAAGTTATTTCTGTAAATTTCAGTGATGAATTTACAAAGAAAATAGTTATCTCTTGTCTTGAAATGGAGATTACAGGCTATTAAAGCGCTAAATGAGATAAGTATCTTTTTGGGACGCGTTGATGCGCTGCTGATACACACGAGGTGAGGGAGGGGTGGGGGTGTGGGGGTGGCGGTGTCGGGGGTGGCGGGGGGGGGGGGGGGAGAGGTTGGGGCAGGGGTGTAAAGTAACGTATTACTGGTAATCAACTCGAGAAATACTATGCACCTGAATGACTCGTTAGATTATGAGTGGTGTATCCGATACGCCGCTCAAGTAGATGACTTCACGCTCACTTACGTCGCGTGTAGGCGGACATAGCCATACATAGAGGCCTATCTAGCTCCGTCACGAACATTGAAACGTCCGTCAATTGTTCGAATTGTATATCGTTGATGGATTTACTAATTGGAAAAGATTCTGTTACCTATTTTGAACGTGATTTTACTAGGCCTATATGAATTGGTTCCAAAACACGTACACTGTGGCCGAAGCTTGGTTAGAAATGGGCGGGGCATAGCTAGAAATGAATCCCTCAATTGCCAGTGGACCCCGGCAGCAATATAGGGAAGCATTTCTAGGTTTGCCCCGCCTATTTCTGGCTAAGCTCTACAATGGGCCTTTCCAGGTTATCAATCCAGCATATGACGTCGTGATCAACAACGCGACGTAGCATATGACGGCAACATCAATTACAGCAATAAATGACTCGATTTAGCTCGTCTTAAACGCTTAATAGCCCGACACATTGTACGAATTTTATGTCTTTAATATTTAATACACATTCTGTCGAATATTTAGAAACTAATTTGATTGAGCGCTGTTGTTGTCATATGCGATAGCTAACTACATTGGCAAAACGCGGTTGGAACTTAGCTAGAGATAGGCGGGGCATAGATAAAAATGGAATGGTGCATTTTAATCGTGTTGTCATCAATTTGCAACTTTGAAGCAAAATTCACAGAAATCTAAATTTCAAAGTAACTTATACAGTTAGGCCATCGAGAGCACCTGCCGCCAGTCAACTTTGTTTTCAGTGTTCAACAGAGTACTTCAAAATATGACACATATAAGAATGTCCATTAAATTGCAAATTTACCAAAGATTTTCCAGATGGAGTTACGTCATTCTGATCGTGACATCAGCTGACATGTGACGTATTTGATTATGACGTCAGATCAGATCGCTGTGAGCCGAATTTGATTCTTCTATTGTCATCCACGTAGACTCGAGCTCTTCCAGGTCTAGTTTGACACATATTCTGTCGACTATTTTGAGATTAGTTCAGATTTTGAAAGAAATCCGCAAGAGGTCCTATCCCAATTTCAAAAGGCAAGGAAACATGTAGGGAGAAACATCTATTAAATTACAATCAACACATCACCGTCATAGGCGGAATCCAGGTTTAGCTATGCCACGCCTATCTTTAGCTAATCTCCAGGCAAGCATTTCCCGTGTTGGGATCAATCGAACACTACACTCCCCAAATCTAAACTACCGGTATACAGGTATGGCAGCGACAGCCCCCCCCCCCCCCCCCCCCCCCAGTAAAACATAGTTTCAAAATATTCAACAGCATGCTTATTAAATAGTAAAGGCATGCCATTCGTACAACCTGACGGACTAGTAAGCGTTTAAGACGGACTAAATCGAGTATTTCATGACGTAATTTATAATGACATCATCCTACAGTCACGTAGTTGATTATGATGTCATACGATTGACTGAGAAAACTGGATTCACCAATTATCGTTGCGTAATAATGGAACTTTCCATTTTTAGCCATGCCCCGCCCATCTCTAGATAAGCTGCACCCGCACCTTGCTCGTGTTGGGATTGATCGATCTCTGAAATACCTGACTATCAATTTCCAGAAAACTATACTTATGAGCTATTGAATATTTTGGAACTAATCCGACTGCCTATGGCAGCAACATTGTCCAGTCAAATTAGCTTCAAAATATTCAACAACATGTTTATTAAATTGTAGAGGCATACAATTCGCACGACGTGCCGAACTGTTAATGGTTAAAGACGGGCCATATAGAATCATTTATAAAGCAATGATTATGACGTCATCCTACAAGCCGCTCAGCTGATTATGACGTCATATGACGTCAGATTGATGGTTGGATGCTCTGGAAAGGTGAATTGAATAATTGGCCGTAGATGGCATGTACGGGTTACGGTTAGTGTAAACGCGTTGAACCCTGTATTCACAGAAGCTCAATTTAAAGGTAACTATACAGGTCACCTTTTGAATATTCTGAAATTAATTTGGCAGGGACATGTTGGCGACTAACAGGTCACCTTGGCCCTAACGGATAAAATAAGGCGATTTCTAACAGGCTCTTTGAAGATGTATGATGAAATGGAGGTTACTGATGAGATACATCAAAATGGAAATTTAACCCGCGAATGACCTTGACCCCAAAAGACATATTAAAATGTGCTTTGTTAATTATTTAGATGTCTCAATTCTCTAGAATCTGACCAGGGTTGAGGGGAATCTGAATAAAATTCTAGGAGGAAACACACTTTAGATAATCATTGTCAGCCTACATGTGACGCACCTGATTATAGCGGCATGTACTTAAAGGGATGCTATAATCTCATCTCAAATGTTGCATTGCACCGATAGATTATGGTTTATAGATTCCATATCATTCTTAGCTTGCCGCATGCACTTATCTGTATCGCAAGTATCTGCTTTGCAATATTTTGTGATGTTATGTAAGTGCCAATGCATTACATTCTTCATTATTTAATACTCATCTTTTTGAATATTTTGAAATTCCTTTCACTGGATGTTGTTGCTGCCTATGGCAGCACCAACTTCCAGTCAAATTGGTTTCAAAATCGTCAACAGCTTACATGTATGGTAGCTTCCATACCACATTGACAAGCTATAGACGGGACCTCTATACCTAGGTAGACACTCTGGGCTTTCTAGGATTGGTTGAAAAGTACATCATGACAGCCATCATAAGCTGTAGAAATGTACCACCATTTAGCTACTAAAGCCGGATTATCTTTCTTTGACGGGATGATAAAAAAACTTAAAATTCCATGCATAGTTTATGAGTGGCCTATTAGATCATCTGTATAGATATCATGAAATGATGTTAGTTATACTTTAAAGGGGCATATTCACACCAAAATGCTGGAAAATAAAGTCGATAAACTTGTATACATTTAGAGGCTTAAATTGAGCACCCAATTGTAATGAAACGAAATAAAACTTAGTGTATGGTGGTTTTATTCCGTAGAAAATAACACAATTTCTTTAGTTGTGAAGTTGAATTAGGGACTCGTGTCTCTAATTCAATTTCACAACTTTAAAAAAAAATATATTAATTTGTACGTACGGAAATTATCAGATGTTACGATTTATTTCGTTTCATTACTTCTTGGCACACAATTTAAGCCTCTAAGAGTATATAATTTTGACAACTTTATTTTGAAGGATTCTGATGTGAATATGGACCTTTAAATGTCAGATCGGATTCATTCATTTCATCTACGGGTAATCTGTTAATAACAGTCTGATTTTTGTTTATCTGATGGCATTACGTGAGCTATATCTTACTGACTTTTTGTTCTCCGATAAGGTTAACTGAAAGAAAATTGATCTGTCAAAACAACCCTCGATAATGGAATTTTCCGGTTTATCAATTCATCATCTGCCGTCATAATCAACTACGTGTAGGATGACGTCATAATCAGTGACGTCATAAATAACATTGATAATTACGCCACAAACGCATAATTGGTGACGGGCAAACCGCGTTGTTGTCCGAATTGTAGGTCTTTATTTAATAAAGATGCGGTTGAATATTTTAAAACTAATTTGACTGTGCGCAATGGGCGGGGCATATGTAGAAATGGATCCCAAATGAATATTAGCAGGGCACTGGCACGGGAAGTCTCATGCTTGGACATCTCTAAACTCCAGGCTTTTACAAAATATACGGATTCGTCCTTTTTGGCATTAAGTTCATTATAACTATGATTATAATTGGGCATGTATCGCTGATATAAAATATAGTACTGATGCTATCATTTCAGGGTGAGATCGGTGATACCGTGATCGTCGCTTTGACCCGCATAGAATCCGGAAATTATATCTGGCACGAAGTGAACATCCAGACTGCTGTCTGGGAGTACACGCAGGCCAATCTCCGGAGAGTTGCCTCAGTTTGCGGACTGCAACAGTGGACACGTCCAGAAGACTTGGCAATGAATGCCACCCGCGACAGCACATATCCTAACCAGGCGTGCCCGAATGTAGCGATTCCATTAAGGTGTACCAGTAGCGGCGCTACGCAACCTGTGTTTGCAGCAACATTATTCATGCTCTCCCTAGGAGCTTTGGTTTCAGTTGTTCGTGTATCCTTAAGTTAACTAAGGACCCGGATACAAAGATGGGATAGTGTTGATTTATATTCGAGATTGGAAATTCTTCTTCCTTTTCTTCTTATGTCTCTATCGGCGGCATTGTACATAATGATGAACAGATAACTTTTGATGCCATAGGTCCTAAAACGGCTAAACGGCTCTTGTACATAAAGTTAGATGTGTTGTGTAACAGTCTTGTCTACTAGTGGATTGATATGATATGGGCTATTAGGGGTGTCTCAGCTTCTTATAGTGAATCACCGCCGACTATCGTGTAGCCTTCTGGGTCATTATACAATGACCCACCAAGCCCCATCGAAAAGATGGTATAACTGTCTCAGACATGTATTTCCTGAGAAATGTGTACTTAGCGGCCCACAATGACCAAGTGACTGGCGATCCACAAAGTCCCCTGTTAGAAGCGTGGCGTCACTTCGACCTCGGCAGGATGCAGAAAATATACCATTTTGGAACTTTAGTTGGTGGCCCACAAGACCAAGCTAGGCCACATGCGTATAGTTAAATGTAGTAATTTGACAATTATATATATACGGTGACCCACAAGAGTGAGCTTGGACGCATGCATGGGCGTTATGGTTAAATAAATCACGTGCACCCTTGAACACCAGCATTATGGCATTGTTTTTAGGAGAACATTGTTTACATCGCGTAAATAAATGCATTTTGTTGTTTGGCATACAGTATTTCGTATGATTATTCTATGCGGTGTGGCCTAATTTGACAACAGTTGCATTAAATAGCCTAGTCTAGAGACAGGAATAGCCCTTGCAAATTTCCCATCAACTCCCATTACCGTTTCAAACGAATATTATCAATAGAGCCTATAGATAAATTAACAATTTTTATTTATTTATTCCTAGACATGCCTACGCATTTGAATTATATCGGCCTCGAGAAATCCCACCCTCACCAGTCCATTGAAACAAACGTGTCTCTAATGGTTGTCTCTTGGACACACGTCGTGAGGAGCCGGTGAATCCGATAGCTTTAACAACGTTATATTATATGTCTATAATGTGTATTATGAACTGCTGGTTATATTTATAGCGCAGCGCACTTGCCCGTCTGTCTGTCTGTCTGTCTGTCTGGCTGTCTGGCCGGCCGGCCGGCCGGCCGCCCGCCCGTCCGTCCGTCCGTCCGTCCGTCCACCCGCCCGCCTGTCTGTCTGCCTGCCATGCTGTATGTTTGTATGTATGCCTGCCTGCCTGCCTGCCTGCCTGCCTGCCTGCCTGCCTGCCTGCCTGCCTGCCTGCCTGCCTGCCTGCCTGCCTGCCTGTCTGCCTGCCTGCCTGCCTGCCTGCCTGCCTGCCTGCCTGCCTGCCTGTCTGCCTGTCTGTCTGTCTGTCTGTCTGTCTGTCTGTCTGTCTGTCTGTCTGTCTGTCTGTCGGCCATTTGGTCGTTCAGTCATTCGGTCGGTCGTTCTGTCATTCAGTCGATCACTCGGTCAATGTTGAACCTCATCATGACACTCAAATTGCCTGCTTTCCGGGTGCGAAATTAGTCCATACTAGGTCCATTATTAGGAAGTATGATGGATCCTACTAACCTGAGAAAATAATAGTAAACTTTGGAATCAATGACAAGGATGAGTCAATAGGGCAATCGATCCAACGTCTGCAGATGCTCTTTGGCACGCTTAGGTCCAGGTTTCCTGAATCCATGATTCATCTTGCGAAACTTAATTACCCCCAGCGTCTTTCAGCTCACCAGAAGAGGAGCATTCAATCCATTAACTCCTATGTTGAAAACATGAGGGTGAAGCTTTCCGTCACCCCCTGTCTTCCACTCTCTGAATTTCAGGTGGTCCAGGATAAAATTCACTGGAGTGAGAAAACTGCCAACACAATGTATCATAGCTGGTTAACTTTTCTTAATGTAAACTAACTGGGGTTCAGGGTACAAACAGCCCCGGTATCGGACTTGGTAGTGACATTGTGAATCTCAATGGCTATACATTATCTGAAGCAGAGAAATTATTACTCAACCGTGGGCTAACATTTGTAGCAATACCGAGGCCGAAAATTGGACTAGATGCACCTTTAGACAATGGCTCAATGGAAGTTCTTGAATTTGCCCACCGTGTCAAATTAGCCGACTTTTTTTCGAAACTCGAAAAGTAATAGTCTGCCATTCGTTGAAAAAAACCTGACTTGACACCAGAATCAAAATTACTTTACCCAGCGATCTCACCAAACAGTTTACAAATGATAAAAGAACGTATTGACAATGCTGAATTTCCGAGAAAGCATAATAATTTATCATATGAGGAACGTCAAGCTTTAACTGGATTGCGTAAAAACGGCGACATTGTCATTAAACCTGCCGACAAGGGGTCTGTTACTGTAAGTATACTTAAAATCGACTACACCCTGAAGCGCACCGTCAACTCAATAAATCAGAAGTATTACCCAAATTTAGATGAGCCGCTCTGGCAAAGTAACTGCTACAATTTTAATGATATTCTCCAAAATATGGTTGATAACAAGAGTTTGACGCAAAAGTAGTTTAAATATCTCATTGCAAAACGAGAATCAAAACCACGTGCATTCTATCCGTTACCCAAAATTCATAAACCTATTGATTCTTCGTCAGATTCTATGATACCACCAGGACGACCTATAATATTGGATTGTGGTTCTGAATCATATAGAATCAGTGAACTCATCGATTATCACCTACAACCAATTGCGAATAGACATGTCAGCTTCTTAAAACATGCTGAAGACTTTCTATCACAGGTCTCTGAGATCTCGATACCTCCAAATTCACTTTTGATTACACTCGATATCGGTGCTATGTACACGAACATTGACATCGAAGAAGGTCTGGATTCTGTGCGTAAAACATTTGAAAAATACGCAGATAACAACAGGCTCACTGGCGAAATAGTAGGTCTCTTAGAGCTAAGCTTAAGGTGCAATGCTGTTGAATTCGCAGGTGAAACATACCAACAAATTTGTGACTGCGCAATGGGTAAGTATTTCAGTCCAAATTTTGCCAACATCTATCTAGCAGGGTGGGAGGAGGATGCGCTTAGCTTAGTGTCCGAAACAACCGCTCTTTTACCGCAGATACCTCGATGATATATTCATCATTTGGCATTATACAAAGGAAGAATTTATTTAATTTTTCACCATTTTAAACGATCATGACTTGAATATCAAGCTAAAAGCCTGCATTGACCAGATGTCCGTGGACTTTTTAGATGCAACTCTATATAAAGGTGTACCATATGACACAGCTGGACACCTTGGTTACAAAGTATATTTTAAGCCCTCAAATTCGCATCAATTACTGCACGAGAAATCTCGCCGCCCGCCTCATACCTTTAAAGGTATTGTAAAATCACAGATCATCCGTTTATATAGAAATTCGTGTGACTGAAAAAACTGTAAATCAGCAAGCTCTCCCTTGTTCAAGGCACTCACACCGAGAGGGTATTCAACTAGATTTTTTGCACAAAATTAAATCTGAAACTATACAGGATTTCGAAGCTATCCATGATAAGGCTGCAGCTCACATGTCTACCGAGATTCGTCGTAATCGTCCAATTACAGGCGTAGGAGAATCTCGGAAATGTGGAAAGAAAAGGTGTAAATTAGACCAACTTCTTCCAAATCAAAAGATATTTATGAGCATTTAGAACAAAAACTAATTTCAAATTCATTCTAATTTAGATTGCGATTTCGAACACGTGATTTATGTAATATCTTGCAAATTATGCCAAAATCGGTATGTAGGTGAAACTAAATTCCCATTAAGATGGCGAGCAACTAGACACGTTTGCGATATTAGACATGGAGAAGACAGGCATTTCCCTGAACACTTTAATCTACCTGGTCATTCAGTCGCTGGGGACTTCCTATTGAACAACAACCACTCTCTAATACCTTTGAAGAAACTGATAAACAAAGGAAACTTAAAGAATCATTTTGGATTAAGCAATTAGAAACACAATGGCCGAGGGGCGTAAATGTGGATCCAGGTCTTGCTGATCAGCGTGAAATAATTCCATTCACACTGACATATAATCGAAAGAATGTTGAAATTTCCGAAACTTTTAAAGATAAATATCATAAATTACAGGATAATTTAAGACAACCTACCAGCTTGCGTCCAGTAATAGCATTTAGGAAAATCCGAATCTACCTGCTATACTGGTAAAATCGAAATTAACCAGACAAACATTGTCACCTTAAAGTTGTCCAACATTTTAGAGGCCATATCGCCTCTATAAAACAAAAATAACAAACTCAGGCAATAAAAAACAACAACATTATTTTTAAATTCTGAGCCAGCGAGTTAACAATATTATTGCCTGCGTTCATGCCTGCATGTCCGCTTGCATGCTTGCCCAACTCTCTGCCTGTCTGTCTGGTATATTTTTGGACTTATAGCAAGCAGGCAGACATGCAGGTAGGAAGGTAGGCACGCAAGCAAGCAAGCAAACGAACAAACGAGCAAGCAAGCAGACAAGCATGCACGCATGCGTACAAGGAGCGGAAGGGCGTGAGGACGGTAGGACGGCCAGCTACCCAGCGATCACCAGGCGGATAGGTGCGGGAGCGGGCAGGCAGTCGAGCTGGCGGGCGGGCAGTAATCTAGCCACGACTCACAGCTACGATTATGACATATTGATTCAAACATCGTTTGCTAAATGTCATATATACTAATGACTGGATGCATGGATGGATGCATTGGCAGCTGCAAATCAATATAGTTCATTTGCGGGGAAGCTGGTAGCATACATGCATATACAATTGAGTGTGTGAAATTAAATGCGACTGCAAGGTACCGCGAACAATTTAATTAACATTACGTATTCACATTCGAATATCGGATCGTCCCAGTCGCAACTGTTCAGGGGAAGTAACTCATGACAATTAAAAGCTTTAGTGCGGCAAGGGGATGAACTCTGATAGTTGATGCGAATTGGACTTCCAGTGTAGCTCGCGCCATCTTTGCACTCACGAGGCCTGCTTCTACTTTCAGTTGACCTATATGTCAGCTGCTATTGAATCTGTACCAAATTAAGGTATAAATGATTAAACAGCTTTCCTTAAAATGGCGCTTTTGAGCGACGTGCTTAGACTCTTTTTAACGTAGAATGTATTTGGGAATTCCGAAGCTGAACCTGTATTTTAATCAGTATAGTAGTTAGAGACGTATGTGATATTGATGTTTCCAGCCCTCACTTTGAGAGGATGTGATGAGGAAGATGCCTCTGATGCTCCAGACTTTAGTCACATAACCCGTCTGAGTGGGCATTTGTCTCGTTTCCCACGTTTTCTAGAAGTTGGGAGGCGTCTAGCACAGATCGGTTGGCGGACGAGCAATCGGTAGAAACTTAGGCAATCTCCTTCACTCCTTTCTGTCCCTCTCCACCCAGGAGTATAAATGCCAATATGAGACGGAAATATAAACCAGCCAAGATATGGGGTGAATGGGATCTGGAATCAGGGACACGATTGCCGCCAATCAAACCAATAACTTCATTCCACCTGCTTAGTGGAGACGATTTGCTGTGGTGTTAGCGTGGTCGACTGGTAATCAGCCGGGTGGGATTGAAATCCAGTTCGATTGTCAGACGATCCGGTAGCTGACAAGCAATCATTGGAAACATAGGCAATCAGACCACTCAAATTCATTCGACGTGCTTTCTTTACCTGAGTATGTTTGCCAGTGCGTGTGTGAAGAGTTGACGAATTTTCGACAGTGGGGAAAATGGTTTTTCTTTGAATCATGCTGCAGTCATTTCGCTATAGAGTGGCCATCGCTCCACGACCACCCCCCCCCCCCCACCCTACCCCCCCCCCTATCGTGATTAACTGCGCACCTCAGAAGATTACCATCGCACTATAGAATTGCCGTTACAAATGTTGTAAACCAACTAATGTTCACGATAAAACAACAGATGTTAAAGATTACATTTTGGCTTTAATCAGTAGAAAAACAAGCTCGTATTTTAACCAGAGACATATCTAGGAATTGACCGCAAAAAGAGTATGCACGCACGCACGCACATCTTTGGACCAAAAAACTATGAAAGTTTTTGGAGGACGGGCCAATCTAAACATAGAGCCGTAGCTTCGTGCTATGCTAGAGAATACACCTCTAAGATAATGGCCAACCATTTTGTTGCATCATCGCAATGACGGTACAAATTTTTTCCAAACTGGCAGCGCTCAAATACGGCGAAAGGTGTAGGCATGGACACTATACGCTGTATTTTAAGTGGTTCCAGCCCTATCTGTTGGACATCGTGAATACACTCGAATGAAGAATAACTTGTTAAATAGGAAACCGAAGAGAGTATTAATTTATTATACACGGGTGCTCTGAAATAGTGTTTTATGCCACACGAATACTGGTGCCGACTGGTAGGCCTACTCCTTACGTATGGGAATGGGAACCCTTCTGCTGCTTCTTCCATATTTCGTGCTACAGGTATAAAGCAATGCTGCAGCCATACTTGCGAATATATTGGTGCAGCTACATTGTTGGGTGGGTTGGTCCTGGATTTAATACATTATGGTAGCTGGAGTAGCGAGACAGACTGAAATAGAGGGGGGGGGGGGGGCTGTTGGACTTGGCAGGCTACGTGGCCACTGGCTAAGTACCCGGGCTACATTCAGCGCAGATGGCATGTGTTATTTTGAATGCTAAGCGACCTTGGATAACTGAAAACTATTCTCAAAATATCTATCACACCTACCACCATCCACCACCCCTAGGATGGGGTAGGGGTGCTGTAATAAACATGACTCCAACACTATGCTTGATATTTGACGATTCCTAAATGTAGCGGAATGAATTATTTACACTTGATGCAATGCATAGGCTATAATCAAGACATTCCTCAATATTAGTGCAGGAGTCCAACTTAACCCTATTCACACCTGGAATCCACATAAGTATTTCCATTTCTGTTTAATCTTTTGGTTGGATGGTAAAGCTGCAACATCAGCCAATCAAATTCATTTCAAAATTAAAATATTTCGAAACATTATAATATTTGATTTGCAGTTTGAAAGGGTTAATTAAAATCATATTCTACACTAGGGTCAAACCTTTACTCCTGATAGACCATAAAATACAAATTATTTTTTGCTTTAAGGACTATTTTGTTGAGTATATTGAAACTAATTTGACTGGGAGTTACAACAGCGCACAGTCAAATTATTTTCAAAATATTCAACAGCTTAGATCTATAGTTGTCTTGCAATTGAGACATTGGAAACGCAGAACGATCAAAATGGTTAGGATAATCTTTATAATCATTTTCAGATGTGAGTTTTCACCTGAGAATGGTACTAAACAAACAGCCTTCGAATCGTATACCTACAATGTATGATCAAGAAGTGTTGACTCTTTAAGAGGACGAAATTTTTTTGTTAAATGACATTTTAGTTGTGGCTCGCAAATCAGTTTGTTACTCTGTCTGTCAAATTTTTGGCATTTAGGACAAAGCTGCCTATGTTGCAATTATCGTGTGGCGCATTTGTTTATATTGTCAACTGAAATCCTGGTCTGTGCTAACGCTGCACATGCTCCTAGCCAGCAGGGCTATAGTAACAAGTAAATTCTACCACCCTGACTATTATGAACTAGTCATTAGTTTTCAGATTCAATGAGTGCTTTTACATCAGATAGATGTAACCGTTTACTTTCCTTTTGAATGATAATTTGTGTAATTAATTGAAATTGTGCTACTGCACACTGTTAATGGCTAAGACAAAGCCAACTGTCAGAGACAGCAAGACGATATGAACAAGCGGCCCAAAAACGGCATGTGACGCTCACATGAACCATTAGCATTTGAACCATGTGCATGACATGGTGCGTAATTTTACTACAGTAGGATCCTTCCAGTCAAATTTGGATAAAATCCATCAATTGCTTACTTAAGGAAGCGATGCATTTTGGCAAAATCCGGTAAATTTTTCATAAAAGCTAGAATTTTCATCCAAACAGTTTACCAAGCACAATTCTGAATAGATGTCCTGGAGCCCAGCATGCTAGAATCCTATAGCTTCCATATGGTAATCCTAATCAAATTTGGTTGAAATCCGTCAAGCGGATAAGGAGAGGTGTGTTGACAATTTCTGGTATATCTTTCATAAAATCTAAGATTTTCACCCCAAAAAATGATGACACCAAATTCTTAATAGAAATCCTGAAGCCTGTCACAATATGGTGATTCTAACCAAACTTAGTTGAAATCTGTCAAGCGGCTAGGAAGGAGATGCATTTTGACAATTTCCTGTAAATCTTTCATAAAATCTAAGATTTTCATCCAAGCAATTGATCAAAACTCTGAATAAAGGATCTAGAGCCTACAACAATTAGGATGCTTTCAGTCAAATTTGGTTACAATCTGCTACCCGGTTTAGGAGGCTTTAAAGCAAAAGCTGATGGACGGATGATGGATAACAGACATGGCATGGCACAACCTCACTTGGCCATTCTGGTCAGGTGAGCTAAGAATGGCACACATTGTCCATGGCATGTCAATATGATTTGAGTTCCCACAATTACCAAACAAACACTAATTGTTTAAGGGTTGCCTCAGTGAGATCTCAAGATTTCATGCCTCAGTGTGATGTCTGATTGCACCAGTCTTCCACATGCCAGGGTATAATTTACTGAGTATGGACAGACTTTGAGAAATGATACTGGAATGACAAGAACTTAGCTATTTTTATGAAAAGCAGTTCTAATTAAGATTAAGAAACCCACTATTACTGTGTTCAGAAATCTGCTTAAATCAGAAAACCCGGTTGTCTTGAAGTTGTTAGAAAGACTTTAATAATAAAATTAAAAATTAATCAGATTCAGTAGTTAGATCCAAGGCTAACCATGGCGCCTTAAAGATTACAGATCACTGCTCACATAGCTAAATAATGCTTTAACCCGTGCAAATTAGTATTTTGGACAGTGAAGGTTCTTGAATGAGATCCACAAACTGGTCAGAGACCTGTGTACAAACATTAGTGGACAATCTATAACAAGGATGGTACACCTTTCTGTGCTTGAAATTCCATGACATGTCCATGACTTTTCAAGACCAAAATTAACAAAGTCCATAACCTCTGAGAATTAATATCTAGATTTGTATACAATTTATGATATAGCTCCAAAAATAAGATCAGAGTTATTCTGCAAAATGTATGAATATTGCAACAACCAAGCCACGGCCTTGTTTTGATAGGCTGTTGCTGTAATATTTATTGCATAGAGATTATTTATCATGTTCATGCCAACAGATTTATTTTACATGATTACCATTTTCCATGACATTCCATAACCTATGCTTAAAAACACTGATTGTTCATGACTTTCTAGGTCTGGAATTTAAATTTCAAATTCCATGACATTCCAGGATTTCCATGATCAGTACGAACCTTGCTATAATTACCAATTCACAGTATGAGAATCGATGGACATTCATATATGGGTACAATATTAAATCATGACCGAGTTGTTCAAAGCACATTCAACATTAACTCTTTTTTCATCTTACATATTCCAGCCATAGCATAATACATAATTAGAACGTTTGGCTCAACCCATTTGCCATGGAAAATGTCAATTTGCAGACCAAGAGATGATTATTCACAAGATTACCACTGGAATAACTGGCTCAGTTATGGAGCCAGTCATTCCAGTAGTAAATTTTCAAAAATAGCTTTGCCAATCCTTGGTTTACAAAATAAACATTTCTCAAGAGTCCTGCTAAAGCTGTTTTGGCAGGCTTAAGTGTTAAATGGATCAATGGTCAGGATTGGTCAACTTAACCCTTTAATGGCCAAGATTGGTCAAGAGATTCTAAGATATTGCTCACTGAATGTACTTTTTTTCAGGCCAACTGGACTATTTTTAGAAATCGCCACACGATTAATTGATTATCTTGCTTATCAACTTAGCCACCTATTTCAGTAATACTTTTTCAAAAATAGTCTTCTCTTGGCCAGCAAATGGACATTCTTCAATACCATAGATAGTTTTCATACACTGTCCAAAACTAATTTATCAAATTTCAGACCAATTTTATGACGCCTCCAATCAATTTCCATTTCACAATTTTTTTTGCAGAAAACTCACAATTAGTAGCCGAGCTCGCAAAATAATAAAGATAATAGTGATACTCTTGTATCAACTATCAATAGTATCTATATTATTTTGTAAATGGAAATCACACATGATAAAATTAAAATTGTCCATACTTTCAATAAATCGGTTAGCAGAAAATGTTGAATTTTCAAGACTTCTCAAAGCCTTTTGACACAGACCAATTTATACGAGTCGATAGTGATAGTCGCAACAAAAAATGTCAAATTCACTACACATTAGATATTCAGTTTGCGAGGATTTTTAATGTATTTATTTCTATTGAATAAAGCTGTAGTTTGTCATGGGATAACATGTTCAGATTCATAGTACTTAACCATTTAACTCTCGAATTTGTTCAAGAAAATTTCAATTTTCTCATAGATGTCCATTTGCAGACTAAGAGAAGACTATTTTTGAAAATTTATCATTGGAATGACTGGATCGGTTATCGAGCCAGTCAATCCTGTGGTAGATTTTCAAATATAGTCTTCGCTTTGTCTGTAAATGGACATTTCTCAAGACCGTGTTTGGCTGATATGAGTGTTAAAGGGTTAAAACATGACAGGATACCAATACTGAATGATAGAACCACTGAAATACATCTATAGCAGGTTGTGTTAACAGTGCTGGTATGGTAGATTGAGACAAATTCAATTCATCCATACGTTAAGTTTCAGTGTTATGTCAGTATATGTAAGTAACATATTTTCAACGCCCAATTCGTGAAATGCACTAGACGTTTAGGTTCAAAATCATCCAGGCGAATGGACATTTACACTGGAGCCCTCTGTCAGAAGACATCTGCTGATGATGTTACATATTTGGACCGTCATTATAGTCTCGTTATCAGTTCTAAATATATTTTGCCATTTTTCAAGATTTGTTGCCAATCCAGTATATCCTGCAGAGACTAGCAGCAACCTTGGCGATTTTTCAGATCGGTTTGAAACTTCATAAGTAAATCGGAGTAAGTTTGTGAAAGAACTCTGTCGAAATGGACGATGGGTCAGAAATCCAGTATGGGTGCGAACTACAAGTAGTGATATAAGCTGTGGCATTGAGTTATAAATGTTATGAACCAAATTTAACTCGTTCTCAAGATTATTGATTGCACTCTCCTTAACATATCACCATACTATGCGCCGTTTACAAAGCTTTAGCTAGCAACCAGAATGCACAATGTACAGCATGCTCTATGCTGAAATCTACAATTATTTGGTATTGTCAACAGAATTGTATTTGCATATGTAAATGTTTCGCTGGACACAGCAGCTGATCAAATGCATGGTGATGAAACCATATATGGTTGACATGTTGCCTGAAATATAAACAAAATATCACATGTATGTTCTAAATAAAAAGAATCACAACATTACCAATCGCAAGAAAATTCAAATTGTTGCTTTATGAACATTAACTTTTAGGCAGACCAAGATACAAATTGTAGAAAATTTACCATTTTATCTGTCATCGAGCCACCCATTCCAGTGGTGCAATCTCTAAAATAGTACCGTTGGCCAACAAATGGACATTTCTCAGGTTTCAAAGCCACTCTAAATGCTGGTTTTTCATCAGTATGACCATTAACCCTCTAACAAATAGGACATCTACTGGATATAATAAAAATAAATATGACTGGAAGCCATTGTTTCCATAGGAAGCAACTGCTTCCAGTCATATTAATTCCAAAATATTGAATAAAATATGTCGAACATCGCAAAGAATATACTTGAAATTGTCGTTGAAAGTGCATGGTGAGGTCAGCCAATACCGGCCTCTGTAGTTCTCTTGAGAAATGTCCACATGCCGGCTAGTAAAACACTAGTTTGGAGGAAATTTGTACCACAGGAATGACTGACTGGCTTGTCATTTCATGGTAAATTTTCAAGTCTTCTCTTGGCCCGCAAATTATGGATATTCAATAAGCAAACATTTGTTGGATCAAACTTAGCTATTAAAGGGTTAACAAAAAATTATACTGAACTTCACTGGACAGATTGGAGCAACCGACCGACTTTAACAATCACGAGAAAAGTTTAATTGTTGATTTATGAATGTCCATTTTTGATCGGACCAAGACAACAATATTTTTTAAAGGTTTGCCACTCAAATGACTTGCGCCGTCATCGAGCCAGCCATTCCAGTGGTAAAATTTCAAAAATAATCTTCTTGGTCAACAAAAGCACATTTCCCAAACTCACTATAACTGCTGGTGTTTAGTCAGTTTGCAAGGAAACCTTTTGAACATTTTAAAAGTAATTGACTGAAAGCCACTGCTGCCTCAGTTATATCAATTTCAAAATAGTGAACAAAATATGTTATACACATCGTAAAAATGTACTTGGACTTGTCGTTGAAAGGGTATGGTGAAGGCCTTGACGGCCAAAACTGGCCTCAGTAGTGCTTTTGGGGAATGTCCATGTGCAGGGTAAGAGAAGACTATTTTTGAAAATTGTACCAGTAGAATGACTGGCTCGTCATTACAGTGGTAAATTTTCGGAAAGGTCTTTCTTCAATTTGCAGGCTAAGAGGAGCCTATTGTTGAAAATTGTACCGCTGACATGACTGGTTTGTTAACCGTGCCAGTCATTCCAGCGGTACCATTTCAGAAATAGCTTTCGTGGCCAAAAACCAGCATTTACAGTGAGTTTGAGACATGTGCATTTGTTGGCCAAGAAGACTATTTCTTATAAAGCCAGTCATGTCAGTGGTACGATTATCAAAAACAGTCTTCTTGGTCAACAAAAGTACATTTCCCAAACTCACTGTAAATGCTGGTTTTTAGTCAGTTTGGCTATTAACCCTTTCACCGATAAATTCTATGTATCTCAAGCGTAGGGCAAACAAACAGGAAATCGTTTGAAAATTAAAAAAGTAATTGACTGAAAGCCACTACTGCCTTAGGCAGCAACTGCTTTCAGTCATATTAATTTCAAAGTATTGAACAAAATATGTTATACACATCGCAAAGAATGTACTTGGACTTGTCGTTGAAAGGGTATGGTGAAGCCCTTGCCTGCCAAATCCGGCCTCAGTAGTGCTTTTGAGGAATGTTCATATGCAGGCTAAGAGAAGACGACCGATGAAAATTGTACCAGTAGAATAACTGGTTTGTCATTCCTGTGGTAAATTTTCAAAAATACTCTTCTTGGCCAACAAATGCACATTTCCCAAACCTAGAGTAAATGCTGGTTTTTAGACAGTATGACCATTACCCATTTCACAGATAAATGCAGTGTATCTCAATCGTTAGGCAAACAAACTTGAAATCGTTGGCATATTCTAAAATTAATATGACTGGAAGCCATTGTCGCCTTACGCAGCAACTGTTTTCAGTCATATTAATTTCAAAATATTGAACAAAATATGCTACATATTGCAAGGAATGTACTTGGAGTTGTCGTTGAAAGGGTTAACCCTTTCACGGCGAGGCCGACAGGCCGACAGGCGTTTAAGAGAAATATATAGGCATATGCTACACACTTACTGCTTCATCAGATTTCTTGACCTGGCATAACTGAATAGGAGATAGTGTTATTATTATCACTCCTGTATTTTTCGTCGACTATACTATCATCTGTATCTGGCTTTAGACTTATCTAGTGAACAAAACAGCTACACAATACCCTTGGACGGATGTAGCAGTAAATGCCTCGGTCGATTTTTTCGAGTAAATCCACAGCAATACGGGTATAGTCATGTTCAAAGCTCAGAGTCGTGAAAATATGTACTTATCATGGGCGCAGCCATTTTGGATATAAGCAGAAAATATGGTGGACTGTTTTCTCTATAATAACCGTCTATAGCGAAGCCTGCTCAGTTAGCATCGGTGACTTTTAGGTTAAATAATATAGTTGATTTCTTCACGGTTTAACCGCCCTGGTGTTTAAGAAAGCAAATCCCATATTTTTCTCGGGAAAATTACTACGCTAATGGCCGGTCAATATCCACGAGCGCTATCTCGCTCCCGTTGAGCGTAGGAGATCTCGCGAGAACAAGAATGGAGGACAGACGTGACTACGCGCGTTGAAGCCAGAAACCGGAAATTTGGATGTGGGATTGGCACCACATGGCGATCTAGGTGGGCTTATCGTTGAGCCGCAATCAACCCGCCCTGGAGAGATGCCATTGGTCCACTGGAGTGGTGACGCTACTAGCTTGCTCCTTCTATCTGCTGTGTACTATCTGCGGTGACGATTCGCATGATGATGCAATGACGAAGACGTTGGTGTGTGGAGGTGGAAACACGAAAATTTGGCAAGGAGGTCGTGGTTGACGTTGCCTTGCTTTTGATGTAGATGCTGTCGCTCTGCTTTGCGCTCCATTCGTCCAGCGCTGGATCACCATTTTAACGGATTTTTAGTGACTTGACGACGTGACTACTAGGCCCCCATTTAACCACCAAATAGCGCCACCTGCATTCAACTTATTATTTTTAATAGCACCAGGTTATAATTCCACAAATTCTATAATTTTACAAACACTGGCTTTTAAGTTTAATTTTCCCAGTTTCTTGTTTATTTAACCACAGGCCATTATTTTAATTTTTTTATTCTTAATAATTGATAGTATTATCATTCAGTTTCGTCATAATATTTTTAATTAAAAATTTTCCTGATTCCCGTTTTGAGATTTTATTTTACAGACTGCCCTCCACCCCATCCCACCGCCATGAGAAATACAGTAATTCCCTCTCCCACCCGGCTTCTCAAAACGGCATACGACATCGACACCTGCCAACAACTGTTCATTAGGCAACATCAGGCAACACACTTTCAGCAACAGCTTAATTATTTTACTTTTTTCAGTTTTGACGTGTGTTTATAGCAACCCTTCGGGGAGCAACGCAACCCTTCGAGGAAGCACCTCTCAGAGTGAGTCATGGCCCTAGGTGTGGGCGGCCAATAAACCAACTAACCTACCTACCTAATCATCGGACACACCCACACCAAGACCCACATGGTAAAATTGCCCCCCCCCCCAACAAATTAACGGCCACCCGCGTGTACGTGTTAATCTCCGCACAGCCGTAATTCAAAGTATTTCGGCTTAATTTTTCTATTTTTAAAATTTTTAAATTTTAACCTTAGATAGCGTGACAATGCTCGACCCTCTTTATACATTATTAATTAATATATAACTTTAAAAATACGAATTCTGGTCATCCAGGGAGCGTTAAGGGTGTATATATATTTAAATTCATGATTTTGGGAAACAATTTACGAATTTGAAATATAGTTGCATATAATACCCTCTGTACGTAGGCCGACCAAAGCGTTAGAGACATTTTCAGGTACCTAGCACCCTGTTATTGCTAGATACTCGATGGTTAGAGTTGGTAGATAGTGGCGCTAACACTATGTCTAACTAATCTCGTAGTAATTACGATCATGCAACTACGTGACTTACCGGGTATACAATATATATATATATATATATATATATATATATATATATATATATATATATATATATATATATATATATATATATATATATATATATATATATTAACGTACAGCTTAGCGTATTTATCGGGTAACAACGTTGATACACCTCTATCGTTAGTTTTACTATTATTATTTTGTAGGGTTTTTACTTATTTAAGTAAGGTAACTCAATTCGCTCGATGAGTCACACGCAAGCGTTTGAATGATCTTTTACCTCGAAACGCTCAGCTTATATATGGTCTGTTTTCGGCCAGCAAGGTGTAAGATGAGGTGAAATTGAGAATGACGTACTTCGGATGGGATATTATGCAGTTGCACTCATCCAGCATGGCGTGCATGCTACCAATACAAGCCATATGTGGAAAATTAATACCCAGCACAGATTACCGCCCCAGCCCCCACGCCACCCACCCTCATCCTCTTAAACCCCTCACACAGATTTTGATATTTCTCACGGATATACGCGATACAAGCCACTTTCTGATAAGTAAGGTTTAAATGGTCCACACATTATAGTAGCGTAAATGCAGGCTTAATGGAGAATGGATGAATTGGGTTTACCGATCACTCATATGACGCCATGATCAACAATGTCACATGTGGGCTGACGTCGTATTCAATTTTGTCATGAATGACGCGATTAGTCCATTACAACCGCATAATAATCAGTGAAGTATTAAGAATTATACGTCTTTGCTGTTTAATATACATTCTGTTGAATATTTTGAAACTAATTTAACTTGGCGTTCAGATTAGTTTCAAAACTTTCAACAGCTTACCTATATAGTTTTGTGGAAATTGAGATTTAAAAAGTGCAGGCCTCGATTGCCCCCCATCACGGACAAAAATTGATTCCTCCTTTACCCAACATACTCTTCTATACATACTTAGAGATAGCTAAATGAAAATACATTGTGAAGGCTGACTGCCAATGAACAGCAGCTATGACCGGGAGTCTTCGTATCTACAATAGTGTAATAATTTATTAATTTAACTCAATTAATATCAAATGTTATTCGCAATGGAAAATCAGTCAAAATTAAACACATTCACGAGAGCTCCTGGATGCGTTGTTTGATATCATATAACAACGATCTGAGCAGTTCACATAGCCACGGCCAAACTCTACATAACATCTATCAAACTGGCTATATTTAAGAAATAGATTAGATATTTTAAAAAACAATTTTTAAAATTGCAAGCCATTCTGAAGATTAAAAATTAAGATGTCCAACTGAATTCATAACCTATACCATAATATGCATTTCTGAAAATAACAGTGGAATCCAAAACGGCCAATAATCAGATTAGACACATCCATTCATACCCATTCATACTGCGGTGGGGCACCTCTGATAAACCGGCACCAGAAGACAGGCTTCGATGGAAGTCATCTGGAAATGTCTTAGTCACAATACCTGAAAAAACCCACCAAACGTAATTTATATTTACTGATTTGGAGGAGATTTTCCCCTCGCCAATTCCCCCGTCAAAAAGCTGAAACCAGATTCTGCGGTAGATCTGCCCGTCTTGTCATTAGACGACAACCTCTGGAATGGAGATTATGGATGCGAAATAGATAAAATCATGCTCTTGCGGAATGTAGATATGCATAGCAAGAGAACACTATTTTTGAAATTTTACAAGTGGAATGATTGCCTCAATACTCGAGCCAGTTATTCCAGTGATAAAATTTAAAAAATAATATTCCCTCAGGCCAGCACATCCATTTATATGTAATTAAATTCTTTGTATTTTCAGAGCCAACATTTGCAGAGCTTCTCCCCTCAGGCCAGCACATCGATTGGGTCGGATCGATTTATTGACTTAAACTCTTCAGTAAGTGAGTACTGCTGCTATTACTGCTACTGCTAATGATATGTTGAATATTTTTTAAAACTAATTTTACGTTTTATGGGCAGGGGGTGGTGAGGTAAATTAACACAAAAAAATGTAAAATGTGTTCAGTCACGCAATATCGCATGCTGAAGTTTACGAATTGTCTGTCTTTAGTGAATTAACAAATTTAATAAACATCCTGTTGAATATTTTGAAACTCATTTGACTGGAAGCAATTCCTGCTATTACTGGTGCAACTGGCGGTGGTGCTGCTGACGCGGCTGGCGCTGCTGATTCCGCTGCTACTGCTGCTGCTGCTGCTGCTGCTGCTGCTGCTGCTGCTGCTGCTGCTGCTGCTGCTAGTGCTAATGATGTCAATTTTTTTCATCAACATGTATCTCATTAATAGAAAATTATGTTAAATGTTTTGAAACTAATTTTACCTGGAAGTTGCCTTTTCATTTATCAGTTAAACAACTTTTATATTTTCAGATCCCTCATCAAGTCATAATATTTCGGAGGTTCTAAACGGATTACCTCTTCCAGATAGTGCTGGTAATCTGTGTAACGGATCGTATACTAGTGCTTGGAATTTATATCAAGACCGCGGGTCCGTGGAAAGTGAAAATAATATTACAGATTCTCATGTTTACTACGACCATGAAACACAGATTCTAAATGGATTAAACCTTCTAGATAGTGCTAATAATCTGTGTAACGGATCGAATACTAGTGCTCGGAATTTATGTCAAGACGTGTCCGTGGAAAGTGATAATATTACAGATGTTCATGTTTACTATGACCATGAAATGCTAGGAACATCTTTCTGATGATGGTGATGATGATGATGATGATGATGACGGCGATAAGTTACATGTGTTACATAATTTTTCTAGAGAATGCGAGTTTCATTCCAGGAAATATGGGCTTTCAGAACACATCTATAAATTTAAGCTTCAACATTTTTTAGAAGGATTATCTTTGTTTCAAGTATACAGACGTCTCCATACAATTCTTACTAAAATATTAGCTGCCATTAGGACTGAAATCAATGCGTCTCCAGACGGTTAAATTAGAATGACTTTCAATCATGGATCTTTAACCCACCCTATTCTCATAGAAGTCCATCGTAGCGCCGATTTAAGTGCGAATAATTTAATGGAATCATTATAATAATCGTTATTTATTTAGGGTAAATCTTCAAGTACACGGCCTGATCTAACAGAGGCCCTCATTAACATATATACACAATTATACATCTAGGTACACACAAAGAAATTCTGACGGACTATTGGTTTAAATTCCGATATGACAGTAATTATTATTATTATTATTATTATTATTATTATTATTATTATTATTATTATTATTATTATTATCATCATCATCATCATCATCATTATTATTATTATTATTATTATTATTATTATTATTATTTGAAACTCGCACATACACTCTGTATCATAGACAGTTTCTCTCAACCACGCGGACAAACTTACATTCTACCTTACAAAACAACACACTGGCACGTACGCATGCACACACTTTTACGCAAATTTTGGGCCGCTTACTTAAGCCACCTTTAGATGAGTGCATATGTTGGATTTGAAAGATGAAAGCGTTGTCGATTGTGTAATCTTTTGAGGTAGTGAGTTCCACATTTGTGTTGCACCGTGTGTATAGCTGTTCTAGCTGCGCTTTGTATATCATTTGTTTTTATAGCCATTCTCTCAGTTAACGACGTCCACTGTAGGGTGGCATATAATTGCTTTGATGGAGTTCTATATGGGACGTCTAAGATAATTCTTGCAGCACGCTTTTGTAATTTTTCTAAATTACTTAAGAAAGTCGGTGTACCTACATAATAAACAAGACAGCAATAATCTATATGTGATAGTATGTATACTTTGTAAAATAAGTTGCGTTCTTCGATATTCATGTACTGTTTGTTTTTCCTTAGCATGTATATAAGGGAGGCTATTTTGCTGCATATTTTGTTTACGTGTTGTTGCCAAGCTAAATTCCCGTTTATATGTACGCCTAAAAGTGTTGCATTGTCTACAATACCTAATTCTCCGTTATATATATATGTATTTTAATTTCTGCATCAGTAATCTGATTAAGTTTGTGTTTAGTGGATATCATTAATAATTTGGTTTTGTCAGAATTTATAATCATTTTATTATTTTCACTCCAGTTTTGGACAGACGCCATATCCCCCGACAGTTGTTCAGTTATATTTTGTACATTGTTAAAGTTACAATGCATAGTTGTATCATAGCAATACAAATCTACATTGGTGTTAATGCCCATATGTAGGTCATTTACATGAAGGATAAATAGCAGAGGTCCTAGCACAGAACCCTGAGGGGCGCCTACTGTTACCGGTAAAAGACCCGAAATCTTGTCAGAAATAGACACGTATTGCTGTCTGTCTTCCAGATACGATGCGAACCAATTTAGCGTAAGTTAATCAAATTTATAGATGGCTAATTTTTGTAGGAGAATATCATGATTTACAAGGTCAAAAGCATTCCTGAAATCTATCATAATAGCTCCTATGATCTCGCCATTATCGACCGCGAATCGCCATTTTTCTATTAATTTTAATAATGCAGTTTCGCAAGAATGCTTTGGCCTAAAGCCGGATTGAGATTCATATAGTAAATTATATGTACTTAGAAATTTTTATAAAGTATTATGGACATTATTTCAATGATTTTGGACAAAATTGGTAGAATTGAAATTAGTCTGTAATTACTGATCTCGCTTTTATTACCTGACTTGTGTAAAGGTTTTACTTTAGCGCATTTCCACATAGTTGGAAATACACCTGCGTCTATACTTTTATTAATAATGGCTGTAACTGAAGGCGCGATAACTGATGCAGATAATTTTAGAAACTGGGCGTTCAACTCGTTATATCCTGCCGACTTATTCGTTTTAAATGTGTAAGTTCTTTGTAAACGTAATCTACTGTTATTAGAGATATTCTAAACTCAATTTCATTTGGCACTCTACTGTTAACATGCATTTTAAGATCATTCGATATCGTGTGATTTGGGCCGTTTATTAATTTTGCAAGATCTGCAGCGACTGTACTAAAATATTTATTGAACATCTCGCAATGTTGAGCTATGTCTCTAATGTCATTACCTTCGGAATTATATAACACTAATGGCATTTTACTAGATTTTGGGTTTATGTTTCACATAATGGTCCATATATTAGAAGGCTTATTTTTCCTTTCAGCAAGCTGTTTACCGAAATAGTTTCGCTTAGCGCTTTCTATTAGGGACATTACTTTATTTTTAAACTCTTTGTATTTGACCATATCTTTTACTTTTTTTAAATAATCGCGATCTTTCATGGCTTTTAAAATACCATCGTTAATCCATCCAGGTTGACAATACTTTTTTACTCTGCGCTCGAGGATAGGGGCGTGGTTATTGAGAATAGTGAGGAACGTTTCATGCCATATTTTAAGAGCTTCATTTGGGTCACTTATTAAATTAATCAGTTCCCAATTATATTGTGATACATTTTGAAGGAATTTAATATTATCAAAGATTTTCTTGCATCTGTATTTTATAGTATGGTGAGTGTGAGTTTTGTGAGTGAAGCTTTTCCGCACAGCAAATACAGGAAGGTGGTCAGCTAGGGTCCATATCGCCTACGCTTACTGAAGTGATTTTACTTTTGTCGGTGACATATACATGATCTATTATGGTGGCTGTCGTTTCTGTGATTCTAGTGGGCGTGTTAATTAGTTGTTGTAGATGAAATGTATCCATTAATGATTGCCATTTTGCTGGTATCGTAACTTGAAACCAAATGTTAAAATCGCCTATTAAAACAATATCCGTATTATGTGAATAGGCCGCCTCAAGCAAAGATTCGAATTCATCCATCCAGCTCGCTGGTAAATCTGATGTGATGGCCTATAAATATAACCACGCAAGACAGGTTTTGTTTTATAGGGCGTGACCTCGAGCCATAATGCCTCCAAGTCATCTGTTTCTAATTCTAGCCTTCTATAATAGGACTGATTTTCTTCAATATAAACTACGATGCCGCCGCCGCCGCAATTTGGCCGATCCTTTCTCTCGATGGTATAACCGTTGATAGCTATTTGATTATCTGTAATGTTAATTCCTAAAACAGTTTCTGTTGCACCAAAAATGTCAATTTCGTTTGTAGTTTTTCCATAATTATTTTCAATTGGTTTATTTTGTACATTGTCTAACATTCCTCAGTCCAAGCACTCGTTAAAACTAGATAAAACATTTTCAATTGACATCTTCCACGTACCAATGCCAACTGGCGCTGGGAGAAATCTGAAAATGGCTTATCTATGCAATCTTGAGAAACAAGTATTAAAGAAGCAAGGTCTGATCATGGTAGGCAAGCAAGATAAATTATGTATGGCCAAGCGATTGCGATCGCTTGCGCCTATTTAAATCCCGAATCTACAGCAACTGATAAGTGTACGATTAGGAAGAGGAGGCATACTGGAAAGCAACGAGAAAATAATATGCATCAGAAAACAAAGGCAATTGAATTACATCAATTAGCTGGGCTGGAGGACGACAGAATCTGTGGTCTCCCCAAAGCTATTAAATTTCAAGAAATAGTTCGCCCCGATTACAACTTACATATATATTCAGCAGCGGAGATGAATGAATGTATCTTTGAAGGCGATCCTAGCTGCAGACCATTCCTGAATCTGTATTTGTATAATGGTCATATTGCGTATATATCTTCTATAACATTTGTTATGGGTTCTAGCTATTTCTGCAATCAGTGCGGGAAATCTTATAACAACAGAAATCGTCATTCTTGTAAGGACAAATGTACGTCTTGTAAATCTACCTCGCCATGTCATTTTAAGGGTTACATCTATTGTCCAGAATGTCATCGTTGATTTAAGAGCACCCAATGTTTTGAATGTTATGTGAAAAATAAGAATTGTAAAAATATATTTTGTTGTAAAACTTGCTACGCAACAATATATAATACATCAGTTACAAAGCACCGTTGTTATTTTAGCAAATGTAGCTATTGCCAGGAAATTGTTGACCGGAATGAACATCAATGTTTTATGTTTCCGTCTGAAGAGGGGTTAACTACAGTGAGAGAAACATGTTTAGCTAGTGTTGGTATTGAAGATTATTCGGCTCAAATTATGATTTTTTTTTCGATATTGAAACACACATTCCAAACTTGGTTGTGATTAATAAGGTTTGCTCACACTGTCATGGCGACGATATTAACTCCACCTGTACAGTCTGTAATATCAAGCAGAAGGAGCTTGCATTCTATTGGAAATCATGCATGAAAGAATATCTAACCTAGCTGTTAGCTACAGAGACAATTAAGTTATCAAAGAAAACCCAGAAAACTGTTTGTATCCATCGGGGCGCCATTGTTTTAGCTCATAACGGGAGGGTATATGATACTCATTTAGTCTTGAGAGAAATTTATGATAATACCCATTTAAAGCTAACCAGGATTATCAAAAATGACCTGAAAATTTTGTATTTTGAGATTGGTGGAATAATCTTCAAAGACAGCCTTAGCTTTATACATGTACTATTGCATAACCTTCCTGGGGTGTTCCACATGGAATCCATGAAAGATTATTTCCCCCATTTTGCCAACATAGAGTAAAAGCAAGAATATATTGGGAAAACTATTTCACAAAAATTCATGTGGCTTCGAGGACATGTTCATTTCTGAAGCTACTGAATTCCAATATTGGTATGACTCGATGAAAGATAAATTATTTAATTTTAAAGAAGAATTCGTTGCTTATTGCAAATCTGACATCAGAGTGCTTAGACTAACATGTAAATTTCGTGAGATGTGTATTGAACAGACGGAAATCGACCCCCTCGTCTCATGTTTGACAATCGCTTCAGTGTGTAACTCAATATTCAGGAAACATTTCCTGGAAGAATCACAACTTCCGGTGCTACCAATGAATAGTTATCATCCCCCTAGAAGATATTCAGGAGAAGCGTGTAAATGGATCGATTTTGAGGCTCACAGACTGGGGATTAAAATCAAGCACGCCTTAAACTCATGTGAACGTAAGATTCTTGGGCGCTATGCCAATAGATTTTGCGAGAGAACAAATTCCATGTGGGAATATTCTGCATGTGCAAATTCCGGTTGCTTGACATGCGTTCCTAAAAATAGGAATTCGATTAGGAGTCCCTTTGACCCTTCTTTGACAATGTCTTTAGCTTTCAATTTCGTAAAGCAAATTACATATCAGGAACCCATTAAGCCGCATGAATCACTTACTGGAGGGCGGACAAATGCCATTAAATTGTTTGATAAAATTGAAGACCGTGAAGTAATAAACTATTCTGATATATGCAGTTTACATCCTTTTGTCTTAAAGTATAAGGATTTCCCAAAAGGGACCCCTGAAGTTATCAGACGAGATTTTCAGGAATTTGACAAATATTTTGGCCTAGTAAAAGCTAATGTTTTACTGCTTTAACACATCTTTCATCCTCCCTTACCCACCAAGATAGACAGAAAGCTTGTTTTCACATTATGCTATTCATGTGCGAAACTTAATTCTGAAACAGTGTGTGATCATGATGACGACGCCCATAGCATAACAGGCACTTGGACGACTCCAGAGCTCTCTAAAGCAATCGAACTTGATTATAAAATATGGACTATATTTGAAGTTTGGAATTACAGAGAGTAAGGTAGCTTGATATTCTCTGGTTACATCGATAAATCCTTGGTTTTCTAGCTCTTAGGTATAAGTCTTGTAGTCTGATCAAATAACCCGTGGGACAATCCCGATAAATCTTGTGATTTAGCAGTCAATGCTCTCTGACCAGTAGACAATGCACTGTCTCCTCTGAATGGCAAACCCCGGTAAAAGTGATGGTATTTTGACAAAGTCTCAGAATACATATTAGCCTTTTCATATTCACTCAGGTCTTGATGGGATAAAATCTGATTTATCTCCGAATCTAACCCCATGGCCTTATGTATCATAGGATCAGTCTGTAAAAGAGATATCTTACTCTGTTCATCAATGTTTTAAAGTAAATATTGCGGGATCAAAGCCATTTTCCTGGCGTCTTCCATATTTTTGTTCTCAAGACACGAACTTTCCTATAAGACTCACACATCTCCTCTCCCTAGAGCACGTCCTAGCTCTAGTCTTTTTAATCCAACCCTCTACGACGACAGGTCAATTTTTTAGAGACAAAATGTAATGATGGCATTTGAATGTATTCATTTGGGTGTCTTTTGTGACTAGTTTACCATTCAGCGAAACAACTTCCCCAGCAATAGTATCATGCTCCCAATTACCGCTGGCAATAAGGCGCCAAGGAACCCTCCACTTTGCAACAATATTTGCTTTTGAGAATCAGAGATACCATGTTTCTTGGAAATGATTCGAAGATGAGTCTTATATTTTCTGAGTTTCCTATAAGATGGTTCTGACAGTTTTACATTACCTGGTATAACATTCAAAGATGCTTCGCATAAGCAGTTAATGATATCTTTTGAATATCCACGAAGTACAGCACTACATGTCTTAGGCGATGCTTTAGATAAATATCTTCGCATTGGTAAATGTCGTGATATTCTGTGAGGAGACATTTTACAATTTGATCTCTACAGACTCTTAGTAATATAGACGTAACAAATCTCGGTAGGATGAACGTTATTTCGTAGCCTGAGCTATCCTGGATGGTTTGTTTAAGATCTAGTAGCAGATATGAGTGCGGCATCTCTGTCGCATTCTTATATGCATTTATTAAATATTTGCTATTCCCAGGAAACAGTTGTTGAGATAAGCAATGTATGGATGAGGCGTCCCTAGGATTCTTACAAGCACAATCTGACATCGCGATTTGTGAAATAGATTTTGAACTATGAATATAATATTGCAGTTCTCATGGTGTGAACGACGCGTGAATAAAGCAGACATTTGCCCACCATCATCAGGCCTGTCCATAAGGTCATTTACAATCAATAAGTTCCTATGATTTCTGTCTAGTTCAATAGCGCCAATGCCTTCTATAAACTCAACTTTCCCTCTCAAAGAATTATATGAAGGCTGCCAGGCGCCATGGCACCATAATATTTTTTCAAGGGGTGGGGTTATCCCAACACCTTCAGATATTAAATGTTTTATAATCTCAGGCTTGCCACTCTGTGTCGGGCCTGCCACAAGCATAATGAACAGATGTTTCAGTAATATAGATGTGTGTGAGATTACTTCCGTGTTCATTTTGTCCCCTTCTGAATATAAGCCAGCAAATAACGTTTGAACAATTTCAAACCTCCTATTTAAATGACTGTCAAAAAACTACCCCTAAGTAATAATTTCAAGAGAGAATATCTATGAATTTGCCGAATATTTTGAGAATATTTTCAATCAAATAGGTTTAGGAAAATATTCAACAAATTTAAAGTTATTAATTCCATTGAAATTATTAACGGAGTGATTAGTTTCTTACCAGTCAAGAAAGTGGCAATCAACACCACTTTCACTGTATAGATAACTATTTCTTCTTGGCTCCATCCTGCTAAATGTGAGACGATCTCTGCAGTGTGTTGAGTAGGGGCGAGATGAGAGAGGAAAATTGTTTAAGGCGATTTTGAGAAGCTCTTGTAAAACTGACAGTAAGCCTATCTAAGTCGATTTGAGAGGCTTTGAAAAAGTGGCAGATTATAGATTTACACTAACCCATACATGTTGAATCATTTCAGAACAATTTGATTAAGAAAACATTTATGAAAAATTCCGACAATGAACCCTACGTAATCGTGATTGTGATGTCAGACAATACATGACATAATTTCATTTTGATATCAGATACTTGAATGACAGATCAAATATAGGAAGTTCACAGGATAGAGAGATGAAAATATCACAGACATGGATATTATATTATAAGTGTTATTGATTATAAGCCACAGATATAATATACATAGTCTGCTTATACGGTAGCATATATGAGATATGATAAAAGCCATTTTTAATGAAAAAAAGACATATCTATATTAAGACTACTTATTATATTCATTACGAGTACTTATTATTTTCAGATAAATATGACAATACTATTACAATTTTTCCCGATACTGATACACAAGGCGTATAATCTTGTCACACCAACACATCTTACACATTTGTAGTAAATCATCAGCATGATGTGATAAACCCGGTGATCCTTTCAGCAATTGTAGCATTTCAAAGTTTCCGATTCTCTGAGAGGCAGCTTCCATGTAGAGTGAAATAGTATCCACCGTGTTGTGATAATTGCCCCTCCAAGGCAAGAATGTTCCCATTGACTACCGTTCTCTGTCTGACATCCATTACATTCTTCCCTGGCTATCTTATCTATTAGATCAGATGGCATTTCAGTATAAAACATTGTTATCCTCTTCTGAACATTCAAACTAGGACAATAGTGAGGATTTAGTCCATAGCGATATTCTATACTTGTAATCAGATGATTACATATGTCACCGTTCTTGAAGCTTTTATCAGCTCTCTCGTTTACAGCACATTTAGGAACTTTAGCAGCCAGAACAATTGGAATTAAGTCATTATAATCACATTCATAGTTGAAATTAGGTTTGAAAAGATCAAAGGGTTTATGTTTAGTTCCACGATGTGGTAATTCACCAGGCTGTTTATAGTCCATTACAACAGTCACCAGGGGAGAAGGACTGGTGGAACGTATTCCAATCACAGGTTCCAATATCTCCCTGGGAAACGAATATTTAAATTCACGATTATATAATCCACTATGCCTTATAATCATAATGTCATCATTTTCTATACTAATACTCAGAAAGTCAACAATTGTTTAAATAAACAGCGTAAATACATACGTCAACCCGATCCTGGAGAGGTTCCAAATAATCCAATTAGTTCCTCCTGTGCTTTATCACCTTTTAGTCCAATTGCAGTTTCATCAATATCAAGTAGCTTATATACATTCCTTATACTTACTAGATCGTCAACCCCGTCCAGTTCTGCTTGAACCATGCTTACCCTTCTTTTTCTTCTTAGGAGGGCAGCTAGCCTCAGTGCTATCAGCTGCAGTCAACAAATCCGTATCTGACAAAGTTGACAAGTCAGAGTTAGTAGCAGCTAATGGTGTAGCCGATTATGATGTCGCACCAAGACCCAACGCAATCAAACTATCAGCCACATTACTCTTTATGCTTCTCAGATCCGAAATAGACAGATGAATTCCATTTCGGGTAGGATAGAAAACAGAATCCAATTCGTTACGCCAATATCTATGAATGTTTATACCTGGAAACTTGTCATTTACACATACACGAGTTCCATCAACCAATATACGATTGTAGTCTCCAAATAAACTACCACAGCGTTCCTCCAAACTACCTATAAGACGACTAAGGTCGTAAAAGTCACTTCCAGTAATATAAACACCACGTTTTGTAGGATAACCTTCAGGATGAAATTCCTTAAAACAGCACATTTCTCTCCATTTATCAACAAGACTCTAAGGTAATGACTATTAGATAGTGGCAAACTGAATGAAGAATTCTTCAGGTGTCTATCGACTTTGTTAACTTTACCACCCATGATGAGACAGCTTTTATATATTTCAGAACAAATTCTGATGTAGCTTTTCTAGACAAAATTAGATGTAGAAATCCAAAATTATCTTACATTTTTATACCCTATAACACGACCGGTCTGAAAGTATATTTTCCGATCCAGAAGTATCAGAAGTGGAACACCTTCTTTCACAGAAAGGATATGTATCATGTTTCCAGCAAGGGTGTCCTGTTTCCACTTAGGATGTGATCTTATCGCTCAGGAAGTAGTCATAGGAATTCAAGGGGACATGTTACTACAGGAAATCACGTTTCTGGTTCGGATGCCCTGTTTCCGGTCATGGGTGTGATCACTCAAGGAAGTAGTTAAGGAAACGGATTTCCAGAAGAAAAAACAAAAATTGTTTTTGTGACGTCATTGAGGACGTCACTGGTATTATTCAATCAGAATCTAGGCCTAACGAAGCCCCTTAACTACTACTAAGTGGATTGACAAAATAGAGCTATAAGATATGAGTTAGCAGTCATGTTTGTGATGCACGTACAAATGACAGTGTAATGCCATGTTCGCACTAGATAGTTAATCCGGAGTAATACCATACTTAAAGGAATTTTCACCTTAATTCATACTAGCCAATCACGTGATAGAATTTGCATCCATAATTAATCCCTGACATTTTAGCTTTGCATCATGCCGACAACAAAAGATATTCAGACTTTAGTAGCTAAATGATGCTACATTGCTACAGCCTATGGCGGCTGTCATGCTTTACTTTTCAACCAATACGAAGAAACCTAGCGTTCCTGCCTCGGTATATACGCTCAGTCATAGCGCTACCAGCTATAGTTTGACAACACGGTATAAAAGCAATCATACAGGGAAGCTGTTGAATATTTTGAAATTAATTTGACTGGAAGTTGTTGCAACAAATTTCAAAATATTCAACGGGATGAGTATTACATAATAAAGAAGGTAATTCGTTGGCACCTATATGACATCACGCGCTATAGCTTAAGAAGACAGAATGGTGCCGACCACTATTCGACAGTTACGCGATATTACAAAGTGGATAAGTGTAGTACAAATAAGGGAATGTGACAGGATATGAATGATATGGAATCTATTTACCATAATCTATTGGTGCAATACAACATTTGAGATTGGATTAGCATCCCTTTAAGCTTAATTAATTCTCTAATTTGAATACGGCCTTAGATTAGCATCAATGAAATTAAAGACCAAGAGATTATAATCTGCATGTGCAGACAGTGGATATTGCTAGCTGATAAAACCTGAAAATAAAGAAATAATTTCCAGGAAAATGTATTGCAGAACCCCGTATGTCACGGCGAGGTTACACTATTCTTAAAGGTGCATATTCACAGCAGAATGGTTCAAAATAAAAGTGCTAATATTATATACGTTTCGAAGCTTAAATTGCATGCCTAATGTAATGAAATGAAATAAATCTTAGCATATGATGATTTTATTACGTATTAATTAATATAATATTTTAGGTTGTCAAATTGAATCAGAGGCTAGAGTCCCTAATTGAAGTTTACAATTAAACCTACGAAATGTATTTATAGGGAATGAAAACATCATATGTTAAGATTTATTTAGTTTTATTACATTGAAGTACACAATTTAAGCCTCTAAAAGAATATAGTTTCAGCAATTTTATTTTCAAGAATTTTGGAATGAATATGTACCTTTAATATCTACCTAGTTTTTCATTTGCCGCACAACCTCTACATGAAGACGTTGGAGCATAGCAATTCACATTTTCCGAGTACCCACCCATCATATGACGTCATAATGAACTGCGTGGTGTGTACAATGACATCATAATGAATGGCGTCATGAATGACATCGATAAGTACGTCACGAACGCATATTTGATGACGGTATATGCGTTGTTGTACAAATTGTTTGCTTTTACTATTTAATAAATATTCTGTTGAATATTTTGAAACCAATTTGACTGGGCGCTGTTGCTGCCATAGGCTTCCCTGTATAGTTTTCAGGAAATTGATAGCTAGGGCATTTGGAGATCGATCAAGCTCAACACGGCGATGTGTGGGTGGAGCTTAGCTAGTGATGGGCGGAGCATAGATAAAAATGGAAATGTCCATTATCATGGAAATGGGCCTTGTAAACTATTGTGTACGAACCGAGCATTATTCTCGTCAAAGACTAAATATTCTCTTTGTAAATGACAATGAAGGAATTCAGTTTTAGATGTGCCCCACCCATCTCTATCTAAGCTCCACGCACACCTCGTCCGTGCAGGGATCGACGGATCTCTGAACTCCCTGACTATCAATTTCCAGAAAGCTATACGGGTAAGCTGTTAAATATTCAACAGCATGTTTCTTAAATAGCAAAACATACAATTCCTATAGCGTGCCGGACTATTAAGCGTTAAAACGAGCTTACTGGAGTCATTCGCGTAGTTGATTATGCTGTGATATGAGTGAATGAGGAAATGGATTCCTGAATTGTCCAGTGTACAGTAGAATTCATTTCCAGCTATGCCCTGTCGCGTTCTTGATAAGATTTGGTCACGTTTTGCGCACAATATAGTCGATTTGAAACTCAAACCAGAATGTCCAGAATTTAACTTCTCAATGTAACTAGGCCTATCCTGGCAAGCTGTTGACTATTTTAAAGCTTATTCGCCTGGCAACTAGTACTGCTTCCATCAGCTCCCAGTCAAATTAATCTTAAATTTTTCAACAGAATGATTAAATTATAGATTCATCAGTTATTAATATACGTAACTGGCCTTGAGATTTTCCTCGGGTTTAGTAGTCGTGGTGATTGCGGCGTTAGCAAACATGTGCCGTATTTGATAATAATATCAGATATTTGAGTGACACACCGGATATGTCTATTGAGTTAAGTCTAGTATATATAAATATTATAATATGTGCATGTCCATGTCTACTCTATTGATACGTTAATCAGGTTTGAAAAGCTATTATCTATGGGCACAGCACTAAGGCAGGAATGGTATGCGCCATGTTGTCCAAACAATACTCATAGGAGGCACAAGGGTGTCAGCGAACGACATGGTAAGAATAAGCGTAAAGATAGGGGAGCGATATCGTTTGTATTTTATCAAATATACAGCTAAGAGGAGGGTGGCACAAAATCCTAATCCATACACAATGTTGGATATGGCTTTCATATAAACAACTTGCATAGCGTTGTATATGCGGATGTGTTATATTAAGTAGCTCATCGCTACCTCACTCACATTTACTAGTGACGTTGTGAAATTTACGACGCTCATTCTCGAAATGAAGCTGCATTCAGAAAGTGTATGCGTGTTTTAATACATCGGTTTTAAAACAATTCTATTTCGAAAACAGAGTCAACTTTTACACACTGCACACTTCAAATAAAATCTTGATTTGCATTTGACAAGCGACACTCTGCCAACAATCTCAAAATAGTCTTCTCTTGGGCTGCAGCTGGACATTCGCTGACCCTTTCAACCTTAAATTTGTTCAAGAAACTTCCATTTTTTTCGAGCCAGTTATTCCAGTTGTAAATTTTCAAAAATATTCTTCGCTTGATCCGCAAATGAGCATTCCTCCAGACCACTGTAAAAACCGTGTTTGGCTGATATGCGTGTTAAATAAGTAAGGCAGCCACTGAGGTCGTTTTAGGGCGGAACGTACCATAAACTAGTATTTCCGACCTTGATCGTGGTCCGGATAAAAAGCTGAATCAAATGCTGTATACCTGGCAAAATAACTAGTCCCATTTAGCTCAAATTTTAATACAATAAACTGTGATCGAACAACATAATACAATGCCTTTGAAACATCAGTTAAAATAAAAACATTCAAGAAAATGCAGAACACCAGAAACATCGTTACAGTGCGGCAAACCAGAAGGGCGATGGTCTGAAATCGCTGATTGCTCTTGAATTTATCCACGCCACATTGAGCATTGATCATGGGAGATCTGCTTTGTGGCTGAAAAGAATATCCTTTGCAGATAACCAGGCGCCATATTAGAAGTTGCTATATGACGCTTCTGTCTCGTGTGCCTTACAGCAGGAGCAGTTTTCTATGCATGAAATGGTTTATTACGGAAATACCGAATATGTCTTAAAAGAACACTCATCTCATTACACAGGTCATAGAATATGGCATAGATAATCTGTGCATCTCATTTCTAATATGTTAGCAATCCGTCAAAGAAGAAAAGTATGTTTAATATATAAATGCTGATGCACTTTTATGAAGATGCGATTTGCTTTTCAACTAATCAGAAGAAACATAGGAATTCCGCGTTAATAAGTACGCTCAACCATATATGCCCTAGTTGAAACAAGAAGTATTAGATAAAGACTCACCCGGAATCGTGTCCAGTACCAGCAATCCGGTCGCGAATCCTGATCCGCGGTTTCTCAAGCAGGACTCTGCTGTCTGACCAGTTGTCGTGTCTCAATTTCTGAGGCTGTAATATGAAGTTCATAAATGTTCTATTTATATAAGGTACAAGTCCAATAAAGGCACAGGTGGCGAATATATACAATAACTGACAGGGATACACTAACAGGCTATACGCATCTGCACGTTTTAAACTAAATCTGAGCTTAATCCGTTGACATGGCAAACAATATGGCTGACAACCCGACAAAAATCCCGTGCGAAATTCTCCACAATCCAAATCAGAACCTGAATGCGAATTTATACTATTGCACACTTCCTCCTTTAATTATATTTTTTTTTCCTTTTATAAAGAGTTTTCGTTTAACATTATACATATACACTCATGTTACATTCTCCAAAAACGCTCAGGAGGAACCCGTATGTCTCAACTATGCCTGACATTGACGTCAATTGGGTTCCCATCAACAACAGGCTGATATAGACTAGGCTAATCAACTGGTACAAAAGATTGGTTCTGACTGGTTTCTTCATGACTAGTGTCACAATTCACCTTTCCAGAGTGTCTATCCATCATCTGACCTCGTATGACGTCATACTCAGCCAAGCGCGTCACAATCATTACGTCACAAAGGGTCCCATATGGACCGTTACCAAATCTCAAATACTCCGACACGTTGTATGAATTGCATGTCTTTGTAATTCTTTGCTATTAATAAACATGCTGTTGAATATGTTGAAACTAATTTGACTGGGCAACAGCACCCAGTCAAATTAGTTACAAAATATTCAACAACTTCCCTGTATAGTTTTCAGGAAATTGATAGCTAGGGTATTCGGGGATCGATCAATCCCAACACGGCGATGTGTGGGTGGAACTTAGCTAGTGGTGGGCGGTGCAAAGCTAAAAATGGAAAGGTCTATTGTACCCAGCCAGTTCATCATCAGAGTCCTCTAAATGGTATACATGATGCTTGATACTTGGCTTTCACGCTACAAATCATGACTCCAGCTTGGATGGTTTTCCAGGCCTATGGGAGAAATATATTATTACGTTGTCCCCAAGATAATATTGCTGGTTAATTACATCACTCCCACTTCACTCTATCCGCTTGGTTTTACTGTGACTATCCCTCTGCACCACATGTCTATAAGCAATTTGAAATTTTCTAGCAAGAAGTTCCCCACCACCAAATAGCTGGTGAACTTCCAGTCTTACAATCTGATGATTCTAAAATTGCTACGGGTGCTCGTGCTTTGTACTCATACAATAAAAGCAATGGTTAATACCCAGTTGATTCACGAAAATGAATGTGATAACAGAACTGGAAAAAACGAATTTCATAATCCCAGTCGCTAACAGTTTTCTGTAACATTTCTCCAATGGTTCTACTAAGCATTTCTACAACACTATTGTACTGGGGCCTCATGTGGCTGACCACAATCCAAATCTGTAAAATATGCATCAGTGATAACCTAAAATTTGCTACAGTTATAAAGAAAATGCAACATACAATCTGCTGATAACGTGTGTTTTAAATCATTAAATGCCGCCTCGTGAGCACTATTCCAGCAAACGCCTGCTTTACCTGTTATCGAGTTTAAAACTGACACATGTTTTTGTAAGTTTGTAACTAAATCAGAATAATACATACAACGGCTTAGGAATTGTCAACATTTTTAGTTGTGGTTGACGTGTCCTAGTCTACTACCGTTTTAATTTTGTTATTGATCAGGCCGTATACTGGCGGCCGAGACAATGTGTCCTAAACATTTTACTTCATTTTTGCACATTTCTACCTTTTTGGAATTTACGGTAATATTTGTAGTTTCCAGCCTCTCAAATACAGAACATAAGACGGTAACTTGATGCTCAAAACGTTGCCACCCACCCACCCCACCCCACCGCACACTCCTATAGTGGTATGATCCATATAACAAGAAATGCTATTTCCAAGCAATCCATCAAACATGTTTGACAGTTGTCTTGAAAATGCAACAGACACATTTTTGGCGCCAAACTTAAAGTGCTAATAACCATTTTCTGCAATAAGCGCAGTTTTCTCTTGATCGCAATGTGTAATCGGCACCTGCCAGTATCCACTGTAGAGGTTAAGCGTAACACTTGCGCACAAGAGATGAGATGCCTAGTGATTTATGTTCAATTTACCCAGTATGCTAGGCTATTGGACGGATTATTCGTTGACTCTCTTGTCTATACAGGCCGAGATTTCTCAAACAAAACGAACCCTATTGCACGTGGAAATAGTCATTTGACGCCCCCAAACCCCGGTTTTGGAAGCATAAGTAATCACGTAGGCCGTATTCATGGCAGCACAATCCGCAGCCTGTGTTTCAATATCGTTGCGTCAACTTCCAGGAGAAAATAGGAGAACGCTTTTCTATAGTTTGACAGTAATGTGCGTGAAATGTGTTGTGCAACAGCATTCTGTCAAATTATTGTATAATTATTAGGTAATGCGACTACTACCCGCCGCACATTTGATACTAATTTGAATGAGCATTGTTGCTGCAACAGTTTGCAGTCTATGTATTAAAAAATAATTATCATAATTTTCAGTATATTCGCTACAGATTTAACAAAGTTGTTGGTGCCTTGGTTAACAACAACTTACAGTGAAATTGCTCTTCAAATCTGCAACGAGAGTCGACTGAAATTTGTGATGCTTATTTTGGAATAATAGACTGAAAATCATGATTGATCTAGAACATATAGCATGAAAGTTGTTCCAGCAACCATTTTCATTCAAATTAGTATCAAATCTGTGTCAGATAGCAATCGCATTACCTACTCATTATTTTGACAATAATTTGACTTGCAAGTTTTGGTGTCATTGATAGCAACAAATTTCATGAAAATTATAGGTATTCTCAAATTTTCTCCTGGAATTCGGCAGACATGCGTTGAACTGCATTGAAACACATACTGTGAAATGTACTGCTGTGAGTACATCCCATGTACGAATACGACATCCAATAGTTACCACGATTATCGAGTCACGGCAGTGCACGTTGGATTGCATTGTACGCTGCGTAGGATAACATGCTGGGTAAATTATATAAATCACCAGCCATATATACCTTGTCCAAAAGAGTCTATATTTTAATGGGGCATGGGAACATTAAGGATCGATAGTAGCATCCGATTCGGTAATTCCTGTAGGCAGAACCATGCGTGAAGATTTCCTTCTATCTATCACAAAATCATGTAGCTGTCTCTAATTTATATAAATTCGCGTAGGTAGATGCCCGCCGTTACAGTACTTCAATTACACTAAATTAATAACGCGGCGATTCATTAGAGGAATCCAGTTTACAGACCATTCATATGGCACTATAATAAACTACGCCACATGCAGGTTGACGTCATACTCAAATATGTCATGAATGGCACGATTTAGTGCGTCGGAATCTCTTAATAGTCTGTCAGGTTGTACGAATTGTATGTCTTTATTATTTAATACACATGCTCTTGTATATTTTGAAACTAATCTGGCTGGGTGCTGTTGCTGGCATCAAACAGTCAAATTAGTTCGGAAATATCCAGCAGCTTACCTGTATAGTTTTCTGGAAATTGAGATTTAGGGAGTTCAGGTCCGATCTATCCCATAAGGGGCAAAGCGTGTGCGGGGCTTAGCGGGCGATGGGTGGAGCATGTCTAAAACATAAGTGCTCCATGTTAATAACCCGTAGTATATGTCACAATCTGGACCTGAAGATTAGCTAATCATGAGAACTCCATGAGAGCTAATTCCATATATATATATATGACTTTTATCATCGCCATATCCTGTTGTCAAACCACCATCCTTTCACCAATCTATATCAGGGGCCGATGACATTATTCTCAGATGTGAGCCGAGGTAGGAATCGAGAGATCAAATACGGTAGATCGTCTTTTAGGGAATGGTGGTTGTGGAATGATAGAGCTTAGTCGTTGAGGTCAGATATCCAGCTGAAAGTAGTAATAATACCTTAATATATCAGATCTGTGAAACGAGACCAGACTTACAACAGAGAACCAGTTAATGAAAGAAGGAGCCTACCACACAGAGTTTAGTAGTAGTGTCGGGGTCAAAATGATACCACCTCCCTCAAATTGCCGCCGTTCGGCGATCCGTGGCCCCCACCGCCCTCTCAATCCCTGGGGCATTAGAATTTGAGACATGTGATGTTCGTGGTCGAGATGGGAGTTGCTGACATGGAAATAAAACTCCCGTGACCCCACTGTCCAGGAGAACCTCCTCAGGATACCGGCCAGTGGCCGGCCTCTCTCTCTATTCTGTGTAGGCTCAGACAAACATGTAGTCTCTGCCAGAGTCGCATCGGCATGATGGGACCACCCATAGGGGGTCACCTGGGAGGAGGCTAAAGTGATTAGCATATGAACCACGACAGACTCTGGCATGTTCACATGTTACGCAGAGAATCTGGTGCTGAGCAGGGATCTCCAGCAGACAACCACGGCCTACCCTCTCCACCCCATAGAAGTGGCAGACAGACTCGATCTCTTTACGTGGGTGAAAGCCGTTGTAAATGTTTCCCCGCAAGTGGTCGACCCAAGGATTATACTGCATGTCATCCGGGAAGTGGGCCCACTTGGCATCCAATATCATGGCAGTCTCAGCGCCCTGTGCCACTGCTGTAGACGCCAGCACGAGCAGTATGATGGGAATCATGGCTGTATATGAAGAATTAAAGGGAACAGAGTGAACCCCTCGAGAAATATCTGTGCCAGATCGAGCCCTGTTCCATCCGGATCGATAGTGATCTTCATCCCCTCAGGTGCAGGGGCTAGCTGCTTCACTCTGCCGCCGGCTAGGAAATGTAGCTCTAGGACTATATGAGTCATTTGCGGGCTAGTAAGTTCGACTCGCTGAAGCAGTTTAACAGCACCCTTGACTTTGGAGACATGTGACACCACATCTACCCGTAGGGTGCCCTCCTGGAGGTTAACAGCTTCTTCTGGTCCATCGAATGGACGACGCAGCAGGAGCTTTCCACTTGTAACCCCGATCCGGTGACCCACCCTCGTCAGGGAGACACCTTCACCTATTTAGGTGAGGAAGGATGATCCTAGATTGTAGAGCTTTCAAACTGTCCCATCCTTTTTCACAACAGTGGAGAGGGGAGTAACCTCTATGTCAATGAGTGCGGTAGGCCTATATAGGGGCAGGCATGTTTGCCAGTCACCCCAGGTCCAACGCAGTACCACACTTCATTCTTCTCACATATGAACTGCAGATCAATAGCAGGCCATCACGGGCCATCATCGGGGCACCGCTCGAATAGGGTTTGACCAGGTGAAAGCTGAGGTCGCTATTTAGGGTGTTGATGTCTGCCACCTCTGTATCCGAGAGCTCAATCACCGGCTCAAGGATGTACTTGCTTGTCGGGAAATCGTACTGAAACACGATCTTGTGGCCATCTATGTTGTGACCCAGGCACGCCTTCGTCACATGCTTGAGGTCTGTGAGCAGCTCCACCCCATCACCACCAATCAATTGGAGGGAGAATGCCTTTGAGCTTGCTTCGTAATGTAGGGCGAATGACTTGCCATCACTTTCTTCTACCTTGGTAGCATCAACTGCGTACACATCTGCGGGGTCAGCAGGACCAGTTGAGTGAGCAAATATGGGTTCGACAGCATGCTATAGGAGGGGATTAAACGAGACATATAACCATGCCGATTGTCGGACTGCTGCTCTCCGTTGGTGAGAACGTAATCTCGCCCTCCCTAGAGGGGAGACGGTTGGTACAGTACCGTGTAGAATGGGTCCTCCTCGAGATAGTGTCCCGGGAATGGTGGACCGCCCACAAGGCATGCCACTGCAGAGAGGGCTAGTACCCTGAGCACTGCTACCTATTCCCGTGGCCGACTGCATGGTCCTCCTATGCCCAACTATTTCACTGGGGGTAAGACTGGTAGGTTTAACCTGTGTATATAGCACTATGTCACTCACAGACCTAGAAAGCAGAGAACCAGGCGATCTTGCTCACTTGGTCGAAGCACGCCTCGGTTCAGAGGACACTGTTGCCCCTATCTCCTTCCTAGACTTCGATAAGAAGGGAGACCCGCGGGAGATCCGAGGTACCATCCCAGCCCGAGATCTCATCAGGAACACCGATACGGTAGGAAAATCGGCCATTAACAAGGCCAAGACTGTATACAAGTGGATGAGCATCAAAGACAGGGCAACGATTCCAGGTATGCTCGAAGTCGATAAGGCTGATGCCATCAATGTTATGGCTGAGTCCTATGCACAAGACCTGCTTAAGGATCTCCTGAATCCACGGAGCTCACTCCAACAGGATGGAGAGAATCTCCGTGTAGGCAACCTCTGGCTGAGCCATATCACTGTCGATGGCAAAACAGGTGCTAGCGCCAGCCTCCAGCTACCAGAGGTGAAGAAGTCAGTTTTTTTTGGTTTGCCGTTTAAAACCACAGGATATGTATGGCTTCCCGTGCATGTATCATACAGATACTGGATGTGCTAGACACTGTGGGTGCTGACACAGGCCCTCTATGCCATTTTCTCAGCTGCTGTTGGGATTTCATGCTTGACACCTCCATCGTATTCTTCGTGCAGGATTCCCCGCTCTGCAGGCGAAAGAGCTGGTGCAGGAAGTTCTGCCATTTAGTCTCCCAGATATAGACGGGGCTACCACAGACCAAGTGCTAACCATCCTTCGCACGCATGTCTATACGATTCGACAGTGGGCCGGCCGATGCTGGCCAGGTGGTGCTGATCATTTCCCCATCAGGCCACGGGAAAAACATCCTGCTGCGGGCTCTCCTGGCCGAACATCTACACTCTCAATCCATCCTTCTGGTGTCTAACTCCACCGCTGAGGTGGTTTACCTAAATGATCAATAGTACAATGGCCCAATCACCAAGACTAAGAACCTGCAAGCACTGATTGAGAAGCTGCTGGCAGCCCGACTGACAGAACCACTTGTTCTAGTTATCGATGACCCTGCAATGGACCAGAAGACAGTCACCCACCTCAGAAACATCACCAGGTGCATCCGGCACACAAAGATAACTGTCTTCATCCTCTTTCAGAAGTACACCCGTGAGATCTCACCAGACATCCGCCACAATGCCCGGTTGCTATACTTCAGCTCCAAGTGTGGACGTGCCCTGCTCGAAACCATATATGACAGCCTAACCCTCAGGGAGACCAAAGGGGAGTTTATCGCAGGTGTACAGAGGGCAGCTGAGCTGTACCACTTCACCTTCGGCAACAAGGAGACAGGTGAGCTGTCACACTTCAAGCCATCTCTGGAAAAGGCATAGACCTTCACCTACAAGCTGAATCCAGCCAGGAAACTAGCCTGCTCTACGCGTCATCGTTGACAGACTGTCGCACCTGCCACAACTTTTTTCACTCATCAGAAAGCTCAGGGTCTCCGCTACTTCGTCCATGGTCTCTGCTACTTTGTCACATTCTTGAGGAACCTCGTCAGAAGCTTGAGGAACTTCGTCACAAGCCTGTCACTTAAACTCTATCCACTGAGCGTCAGATGGTAGGACAAAACACAAACACAAAAACGTGGATCTAATGCCTTAACTACCTCGGCCATGTATTAGCATCATTGCTGCGCTACATGTGTGAGATGTGGTCGATGTTCAGGAGCTGATACGTGGGAGTAGTGCGAGGGATCACTGCATTATTTCTTGTTTCCACTCTTGTTCCAACTTGATAGCAGCATCCACAACAAAACTGCAAACCGTTTCTAAATAATTCATATACTTGAAGAGTTTGTCCATCGCTATCACAGTCATCGGATAAGGCATAAGGCATGTTAGTGGAAATGACGAGCAGAATGTTGGGATCCCTGAGCTTCTCCTCCATTTCTCAAGATTTTGATCTGCATAGTTGCCCATATCACGCAATGGCCCGGGTACTTTTTCTCGTCGCGCCGCACAGCCTACATCATGCATGCATGACCATAGCTCTTCAGGCCAGCCCATTGTGTGTAATATTGTTTGTAGATGAGCGTTTCCATGTAGTTGAGTGTTTACACATAATGTTGTGCATGTATGATCGCCGGTATACTAATGGATGATGCATCTAATTAAGGTGTTAATGCGTAGCAGCTACTATTCTTGACTTTCAATGACTGTGCGAGTTGGTCTTGATGTGATGTCTTACGGGTAAAGAGTAATTGTAGACATGTTTACCTTTTGCTAATAGCGAGATTTGAACATGTGATTTTACAATTTTAAAAGTGAATGATACAACACACTTACTCTCTCGGCCATGTATGTGTTAGTAAATACAGCTGATAAGTTATGTATTCACAGGTTACTGCGCTATCAGCACTCTAGATCTTGACGTCACTTCGAGATAACATGTATCAGCGATTTCACAATATTGCGCAGAACAAGAAAGACTAAATATGAAAATTTATTTACAATTTGATAAATAGACTGTTAAATATTTTGATGGCTATAGCGGTAACATATTCCAGTCAAATACATTTCAAAATAGTCAACATCGTATTTGTCATGGTTGTATGACTGTGTTAAAATTATGATTCTGGAAGCTCCGCGCAAGCTCGGGGTTGAAGGGTTAGAATTTCGGACAAATCATGCTATAGTTTTGCGAGATATAACCATGAACAGACTGACAGATTAACTCACAAACAATATGCAAGACCCTCTCCACTAGTGTCGATGTGTATAGGGCAATGAGATAGCAGGCATAGTTAAAATATGCTCCTGTTGAGCTAATTCAAAAAATTTGGAATCAAATTTGCAAAAGTCTTAAATTGAGCATTTTTAATCAAGCATTTTAATCAAGCACTGCAGCAACACCGCTTATAATGATTTGGAACAATTAACGACTATTAATGTTTAGGTTCCTGAAAAATGTCAATGCAACAATAATTGCTGATTGCCGTTACAGCTGATATGGTTTCATAAGCTATTACCGCTACAGCTAATATGGTGTCATAAGCTATTACCGTTACAGCTGATATGGTTTCATAAGCCATTCCGCATTAACTGCCTCGGCCATGTATGCATCGCATTAACTATGTATGCATTATTATAGCTGATAAGTTATGGGTTCACACATTGCTATGTTGGTGCGTTACAGTGATTGCACAACTCACGCACAGAGATAAGATTACTAACAGGCGATATTTTATTAGTGTTGTGGTGGGTCGATCGATAGAGTTGTGGAATTGCATAGCATTCCCAGGCTGCAGACTGGGTTCAAATCTCGCTCAAAAGACCTCATTAGAACTTACCTGAAATTTCGAAACTAGGTAAGACACTAGAGCCGGGGTAATATGACCAGGTTAGATAAAGACTCACCACAGCACTCCCTGATGTGGGGTTAAAATACTACAGACACACACGCACCAGCCAGCTGGAATATCAACAGGGTGGGGTAGAAGATAGGTGGGGTAGAAGATAGGTAGGATAGGTACAAAAATGTCCCACAGATAGAAAACCCTCCTCAGGATACTGGTCAGAATAGAGAGAGAGAGAGAGGTCGGCCACTGGCCGGTATCCTGATGAGGTTCTCCCGGACATGTGGGGTCCGCACGGGAGCTTTATACACATGCCTCAAATTCCCATGCCTCAGGGATTGAGAGGGCAGTGGGGGCCATGGATCGCCGAACGGCGGCCAGTTGAGGGAGGTGGTATCATTTTGACACCAACACTACTACTAGTTTCTAGTACAATGCATTAAGGAAACCCGTATATTGTTGATTAATAGGACATTTGAAATTGGCGTGTCCAGTGTCCAGCTCAAGTTAGTATCTGATCAGCTGGAACTAGTAGCAACAAGACATATGCAGCGTCTATGTCACAGAATGAGTATATCTGTATTTAATACTATCTAGTTAACATACAGATCCAGGGGTTATTTTCCACTTTAACACCTCTTTTGTCAACAGTGCTGCAAATTAATGCTTCAATGGGTTTCATAAGGCAGATTATTTTATCTGAATACATTTGCCAATAGAAATACTATTTCAATTCCGCTATGTATGCTGTGATATAAAACGAGATTGTTTGTAGCATAAGGAAGACACAGACCACATGCATATAACATATGACCATTAATATAGGATATCTCTTGCCTAAATCAAAAGAACAAGTTTCATATTATAAGCAATTTTAATCAATGCTGAATTAGTGTCGTGTCTCCTCAACAAAACAGTGATCAATAACGTTGCTGCTGCTGCTACTGCTACTGCTATTGCTACTACTACTACTACTACTACTACTACTACTACTACTACTACTACTACTACTACTACTACTACTACTACTACTACTACTACTACTACTACTACTACTACTACTACTACTACTACTACTGCTGCTGCTGCTGCTGCTACTTCTGCTACTGCTATGGCTACTACTACTACTACTACTACTACTACTACTACTACTACTACTACTACGACTACTACCACTACTACCACTACTACTACTACTACTACTACTATTATTATTATTATTATTAGTAGTAGTAGTAGTAGTAGTAGTAGTAGTAGTAGTAGTAGTGGTAGTAGTGGTAGTAGTAGTAGTAGTAGTAGTAGTAGTAGTAGTAGTAGTAGTAGTAGTAGTAGTAGTAGTAGTGGTATCAGTAGCAGTAGCAGTAGCAGTGGCAGTGGTAGTAGTAGTAGTAGTAGTAGTAGTAGTAGTAGTAGTAGTAGTAGTAGTAGTAGTAGTAGTAGTAGTAGTAGTAGTAGTAATAATAATAATAATAAAATAAAATAAATAATAATAATAATAATATTATTATTATAATAATAATAACTGTGAGCAATTTTCGCTAAGGATTGCCTCCTAGGTAACTTAATAAGCAGTAACACCATCAAAACGTGTTGGCACATTTGGACAACTAAATACTGTTTACAAGTAGTTTGATATGGCCTTGGGCCAGATTTGTCATACTCTATCTAATTAAGCAGATTGTTATTGTATTTCATGTACATATAATATGAAAATCATGAAGAGTATTTATTATATAAACACTCCCTTCAGCCAGTTAAATATGTCTCAATATGAATATGTGTACAATATTCAACGAAATATTTTCATTGGTTAGATAATGTGCAATTTTCCTACATGATCCAGCAAATATTTCCTCACGATGATCACGTAAAAAATGTAAACAAATAGCATATATACATTTAAAATGTGTGCGTCTGGCATGTCTCCGAGCGATCAGGCATGCTAGGACTGAAATAGAAACCCGAATATTTGAGCAAACTATTGTTCATACAAAATATAACCCTGTAACTATTTGTTATGTCTTTTGAAAAAATAATATGATTTGTGTGCGCACAATGGAGTTAGGATAAAATGCAAAACTTACAGAATCAGTAATTTTCACTGCTTGCAGAACTGTCTCGATTTCAGCGTTCAAACATTTATTGTCAAAACTGTGTACCTTTTTCAACCATTTGTGAGTTCATATGCATATGCTTTGTGCCCTATACAGATCTTGTGACTTTACACACTAACCGGATTTCGCTAACCTGATAGGAAATGTCTCAATTAAAGGGTGATAGTTGATGGAAAACAGTAATGAATGCTGTTTGTATCACAACATATCGTCTGCTCTCCTGTTTTACGAAAATCATTTAATAATTTTAAGTGGCTATAGGTCGTCAGGATGACAGCTGTTATGGTTGATGTTCCACTCAGCCAATCAGCGTGTGCGTCTATCGCTACAGCCCTAATGGATAATTGATGCACATCTATTGCTACAGCACTAATCGATAATTGTGTCCATCGCACAGGCCCTAAGATTGTGTGTCCATCCCTACAGGAATAATCGATAATGTATGCATGTCTATTGCTACATCCGTAATCGATAATTTATGTGCGTATATCGCCCAGCCAGTCAGATTGTACATCCATCGCTACAGGTGTAATCGCTAATAGGATAATTTTGATTGACAGACGCAGTTGATATAAATAGTGGACAGGGTTACATGGGTAATCAATATTTGATTGGCAGGCATGGCTACCATTTATCCACGTCTATTGGTACAGAGGGTTATCGATAACTGTGCATCCATCACTCATCCCATCAGATTGCACATCCATCGCGACATGGGCAATCAATAATAAGATGTTTTTGATTGACAGGTGAGGATGATATAAATAATGACGCTGGCTCTGCTGCTCATTTCTTTGACAGACCCACCGAGAGTGAGCAGATCTGTGTCTTTATAGTGATATATCCTGGCATTATATGTATAATATTGCTAGAACTAGTACTAGTATTAATGGATCTTGTAATTATTGCACTGTAGTGGCACTGCCCAAGTGTAGCCACATATATACTGTACAAGTATATCTAGCCATTTACAGGATTCGTATGAAGAGGAAGAGAAAGTAAGGATAGCAATTTAGAGTATATCTTACAACACATTAAAGCATAAAGTATAAGACCACAGAGCGAATTAAAAAATGTTTTAAATCAATTATTATAACTGTCTTTCTCACGCCATGATCATCGGGTGGGGGGAGGGGGTGCGATAGATGGACTTTTTGATGGGATTCCGTGTGGGAGTGTTTGTAAAAAGAACGCCCACCAGCCCAAGGCCGTTTTGGCACTCCAAATATGGTCAATTAAGACCCTCCCAGTAGGGTTGTGCGATTTTTGTTTTGAAACATCACGATCGATTTTGTAAAGAAACATGATTTTTTATTAAATCGTATGTCCAAATTCCCAAAAGTATAAACCTGGGGAACATGACACATCACGAAAACTTGGACTTGGAAATTCTAGAAAGTTGAAATAAATGATATAGCACGAAATTAGAATGCGATTTCATGTGACAAATTCTTAGCATCCTACGTCTGTGCTTAATGTATGCCTTGTATCCATCATCCAGGGAGTGAAATTATTAATTGGGACCACCTAAATATTGCGGATAGTTTAATAAACATCATAAACGTCGTTTATTTTATCAAAATTTGATACAAAATGCCGTCCGGAAAAAAATATAAATTATGTGATGGAAAAAAATATAAATTATGTGATGTATCAGCTTCGGCTTATAGCCTCCCTTTGTAGTTTTTCTTAGGTCATTACCGGAGTAGCGCGAAGAAGCTAATATTAGTACCCAGGGATTTACTGTGCAATCCGCATACATAGGATGGTAGCAATCTAAAAATAGAAGCGTGGCTTCTTCGAGAATACACTTCTAATGTAATGACGGGCCATCTTAGTGGGTCTTCACAACGACGAGACGTTCACACAAACTCCACTTCGGAGACCGGACAGACCTGGACCCAGTCCATCTCCGTAGCGGACTATAAAAGCAACACTATGGAAGCTCCCAGTCGAAATTACATGACTTGCGAATGCCAATCAAAAAGCGTGCCTATCATACCCCATTATTACTACTACTATTGCCAACTTCTGTTACGTTTAATTAGTTAGCAGTACAACCCGATCAGTGTGTTTCTCAGTAAAAACCTGCCAATGTGGAATGAGTTGTGATTGAGCAGCCTTTGGATGATATCACTAATGCGGTTGAGGAAGGTGTACACGTGTAGTTCGCAGAACCACCACAGGTCCCCACAGGGTATGCTAGCTTTATATGTATCTAGAGTGAACCATCTAGACACATATATGCCGAGGCTCACAAGACCGGAGGCATCTGAGTCCAACATCTGCTCTTCATTTGCACTTGCTTCATCATGAAGTCTTCTTGAAATCGCTACAGAAATCTCGTGCGTTATTTCACATTTGACAACGACCAGAAACAATCTCTTTAACAAAACACCATTTGATACACATAAATTAGTTCTTTTCGTCGTAGATAATGATCGAAATTGTATTAAACGGAAAGAGCAACCAAATCGTGAATTTGTTGAGTACTCAGGATCTTAGAATGATGCAACCCCACCACCTACTATCTTATAACTTCAACTAATAAAACGGAGAATGCTTGTAAACATGATGGACAGTACTGCGAACCCAGGCAAATCGACAAGAAACGTGCAATTGTACATATAGACCCACGGCCTATTGAGGATGACATCCTCTCTGTTCATACAAATTATTATGAACCTAAAAGATTACAAAACATATGTCACCTGGTTTCAGAATGTACCTAACTACATGCATAATCCTATCTGTATCCGATATCCGATCTATATGTATAGTGGAATATGCCGTTTCATAGTTCTGTATATTCCGGTATTTAGTAGAACCAGTTGAATGTTATAAATACTATTTTCCGACAACACCTGAACACAGCATGCTTAGGACACCGCGCCTCACTGATTCTGCAGCAAAGGCATATATGAAAGGATTTAACGCAGAATTGAGCCACTGAACTATCCACATGATGACAACGAATAGAGGGGGGATATGCATATTTACTATGTGCAGCAGTGCTATTGGAGCGGCTGTTGCTAAATATACAGTTATTACAATCATAACAGCACGACTGTCAGTTGTTTGACGATTTTGCTCCACGTTCGACATGGGGTCGGTTGAGGTGGACCCAGCGTACAGCACAATGCAATGTTTAATGATATGAAAAATGGCAGTAATCAGAAATGGAATAAAGAAAGCTACGATTATTAGATAAAGGCTGCTCCATGTGTCAGCCGCAAAAGTGCAAACGCTATACTGATTTGGTCCGTGTTTGACTGATACGTCAAGCGAAAGGATGGTGAATGGAATGCTGCTCATGAAACCGTACACCCAGGCAGCAGTACAGATCTTGGACATCAGCCCTGTTGTGACGTTTACACGTGCAGACAGCGGAAATACTAGCTGGTAGAACCTGAAAATAAAGAAATAACTAATATAGATATCCATTTATAGCTACGCTCCGCCCATGTCTAGCTAAGCTCCACCCACTATTGTTGCCGCCTAGCTATTAAATTCAGAGAGTCTAGTAGAATGAGCATGGGTGACAATGGAAAAAATTGTAATGACATCATACAATGCAGATTCTTAAATGTCATTAATATCTCAGAAAAGTGTCCTACCCTCTAATCCTTGAGGAAAACGTTTTAAGCATCATTGACATTTTCTCTAATGTGTGTCGTCCTTCAAAACGATATTATTGGCAAACAAATGCGAATTCGAATTTATGGTACTTTTTGTATGATTACAGGGATTATACAAATTTAAAAAGTGGCTTAGATTACGAATATAGGAGGTGACTACCTGGCAACAACGTTCCAGTTAAGCTTTATGAAAATTAACATGAGGAAATCAAGATATTTATTGGGCTTGTGTATGGACTGGCATATGCATAGAGCAAGTACCTACGGACATAGTGAAAGCTCAAAGAAGTCTGACACAAAGTCGTGGCTTAACTAAAAGTGTATTATCAATGGTAATACTATCATGCTGAAGAATTCACGATCCTCTTGGAAATAAATATATTCCCTAAACTAAATCTGACTCTTTTCTGCGGTTCAGGAAAGATGGTCTTCCTTTCACTTTACTTGAATTTGAACAGAACTAAAAACACTTTGACTTGGAAAGTAATACAAGAATTTATAACTTTATTAATTACTATAATTTACAAAGGCCGAATTGATGGTTTGTAAAGCAATTGAGATAACCTTTACCGTGATAATAATTACAAACTGCTTACTAAACTAACTTATAATCAAAACGAAGATTACCACACTGATCTCCAGTTGGAATACAGATACATACTGATCTCGGGGATGGTACACAGATAACCGAAAACTGAGCAGATACCAACTTATATACAAATAAAGTGGTTCATCTGCTCTGACGTCATTTTGGGCTATTCCAAGGATTTCCCCTTAAAACTCGCACTCTGATTGGTTCCTTGCCCCCTCATTGTGCAATCTTGGAACTGGTGGGAACCAGTTTGGGAGTGATGGCTCCTGACAGATAATGTAAAATTTGTTTGCTTTGACAAGACTCATCAACAGCCATAGCTCGCATACTTTGTGCTCCCACTCCTTTGGGTTTATTGTGACAGGAGCGTTAACCAACCAAGTAGGATATTGCCGTAATTAAATTCATAATGGGACACTTTCCATTTAGTCACGACGATGGATGGTTACCACTCGTCATGACGTACTAGCGCCTGATCCTTAACCCGGTTGGGTTATTCCAGGATAACCACAAGTTGTGCAATCAGCATCAGGCACCACCATGCAGTGAATCATAGAACTGGTTTCCTTAGCGCTCTATTATGGCCGTTCCCGTTATCCAACAATCTTCCTTAGCCACCATCATAATCGTATCTTACACAGCTGTCCCGTAAGACTCGTTGCATTAACTACCGAAAATATCGCCTTAAAGCTTCTCAGTATGTAACCCATCACTGTATCACTGTACTCCGCGCCGTTCCTATTTTAAAATACCATAACCAGTTCTGCGGTCTAACACGTGTAAACTCCGCCTCCTTATTTCTAGTAATTTATAGCTGTGTTTAAACACAAACCCAAAACAGCTATTAAAATCTCTGAAATGACAAAACTGGATGGGCCTGTGGAAGAACTGCAGAAAACCACAGATTTCATCTTGAGAACGGCTCTCCAAGTGTGCTACCAGCGATCGAAAAGAAGAAGAAGAAAGAAGGCAAAACTGGATTGGTTGGTGATAATCACATCCAACCCAATCAAATTGATTTCAAATATGAACAGCATAATTTGTCCGCCCATAGTGATCGTAATTACCAGCATTTCATTTACAAAACAATTTTCTACAAAATATTCAAACCATCATCCTGACATTCAGTCTATATGTTTGCACTCGTTATAGGTCATTATCAAAACAGTCATTGGGTTTTCCCCCAGCGATGTAATAATATTACGCACTATTCGTGCTCATACACACCTTGAATCTGATCTGTCAATAACGGCTTATATTTCCCTGTACCTCGGAATCCCCAAAGGTCGTAATGTGATGATACTGTAATAAATATTTACCATTGATAAATTAACGCTTTGAGTTCAAACGCACAGGGTTGGAAAACATATGCCAATATTTTCCAAGTGCTAAATATTATACAATATTGTACTCGGCGGATCTGAGGATAGCTAATCCTAGAATCCGATATTCACAATGCGTCACTGCGCAGTGGTTCATGCAGCAAACTAGCGAGGCTGAGCAGAATAAGGAGCAAATACTCTCTCGGGTTTGAACAGCACACCCCTTCCAGTAACAAGTAGTTCACACTAAGGTGAAGAGACACTGGCCTAATGGACCTTTCCAGGTTTTGCTAAGCCCCGCCCATCTCTAGCTTGGCTCCACTCACATCTCGCTCATGTTGGGATTGATCAACCCACGAATGCCCTGACTATCAATTTCCTGAATAACTATACAGTTAACCTGTTGAATAGTTTGTAACTAATTTGACTGGGGGCTGTTGCTGATTATGCCTATGGCAGCAATAGCGCCCATTCAAATTAGTTTCAAAATATTCAACAGAATATGTATTAAATAGTAAAGACATACAATTCGTACAACAACGCATAGCTCGTCTTCAAATATGCGTTCGTGACGCCCTTACCGATGTCATTCATGACGCCATTAATTATGATGTCATTTTACACGTCACGTAGTTGATTATGACGTCATAGGATGGGTTGACAAAGTGAAAAGGTATATTGCAGCTGGCGAGTATGGAATCAACATCGGACTAAACAACAGGTATCCTGCAATTACAGGCGCTGACTGTAGCAATGTGCACATAAAATGATTTCAGCACATTCGTACATTAGACGACATTCAGATAGGTATCAAGCCGGAAAAAATATCGAGAGTGAACCTAGTCTTGTATTCAAGCAGTTGTGTGCACGGATAATACGATGGTCTCATGACGTCCCTTCCTTTCTCAGGTGTGGGCTTTCGTCACTAAAATACCTCATCAATTTCAGGCATGAATCACTTAACACCGCTAACTACAGCATACCAGTTATTTCTGAGGCGTGGCTCCTCGGGCGAATGAAATGGGGAGGAAATGCGCGCGTATAAGGAAGCTGTCGAACTATACGAATATTATCTTAGAAATACAAATGGGGCGTGTTGTCTTGCATTTGGTGGATGCAAAAGACCGTCAACAAAGGAACGTGCACATCTGAGGAGGTCTGGAACAAGGTCTGTAAATATCACATCCTGTGAGATGTCAAGATCTCAGACGCATTAATGTGTATTTTTAATATAAGAGTAGGAAGGCGGAAGTAGTGGTGCAGGCACGACGTATGCCCGTTGCTCTAAGCTTTTTCCAAAAGGGAGAGTCAGTACTGACTGTAGCTTAACAAACAGATATATTCGTCAACTTGATCTACTATTGCATATGGCTCATTTATTTCTGATACAATAAAAGGCAATGGACCTCTTCAGTTTTAGATATGATCTGCTCCACTCACACATCGCCCGTGTTGGAATCGATCGATCTCTGAACACCCTGCCTATCAATTTCCAGAATACTCTACAGGTAAGCGGGTAGGCCTACCTATTTTGAAACTATTTTGAATGGGCGCTGTTGCAGTCTATGTCAGCAACAGCGGGCAGTCGAATTAGTTTCAAAATATTCGACAGAATGTTTAATCAATTGTAAAGACTTACAATACATACAGCGTGTCGGACTATTAGGCGTTAAAAACTGACCATTTCGAGTAATTCATAACGTCATGATTATGACATCAGTCTACACGTCACGTAGTTGATTATGACGTCATATGATTGCGTGAGGAAATGAATTCATGTTGGATGAAATCATGGATGCGGTAGTGTTAAAATAGACGGTTCAAACACTAATGGGATACCTGCAATAAAGAAGTCGTCTACATTTCGAGATGGAAATCCCCATCTGATGAAGTATCTGCGGTAGCATACCAAGCTGCAATATATAACACAGATGGCAACTCACGGCGTCGGTAAAGTTGCTATTTCCATCTTCGGTAAAGGATATGGAAGAATAGTTAAACATCCATTGATTTCCTTGAGACTTGCTTGGTAAATAAAGCAGGGATAGCCTGTTTTAAGAAAATTGAGCCTGCGAGATTTCCTCCAACTGAGCGAAGCACCTCACCACCATAGCCTTCCAGTCCAACATCATCCACCGAACTGGCCTAGGGTTGGGTGATACTGGCCATTACGATATCGATATATGTATGTACGTGTAGTTGTAACAAGTGAACAACAAAGGATGATTTTATAGGTGAAATCATTTTAACTAGCGCAAAGAAAGCATTCAATAATTAAACAAGGCTTACTTTCGGGTGTAATACGTTTTTTATTACGACATCGAAGAATGGATTACAAACACTACTACTGGACGGAATACAAGTAGGAATATGGCATTTCTAACTTATTTTGTCAAAATTAAATGTGAAAGATCGTCAGGACAATCGTGACGATATTTACGATTTTTAGAAATCATGACGATTTCGATATCGATTTTCGATATATCGCGATTTTCCCGATAATATCGAAAAACCGCCCAATCCTAGGCTGGCCATGGTGGCACGTGTATCGATCTCTATTTATTAATGACACTGGACACGGCAGAACACTGATAAGCGGACAGCTTTGTCCGATACGTATATGTCGCGCCTGCAAATGAAGTAATCCGATCTGTCACTCAAATCGATCTCCGAATGCCTTAACTATAAATTTCCTGAAAACTATACCGGTAGGCTGTTGGATATTTTGCAACTAATTTGACTGGCTGCTGTTGCTTCCTATGGCCGCAACAGTGCCCAGTTAAATTCGTTTCAAAATATTAAACAAAATATTTATTAAATAGTAAAGACATACAATTCGTACAACCACGTAACGTCCGTCTTCAAATATGCGTTCGTGACGTACTTATCTAAGCCATTCATGGCGTCATAACGACGTCGTTAATTATGATGTCATTCTACACGTCACGTAGTTGATTATGACGTCATAATTTGGAGCGATAGACTGGAAAGGTCCATTGTAAAATCAACAATGAAAAGAATTTTGGAACAAACTAGTGCTCGTACCGATCTCACATCGCAAACCGGTTCAATATGGTGACGGTTTGCAAACAACCATTATCATGTTCAAATCGAAAAACCGAGTTAAATTACATTTTCAGTTTAGCAAATACTGATTAACCATAATCTTGTAACATATATTGATGCCAAGTCGACCAATAGCAGCCTCCACATGGTCAATTCGCAGATTAAGAGAAGACTATTTTGAAAGGCTACCACTGGCATGACTGGCTCGATAATGGTAACAAAAAGTCCAGTGGTTAATTTCCTTAGTCTTCCTTAGTCGGCAAATTGATATTTTCCATGAGTACATTATATTTTTCAACCCAAATATGTCCATTAATGGATAAAAACGCGACGCGTTTGAAAGTAAAAAGTCAACGTATCAGTTATTTTCTATTCCCACTACAATGTCGAATGGCACTCTGTCTGAAAACGTTCCAATATATTGGTTACCGCAATATGCTGCTTTTGTATGTAGAAACAAAACCCAGTCAAATTATTTTTGCGATATTTAGCATACTCGATATTATTTGTAAAATTGTAAATGATAAATTTTCTCTTGTTAAAATTCAGTGTTAACATAACTGCGTATAAAATGGTTTCGTTCTTTAATTCATGTACACATGCTGGGCACCTGTTTGGTGTATAATCGATGTGCCTCATGTGGCGTGACAATTCATTTATCACAAGATTATCTATATCTAAAGCCTTGTTCTCACTAGAGACTTAGCCGGCGTAGCGCAATACTGAAGTACGACCTTATTCCCGATTAACTCTCCATTTAGAACACGGCTTTAGGCCGTGCTCTCTCCGTAGAGTTAATCGGGAATAGAGTCACAACTGAAACTGAGACTATGTAGGTTAACAATATATGGCCGATATATATGTTTGCATTCACACTGCTGGAATATAAGCGTGTACTGGATGGTGATGCTACCTGGTTGAGCGCGAGATAAAACGCTGATTGTAGCGCTACCTGGCAGACAGTAAGATAAAATGCAAACGGTAACGCTACCAGGCAAATATTAAGAGAATACGTTGCATTCGCATAGGGAAACAATAGCGATATATCGGAAGATAAACCGCCCATTTTCCGGTACATGAAGCAGTCCAGTGAGTACGCTATCCGATATACCTGGTATTTACCGTGTTCTCACAGGAGATTTAACCGGCGTACCGCCATAGTGAGTTATGGCGTTATTTGCGTTATTTCTGAATAACTCTCCAGTGAGAACACGGCCTATGTAACACACCTCATACTTAGGCTGTGTTCTCGCTGGAGAATTACTCGGGAAGAGAGCCATACCACAGTATTGCGCTACGCAGGTTAAGTCTCTAGTGAGAACAGGGCCTTTGATACGTCTTAGTGTCACCTGGTTAAAAGTGTTTTTATATGGGGTGGTCGTTGTGGCGAGGTTAGGCATTTTAGGCCGGGTAGATTAAACCGCTGTAATATTAACCTATAGTTCAAAATTGATGATTTGTATGCATTTCTGCACGCTCACATATGCAAACGCTGGATGAGATAAATGGTGCGCTATGATCGAAAAAAGGCAAACCACGCACTCTCGTACTCCTCCGACCTTATTTTCTGGACGAAAAACGGCGACAAGCTGTTCGTCCTGTTTTAATGATATTTTTATTTAAATAGATCGTTGTGGGAAAATAAATATGATGTTATTATTTTTACTAACATCACCTATAAATAGGTTTTTAATTAATTCTTTTATACCAAATCTATTTCCATGGCTGATTGCAAGCTTCGTCAAACATTGCGATTTAGCCAGCATACTGGCGGTCATATTAGATTTTGTCAAATCGCCTTACACGGTTCTACCTGCGCACGTCTAGACCGTACTAACAAGTAGGCCTACATTGATCCGCTGATGGCACTGATTGTTTCCAACACTGGCAATACGACTGCTCCTATTAGTTAGATAAATACTGTTTAGAAACTACGTTATTCTGGTTCCTCTCATATATTTTACTGGCGGTTCACTTCTAGCACAGCACAATTTGGATATTCGCTTTTCGTTTTTGTAACATTGTGGTTTTTTCCACAGCTTCGACAAAATCCGTTATAATAACAGTTCATTCTCAAGAAATATTTCTTTCTACACCCCATCCATTTCTATTCAAACTCTTCCCACTTTGTCGCGCGTTTGACTCTATTCTATCACTTTGTCCCATGAATTCCCAGAATAGACATTTCAAAATAAGTACGCGAGTAAGCTGTTGAAGATCCTTCAACCTAATTTGACTGGGAGCTGTTGGCAATGATATTCAAATGAATGTGCAATATATTGTAACCTTACCAAAGACATATAATGTAGACGGTTACTATTGAACCCTTTCCCACTTACGTAACGGGCTTACGCCATTTGAATGTGGCGTTATCTAACAAGTGGCGTATTTTGATCATAACTTCAGATACCTGTGTGACAGATACCCTCCATCTCATAATAGTATTTACAATATAAACAAGGCTTTCAATCAGTTCCTTATTTCTCGATATGAAAGTATGTATGAACAAGAGAGTTCCATTGGTTAGATAACGCATAAGACATATGTTCACTGAATAGATACCACGTAATAATCCCACATACCCCGTGCCATCAGAGATGTTTCCTAGCAACGCGGAATGCGAGAATGTAAACACGACGGGATATGTTATGTTGTTGATGTAAATTTTGTAATAAATAAATATATAGAAATTACGTATAGTTATGAATGCGTTTGTAAATTTGCATGATAGACATTTTAAATGCTGGATTTAAAAGTAATTTCAACTCTGAAATAATGTGTTTGTGTGTAAGTATTGTTGTGGTGCATTGGTGCATGGGAAAACGACCAGGGCGAGTCGTGCAATTAAACGGGTTTCGGGAATCAACTTTATTGGAAGATTCGACAAAATATCAGTTTATTTGATAAATATAATCTCAAACTCGGTCCTATTTAATATCACTATTACTAATCTCGTCGAAAATTATCCCATTGCACTGGCTAAACCTAGTGCGATGTGATAATGTTCTACGAGGTTGACAATAGTGATATTATATCGAGCCTCCTTCCAGATCCTCTATGTGACATCCTGTCTTACCTGATAACTGCAATGACTGACATGTGGACCGTGCTAGAAAAGATAGACGCCAATAAAAACTCTGTAGTGATTGGACACACCCACGCCGGACCAGTCAAGAATGGAATGCGCCATATAAACCAGACACTGGCCATGGTACACATCATGGCGTCAGCAAAACACATGCTGAGAATTAAAGTGAATATTGGAGAACGATATCGCTTATATTTAATTAGATACATCGCTAGGATGGCATTAGCCAAGAATCCCAAGATGAATACGATTGTAGGTATGGCTTTCAACCAAACAACTGTCACAGCATCGAATGTCCTGATGTATTCCAAGTATATTTCTGGTAGGCCTACCTCGCTAACGTTTACTAATGAAGTTGTAGAATCTAGGATGGCCATTCCTGAAACGACACGAAATTCAGAATTTCTAAACACGGAATTCAGAATTTCTCAACACGTGTGATACATTCAGAAATGTTAGCGGTTTGACAATCATTATATTTGCGGAACATTGGAACACCTGACCGAGGTTGCGTGATGTATTCACAATATTTCTTCAGACTGCAACTTGTATATCAAATGAAATCTCTAAGTTCTTGCCACATCGGTGAGGTGATAGTTTCCACTGACATGGTTATTATTTCTTTCTTGGTCTCCGAGTAGACTTACGACAACAACCTGACCATTTGGCGTTCACAGAACAGATATGACGCATTCTGTATAATGTAGAGAATATTGAATTGTCTATCTTCAAACTAATTTGACTGGAAGCTGTTGCTGCCTATGGCAGCAGCATGTTCCAGTCAAATTATTTTTCAAAATATTCAACAGCCTTCCTGTATAGCTGTTTTGAAATTCGCGCATTACAATTCCAACGGTGATGTGATTAACACTTCTTTTTTCTAATACAGAATCAACTCCCACAGATTGCAAATAAATAATATTTAATCATCAAGATTTTCGAGCGTGTCTGATGAAGAACCTTTAAATAAATATAAATATATTTAGGATACCTATTATTTATATATTCTATATCCTGTATACCATATATTATTCTTAGCACATTGAGCATCCAGTAAAGCTCATCCTCATCCTGTGTGTATACCTTTGTAAATAGTATATTCAATCAAGAAAAGCACGCGTGTATAGATCGGCCATGTATTAATTAGAATACCACGCTCATGGCGTATGCGTGGTAGAAAACTATCTATTACCATATCTATCTGTGTGTGATTAATGGCCATTGTCCGAGGCTCCGCGTGGGCTAAACAAATGCTCTTACGATCAATTTATCCATGAAATTCTATTCACAGCACTTGTTCTCTGCTAATACCGGAGTAAATGATCAAGATACATACTAGCGCGTGTCAAAGGGTGTTCATACTGGATGCAGATTTCAGATTTCACATTTTTTTATTTACACCCAGGCCACATAATGGCATATGGGGAATATGAATTTACAGAATGTATATATGTTATGGCGATCAAACATTATATATCAATTCATAATTACATATTTTGGTATTTATCTAGTTATATACCCACTGTTTGTGCTTTCAGTAGTAGTAGTAGTAGTAGTAGTAGTAGTAGTAGTAGTAGTAGTAGTAGTAGTAGTAGTAGTAGTAGTAGTAGTAGTAGTAGTAGTAGTAGTAGTAGTAGTAGTAGTAGTAGTAGCAGCGGTAGCAGCAGCAATAGCAGTAGCAGTAGCAGCAGCAGCAGCAGCAGCAGCAGCAGCAGCAGCAGTAGTAGTAGTAGTAGTAGTAGTAGTAGTAGTAGTAGTAGTAGTAGTAGTAGTAGTAGTAACTTAGAATTATTATGAAAGTTAGTTATTATTTACACGTACTTCATAATTTGTAATGACAGAATTATTACTGTTATTGTACCGCCATCTCAACAACAAAGTACTAAAATTATAGTGGTCATATTGGGGGGGTCATCAGGATTTAGATTATAATAAATATATAATAACTGATTATAAAAAATGTCAGATTGGTATTCTTAGAAATGGGTTATTGCTGTACATAAGGCAGTCATTTTTTAAACTAAAATACAGAACAACCTTATTTTCAACAATAGACAATTATATTCATTCATATCGAGACAGAGACTATTTTGGGTATTCACCACCGGAGTGACTTGCTCGATAACCGAACCAGTCATTGCTGTGTTAAATCTACAAAACAGCCTCTCATCGTGTTACTCTATAATTTTTCTACAATTAGGTTTCTTGTTATTGTTTCTTGGATAGCCACAGTGTGGGTGCAACAAACTGGTTGTTAAGGCAGGTGGTTGTTTGCATTATGTGATTTTGGCGTCGGCTAAAATGTGACGTGTTTTTTATGACATCAGATACTTGGGTAACAGACGGGTCAGTTCCTAATTGGTTTAAGGGAAATCTTTAAGAGGACCACATCATAACGTTACACTATAACGTTAGCTGACAGCTAACGCATTTCTATTATGACATCAGATACTTGGGTAACATAGGGTCAGTTCTTAGTTGGTTTAAGGGAAATCTTTAAGAAGACCACATTATAACGTTACACTATAACGTTAGCCGACAGCTGACGCATTTCTATTATGACATCAGCTACTTGGGTTACATAAGGTCGGTTCTTAGCTAGCTTAGGGGAGATCTTGAATAACCAGTGTGGGACACCAAGCGGGTTACTAGGGCAGTTGCCTGCTTACGTTGTATGATTGTAACGTCAGATAAAACGTGACACATTTTTATTATGACATCAGGTACTTGAGTAACAGATCGAATCGAATCTTAGGTAGTTTATGGGGAATCTTGTGCACCCACCCAGTGGAACCTGTTCACTAATGCGGTCAGTTTGTTACATTTGGGTTCAAAAGCATGTGGTCCGACTCGAGCACTAGTCTGAATGGAGCGACATCTAGCGGTAGAGTAGTTTTCTAGACATGGTTGACTACTATGTTTAAACCTTACTATTATTAATATTGTTGTTATTGTTGCTGTTGTTGCTGTCGCTTCTATAGTTATTGTTGTTGTCGATGTTGTTGTCGTCGTCGCCGTTGTCGTTTTCGTTGTCGTTGTTGTTGGTGTTGTTGCTGGTGGTGGTGGTGGTGGTGGTGGCGGTGGTGGCGGTGGTACTTTGCAATTATTGTCACTGTTGTGTTGTTAATCTGCGAGTCCATTGTGTATAGGGTTAATCAACGTTGGAAGTGCCTATTAATTTCTTCGATCATACGGCAGATCTTTATTAGTAATTTCTTGTTCTTCGTTGAAAGCAGTTGGTGAAATTTCGAAAAATTTGGTCTTTTATAATAGTGTCTTGGGAAGATTTCTATACGTTTATCGCTAAAGAATTCGCAGATGAATTGGTAATGAAATTCATCTCCTATTTCATTCAGGGTGCATAGTGGACAGATTCTTTCTTCCCGGGGTATGCCTTCCCACCTCCCCGTTTCTATTGGTAGCCGATGATTGCCTGTTCTAAATCTCGTGAATAAGATTCTGTTACGGTCATTTAAGTTCATGAGATAAGTTTCCATTTCCCAATTTATTTTAAAAGAGTGGTAGATTTTTCCCTTCCAAGATACGCCCATCTCTGATTGCCATGTTTGGATATATTGGTCATCGAGATTTTTGTTCATTCTTATTTTTGTTTCATTGAAGTTGTGTATTGTGTGGTTCGTCCAGAGATAGCTATGCCCCGTGCTATCTAAAAAATTTTTTATAGAGTCTAGCCATTTGTAGTATGTTCCGTTCTGATTGTGGTCTAATAGAATATGTTTGTATATTTTGCAAGCGAGTTTGGTTTGCTTACCTGAGATGAGCCTAAGCCAGTATGTTATCATGCGTTTTCTTATTACAATTGTGATTGGGGTTTCTCCTAACTCGCCGTATATCATATACTTTGGGGTGCTATTTTTTATTTTTAGGATGTACCGGAAAAAATCTAAATTTGCTTTCTCTAATAGGTTACAGTTTTCTATTCCGATGACTTCGCACCCGTATAGTAGGATTGGCTCAATTATTTGGTGGTACAATTTAATATGGCAATCCGTTGGTAGGTCCAGCTCCCTGGCTCGGCGATGTAGTGCAAATGTAGCTTTGCGAGCTTTTTCGGAAATATTTTTCTCCGCTAAAAGGAGGCGGCTATTATATGAAAAAAATATTCCAAGATATTTGTTGCCATCTACTATTTCAAGCTCTATTAATTTAAGACGAAAATGTAGTTTTTCATAGAATCTTTTTGTACTACCAAAGACCATGACCTTTGTTTTGTCTATATTAATTTTGAGTTTCCATACGTCGCAGTATTCATCAAAAGAATTGAGCGTTTCCTGTAGGTCGCGTGAACTATTTGCTAGTACAGCAGTGTCATCAGCATAAAGAAGGATTAGTAGATTCAGTAAATTATTTATTTCTTCTTCTTCGCTATAGAGTTCTATTTGCTTACTGTTTCGGTTCTGAAAAAGTGTTCTACGTCATTAAGGTATATTGCAAATAGAATAGGTGAGAGATGTTCTCACTGTCGCACTCCTCTGATACAGGCGAAGGGCTGTGACACCGCATTATTGAACTTAACTGCTGATTTTATGTTGCTGTACATGCTTTTAATTACGTTAAAAATCTTGCCAGAGATACTATCCTGTCTAAGTTTATACCAAAGTCCATCGCGCCAAACCGAGTCGAAAGCTTTTTCAAAATCTACAAAGCAGCAAAATAGTTTTTCTTTCTTCTTTTAAATATTTCTATTAATGTATAGAGTGTAAAGATGTGGTCAGTAGTGGAATAGCCATTTCTAAAGCCTGCCTGATTTTCAAACAGTTTGTCAGAGTTTTCGAGGAATTTATTTATTCGACTACTCAATATAGATGTAAAAAGTTTTCCCAAACAGCTAAGTAACGTAATTGGTCTGTAGTTTTTGGGGGCGTTCGGATCGCCTTTTCGTTTGTATATGGGGATAATGGTGCCTTCAGTCCAGGAATCTGGTATTATCGCAGAGTCTAGGACTAAGTTAAAGAGAGATTTGTATATGGCTAGCATAATATGATCTGTTGATTTTATGTATTCATTTAATATTCCGTCTGGTCCTGCAGCTTTGTTTGTTTTGAGTAATTTAATGGATTTCAGTATTTCTTCACATGTGATAGGGGAATTTAATATGTTGTTTTCTGGTGACGTGTCTGTTGGTTCATCATTTACCAATATAAGATCTCTGTTTGTGTTACCGTCTTCTTCATTTATGGATTTGAAAATGTTTACATTTCCTCTGTTGTTACTGTGGATGGTTCTAATGTATTTTTCAGTTTCATTAATTTCCAGTAATCTTTTGGGTTACTGCTACTCATTGCTCTAATTTCCCTATGGCGATTACATTTGTATCGAGCAATTGACTGTTTCATGATAGTTTTATAATTCCTGCTGGCGTCTATCATGCGTTTTCGGTTTATTTCTATATTTCGACATCTGAGTTAATTTCTGGACCGATGATATTCTATACGCGCTTTTTTGCAGTTTTCGTTATACCATGGACGACACGATTGTTTTTTCTGGGGTATACGAGTGGGCTTTATATTACCGAAAGTTTCGGCAGCTGATTCCTCAAACATTTTTTAAATTGCGTTCGTAAGCTCGTTAATGTTTTGCGCGCCAAGTGCACCATTTGCAATCTGGGTTTTTACATTTGCCAAAGTGTAGTGGTGTAGTATTTTATCGATAAATGCATTTCTTTGCTCAAACTTCCATTTTCGCGTTGTTAATGAGTCGGTGTTGTTGGTATTATTAGATTCTTCTAGCTTTGATGTAGTCTTTAAGACTATTGATAGGTTCAGTGCGGAATGTATATCAGATATGATAGAACAGTAATCAGCGACTTTGAATTTTGATATGTATTTATAAAGTTCGGCTGAGGATATACCGTAATCTATAACGCTACCATACCTCAATGTTAATTTACCTAAGTTTGCGTCTGTACCTGCTCTACCATTGAGTATGAAGAAGCTGTTGTATTTACATAGGTCAAGTAGTCTATGACCATAATTATTAGGACGATTTTTGTCCTGCGATATGCGTTTTGGTGCATCAAATTGCGTGCTTCCTTCTATATCATTTGGATCGGTGCCTACAAAATGTAGCAACGTTTCGTCGCTGTGTAGAAAGTCATCTAGTATGCCGGTTTTCGCATTTAGATCGTCTATTAATAGGAATAATTTACTTCCGTTGCAATGACAAGAAAATACATGCGAGGCAGAAAACAATAACACAAGGACAATCATTACTGTGTAGAAGCCCAGAACATTTACATTAATAATAACGTAGATTGCTTTGCGTGCGTGCGTGCGTGCGTACGTGCGCACGTGCCTGTGATTATAGAAGAACATAATCTGAGACATAGTTATATTATTGGAAGACAATCATTGCCTGAAATCATTGACTGAAGCCCTCAACCAATCTGCAGGTGAAGAGTTTGTCTTCAAATTTGTAATCGATTTGATTGTTACCTATTTAAATTCCATATTGCATAAATCGGCCAAATATGTTAATTCGCGAAGAGCATACCATTCGATTAATGTTCGTTAAACGACTTCTCGAAATGCGGCGTAATTACGGAGCATGCACGGCGAATCAAGTTTACATATCAAGTTTGGTAGAAATAGGCGGTTAATATGGCAACTGTCAGAATATCCATTTTTCAAAATAGCGAAAAAATGCAATTATGGTGTACTGAAAAATTAAATGAGTATACCTTCACCTCTAAATAACATAGAGTAAGGACTGATCACATAAAATGCGTCTGATGGTGGTCTCCATACAATAATAGGTTGTAGACAGAGTGCAAGCGAAGTAAATTTTTAATTTGATCCGAGTAAATTCGTTATTTCTAGTGTAACCCCTAAGCGGATCAGAATAAAAGTTATATCATAAGAAAGATAAAGTGCTGCTTCATCTGGCAGTGCAGTCAGATTCCTAGATGGCGAGATCATAGAAGAAAAATTGTAAGAGGAAGTAATCATCCAAAAGCGATACTAGGCATAATAGCGCGAGCACAAATCGTGGCCATAAGCCTAGGTACGCTGTAGATAGGGGGAGAATGGCCAGCTCGGACAATGGATAGTTGGACGCACACCAGGAAACAGCGGTGGTGAGTGACCATATATCCGAATATAAATGCATTACTGTATACACATGTAGCAGGGCATGTAAACAGACAATCCCTAGTGGAGCAGACAGCTGAGGTAACCCAGAACAGCTTTTCCAGAAATGTGTTATTTACGGACATGTCTGATATAGGAAGCGCGTTTGTTAACTCGTCTGTTAACTCGTCTGTTAATCCATCGATTAATGCATGTTCAACAACTAACCGAGGGTCCTATGTGTGCCTAACCACTAAGCCAACGTTCCATGACATGCAGCCGAAATTGAGTGATGAAATCATATCTACGATCATTAATAATCTAAACAATATCAAGAGGAAAATGAAAGAAATAGACAAATTAGACTACGTTGAGTTAAAACTTGAGGAAATGAAATCAAGTATACATGGTCTACAAGCAGAAATGATAGCCACATGCGAAGACGTCAACATAATGAACACAAAAGCAGAGAAGCTCGAGCGCTCTGTTCAGTTTATTAGTGACCAATATGACAGTTTTCGTGAAGAAAACAAAGCATTGAGAGAGGAAATCCAAAGTGCCAAAAATGTTCTAACATCAGAAACCGAGAGACTAGTTAGTAATATACAGAGACTGCACGAATTCCGTAATGAAACTTATGCAATCGTAAACTCCTTAAGAGATGAGAACGAAAATCTGAAGGAATCCAACCTCGACCTGAGACGCAGGTCGATGAGGGACAATTTAATCTTCTCAGGTGTATCAGAAACTGAAAACAAATACACTGAACTAGTTGTCAAAACATTCATAAAAGAGCTTATGCTAATTGAAGATAAGATAACATTCCAAAACGTTCACCGAATAGGACCGAGGCCCAGGTAGGGGTTACCAGCCCAAGAGCGTTCGTGGCGCGATTCCTCAACTTTCAGCAGAGAGAGCTTGTCAGAAACTCGGCTTACAAAGCATTAGCTGGTAAAGATTATGGAGTGAACGAACAGTTTCCTGCTGAAATTCAAGACAGAAAGAGGAGCTTAATGCCGGCTGTTCGTGAAAGCTAGAGCCCAGGGACGACACCCGAAATTCGTGGTAGATACATTATTTGTTGGGGGACAACGGATCTTTCCAGAACAGTGTCAGCATCAGCAACACATTCAGCAACACACTCAGCAAATCACGGAATCGAGTAGGCAGCACGGTGTACGCAATCGAGAGAGGGAACATCCACCATTCCAGGATCGTACAAACCAAGCGCCCCACGCCAGATTACCACCCCTGCCACATCAGGGTGCCCCTGGAACACAAAAGCAGCTTACACTGGCACACACGCGCACGCACGCACGCACGCACGCACGCACGCACGCACGCACGCACGTACGTACGCACGCACGCACGCACGCACGCACGCACGCACGCACGCACGCACGCACGCTCGCACGCACGCACGCACGCACACATAGCGAGAAACCCGTGGCAGCAATAACCAAGGCCCAACACTATTCAAGGTAAACAAACTGTGTTATGTATACAATGAACCCAAATGTATGGGTTGCCACACTATGGCCAGTATGTATGTATGCTTACTGTATTCTGTGGCTGTAGTAGTAGAAATATCCTACAGCTGCAATCAGTCCTCCTTCGCCTTTGCCCACTGTGTCTTGTCTTCAGCCAAAATCCTTAGCTTCCTCAGGTCCATTCTTCACTTGAGTGTACCTAATCCTGCTTTCTTGAGGTCACCTCGTAGCACGCTTAGCAGATGTATTCAATGACGTCCTCTCAATTCTCTGTATTTGCTGGCTCCGAGTAGGGCGAATTCCAAGGCTCTCTGTGCTTGTGTGTCTTCCTGCATCCTTAGCATATGGCCAACCATGGAGCATCTTTGCTGGGCGACTTTTATATACAGCGGCGGCGTATTACACATCTTGTACAGTGCATCGTTGGAAATTATGCTCTCTGGCCATCGGTGTCCAGTGATGGTGCATAGGTGTTTGCGGTGGCAGGCGTCATGGTTGTCTAGAGCTGCCTTTGGAGCTGACCAGCTATTACAGTTATACATCATCAAGGATACGCAGGTTGCATTGTATAAACGTAGTCTTTTTACGAAGGGCATTTTTGATCTACGCATCCATAGCTTCCAGAAGAACTGGAAAGCTATGCTCCCCGTGATGCCGCGTGCAGCAATATCAGCATGACTGCAAAGCGGTGAGCCCAGGATTTTACGTTTACTCCATGGTTCGCCGCCACGGAGTGGATCGTCATTTTTTTTAGTTTCATGTTTTGTAGATAGGTATATGTGGGTGAACTCTGTTTTGGATTTATTCATAAAGCGATTCTCAATTTTTAGTTTGCTTGCAGCTATTGGGACTTCTTTTCCTCATCTATAAAGTCCACATCGTCGGCATATTCAATCTCTAGCGGCATGCCCAGTATTGACACCGGGGTGGGATGTGTGTGGTTATGTGGAGTTTTCCCGCACGGATTTCGATTGCAGCAGCTAGGTAACAGGTGAAGAGCACAGGGGATAGACCATCTCCATGTGGGGAGCCTATTGATATCTCAAACTCTACAGACTTCACTGACTTGACTCGTACTCTTAGCTTGGTGGCTGCAAGCAGTAGTATCACTAGTCGTAGCTCATCTTCTTTGAGCGCTTAATTGTGTCGAAGGCTCGTGACATGGCAATGTCCATTTTGTGGAACTCCCAGTGTGTGGGCATGTCTACAGACACAAGCATGCGTTGAACCCATACAATGTCTGCGCAGCTGCGTCCACGTTTCAAGCCACTTTGACATGATCCAGTGAAGCCGTCGATCTTGTCTGGGATGCGGCATAGAGTAGCATTGGATAGGATTTTCCGTATGCTGTTAAGGAGCACACTGGGCCGCATTAACAAACTCACATATTGTGAATGCAAAAATATATGATTTATTTTCGATTTATAGACAAATAATAAATAAATATAAAGGCGTTCGTATGCTGTTAAGGAGCACAATGGGCCGCATTAAAAAACTCACACATTGTGAATGCAAAAAAATATGATTTATTTTCGATTTATAGACAAACGAACGTAAATAAATATAAATACTTTCTTTCAATTGGCCTATTTCATTTTCAATTTCACATATTCAAATCCACATAACATAACTGAAACATTAGACAAAGATCAGAACTCCCAAGGTGCCATAGAACAGCACAAAGCTAAAGTATCATTTCCCGAGTGAGTGATGACATTTCTACTTGGACAAGAACATCCGGGGGTGGGGTGGGGGGGGGGGGGGGGGTGTTGGGGGGTGGGGGGGGGGGGGTGGTGGTGATTGGAGAAAAAACCCTAATGCACTATAAGGATAAAAAAACCAACCATAGATTAAATAATCGTCATTTCAAAGAATATTCTATTTCCTCAAGTTTCCACCTAATTAATGGTGTATTCATGGTATGTTCATATAGGCATATACGGTTACACACAGATACATATATTTACATATACATATATACGAATATGAATCGATGCAGACATAAACATATCATACTAAGACTGGAATATTCAATACAACATTGTAACTAGACTATGCATATTCAGCAATGCTTGACTTCAAATATAATATAAAATGCACTGAATGTATACTGAAAATTGTATCCATCAACCAACAAATAGGAAAAGCTTATTAACCTGATTTTGGAAGCTTGACTCACAAAATAATTTATATAAAAATCTTATCAAATTTTTCGTTTTTAATTACATAAATACTCAGTGACCTTTTAATGGTGTCAATCTTCCCCATAACATTTTCGACAAAATACGGAGCATGACCTAGAATCGGTATTTTGTACCAAAACCAAATCCAATAAAGATATTAAATGACCTTGTCATTGGCCTAATTCATACAATAATTTTAAAATCATGATTTCAGTTTAGCCATTACCTTAATGGCAGAGAAACTTAAATGATGTAAAATAACAAATGAATTTCCAATCTATTGCCCCAACCCGGAAATGACCTAAAATTAATTGAAATAATAAGTCAAGTCCTCATTTGTGACCAACATTTAACTATTGTATGGCCTCAACCTGGACATGAATTAAAATCAATAAGAAGACAAGTCCCAATGTGTGACCTACATGTAATCCATGGATGATCTTATTGAAGGGAGGTAACCTTGACCAAGATCAACCAGTAATGTGAAATAAATGCGCTAAATAAGAAAAAAATAAGGTTGAATAAATTTCCAGAAAATATTCTGAATAAAGTATCACAATGAACAAATATAATTCCAGATCAACATAAATAGATTTTTTTAAAACAGCACAATTACATGACAGTCAAAGACAATTATTGGTAGAACATCCATATTAATGAATCTAAACCCAGGTTATTACTGGTTACTACTATAAATGAAGGGATTAGGATCCACTCAAGTGTGTTTATGACTTACACACTCCTGATAATTACATGTCTTTGGATACTAAAGTTCAATTTGATATAAAAACAAATTATCCTCCAATTGAAATAGAACACATACGAACTGGTATAACAGGTGTGACTTCAGATTCAATGCTGCCAAAGACCCTTATCATAAACATAAAGCAATGGTCCCAAGCTACACCGAAGATGAAAACACAACAGCTCCATTTTCTGAATATTTAGTGTATATTTTCCAATGATAGACATTTGTGTCTAAAATCATCAAAGTCCACCATCCAAAGACAGTATCCAATTGGATTGATAACCCCAGTAAACATTTTTGACTGAAAGGAAATTTTGAAAAACCCTTTTACTGGAAACACTGTAAACACCAAACTATTACCTCACTATTTTATCTCCCATGTGGAGAACATCACATGAGCACATCCCAGGCTTCCACATCTGTTAGAGACACAACAAAACAAGACAACATTAAATTGATGGAGTCACCATCTGTTTCATAACAGGGTCTGTGCACTCACATCAACCCTATGATTGAAATAGAGGACCGGTTAAGGTTCCCTACTATCAATGTCAACATGGGGACACACAGTCAACCCATCTATGGGAACATGTTAACCCATACAAAATCGCAAATAAACTCACAAAACAACATAACTGGTAACCTCGGTTACCATGACAACCATACCGGATAAACAACTCAACAACATGCTAACACTGCTATGAAAACCATTTCATCATATCCGAAAACAAATGTTCACTCTGAAGAATGATTTGGCTGGAAAATGGTTGCTGCGTTAGGCATCAACACCTAACAATCAAAACATCGCCAAAGTAGACAGTCCTATATGAAATATTACCCACCTCAGCTATTACCAAATCAGAAAGCCGCTGCTGATTCCAAAAAAGTGTTACCCCCGTTATACAGCAACATAAATTTAAATCATCAAACCCCTTTCTGTACACCAATGTTACATTAACAAAGAAATAACTCCCACCAGTGTACACCGTACCGTATTACCATTAATTGAGCTAACGCCGTTCTCGTATGACCTATTAAATTGGCACGCGCCAGCAATCGTTCAGCACAATGAATCACGTGTTTCTCTTAAACTGTTAATGATTTAATAACTATTCTGATGAATATTTTCAAAATAATAAGACTGAAAACTGTTGCAGCAACCAGTTCCCGTCTCATCGGTTTCAAAATACCCAGCAGTTTTCCGGATACCGCTATTTTGAATGTATCGTTTTATGGAACTCAGATTTCTTTTAAAATTTAATAATCCGACCGAGTTAAAGAGCCTTACTCGCCAGCACCAGCATTGTGAATCATTACCTCAAATGCACGGCTTCATGAACTACATGAACGACAATGTTAAACAATGTGTGTCTTTGAATAGTGAATCCAAATTCAAAATTCAAGTACACCCATCATCCAAGATAATATTTGCAACTACCGAGGGAGAATCCCTTACCTCCAATACATCTTCACCGGCAATACTTGTTACGATGTTGACAACAGGGCAGTTGGTTAGCAAGAGAGGGAATTCAACCAGATCCGCGCTAACATACTCTCACCCCTCCGCTACACCAAATAGTCCCTTTTTCCAATACCATCCAATCATCCTACATTAATTACCTGGCAAATCTCCCTTCGACCAATAATTACACACCACATCAACTTTACCACACTCCTACCAACTCACTACCTTACATACCTGCCCTCACCATTCCGAAATCACTACGCTGCACTCACCCATCTCTGACGTCACATGCACGAGACACGCATACACCCTGCTACCTACACCTGATAACACCTGTCAATCAAATGTTGTGAACTGGTTGAAATACTAACATCAGCCACCATACCACCCCCCACCCCCGCCTAAATACATATAACAGCCAAAATCTCACACTACAAATTTTCAACATATATTTTGTGTCAAAAATGTGTCAAAGCAATATTCGGAATTCATATTCCCTAAGAATAAAACATAGAAAACATTATTTACACAATTTTGCTTCAAACCACTTAAAGCTGGAATGACATGTTAAAATAGCCAAACACTAATAATACAAATTAAAGCTGAACTCACATGTTAAAATAATTAATAACAAAAATATGAAAGAGTGAACTACGAGTAAATAATTCACTCCTTTACAATCACCCCCCCCCCCAACACCCCTCCCAATCTTTAATGTGCCGTCCCCGGCAATGAAACTGACTGTAAATATCTAACTTTTCATTATATTCCAAAATCATGGTAGTCCTTACTGAATTGTTGTGGATACATAAAATCTGGGAAAAGATAGCCCTCCCATAAATAACCAATACACTGTTCATGTCTCCCGAAAAACCCCTGAACCTTACGTTAACCAAACCAGATTTAATTATCTTGAGACAACGAATCGACAAAATGCAACAACTACAACACAAACTTTGTAAATACACCACCAAAAGTATCAATTTCTACTACCTTAAGTTAAATAGAAACACTTTTAGTTAGTACTTACAATCATTTTGAAAGAATATACAATTCTTCTATCTCCATACAAGAATGTTATTCATGCACCTGAGAAGAAATTCGTTCATCTTAACATTTCCACACAGCACAACACTCTTTTTCAAGTATAGATATCCACCACATTTCATTCCATTGTCACCAGATTAACTCTATTCTGTATAAGAAATTATTGAACAAACATTACGTTTATATTCAGAAATTCTTCTTGGAACACTTCCAAACTCTAATTCAGACAATTGATTTCACACCTTTTACAGTTATTAAAATGCATAGATTCATATGTCTCCTTAACAGTTTCTGTCTAATACAAAATGGATACATCAGTTAACAAGCCCACAAACCACACCTCAAGTTGATAAAATATGTCATCCAAATGAATTTCAACATAACAAACTTGTCACTGACTACTTGATAGCATTGACTATATTAACTTAGAAAAACGTTAAGATATTCTCAAACTGTACAAAATGTATTTACCATTCATATAGAACTATTAACTTTACATTTTCTTTTCAAACATTTGAAAGTGTATTTCATACACCAAGTTATTCATTACAAAACATATATTTACTTATTTTACACAGTATATCTGCATGGCCAGTGTTTTATACCTCAGATAAATCAACATACCACATGATCCCGCTTCCACAAACACACCCGGTTCTACTAACCATGCAAGCGAGAAGTTCACCTGCCCATGGAAGTGAAAATGTAATCATTAGTACCCTCCTGAAATAAGGATGAATCAAACAGCTGGCACACTATCTTACAAAATTATCACTGGAAAATCTCTTCTCACTTTTGAAATGTCTTTCCCAAAATCATCCACACTGGGAACACTGTCAAGATCGCTATCAACCTCAGAAACCTCTGACAAATTCGTGACTAAATCAAGTTTCCATTCATTTGTCTGACTCAAGTTATGTAATGATTTCTTGAAAATCCTACGACATTTCTTATAATTAGGTTGTTCAGTATAATCTAACTGCTGTACATATGACAAATACTCCTGTAAAAAAAACATGGAATAGGTCTGAATGGGAAACATACAAACAGCAATGAAGAAATATTTGTTCGATACTTTAGCTTCACTTCCCCTACCAAATCCGGATCTTCCAAATCTTTGTTCCCATGGTAAAAATCCACTCAACCATTTAAGCATACAGTATTCCAACATCTCAAGATCACCACGACGAGCAGGTAAAACCCCTTTGTGGGCATCACAACTTGTGAATTCAACGGATCCCTCACTGCACAATTCTGGATCTACCCTAAATTCCTTATGTTGACCATCCACATTATAATGATAAGCTTGGCCATAGTCAGAGAGATACACTTCCGTACCTTACAGCTGAAAGTTCACTAGAACAGTAGATGCTTTTTATATCAGCATGGGCATCCCATAATAGTGCGTATATTCAATGACATCTACTAGACGCAAACCTATTGCTAATACTGTTGATTCAGACAATTGATTTCCTGCCTTACTAAAAATCTCTTGCAAGCCTGAATCACACCGGGGCATAATTAAGAATCGATATTTTCTCGTCTCCTTGGCATGGATCCCTCTCAGGTAACCTTAGTCATTCCTAATTATCTCAAACCTCGTGACTTAATCCACTCAGATACCATCTTTGTCTGAGCAATTCGTTGATATGCCTGTTGTTCCCAGAATAAAGGTCCACTCAACAAAGATTCTATCTTTAATACATATTTTGCTTCATCATTCACTGGACTATTAATTTCAAACACTAGATAGATTTTACCAGATCCCTCATGACTTAACCTTTTTCCAAAGATCCACTGATTATTTGGAAAATCACATAGAATCTCAGCTTCCAGAAAAAATGGTTGATCACCTATACCATTACTTCTCAAATTGGAATTACCAGAAGGAATCTTCAAAGTTTGATTCCATACTGCAACTGAAGACCGAGGAAGATTAAATGGATTACTATGTTGTCCGGCCGGCCGTCTTTAAGACCCATGTACCTCTGAAACAGGTTCTAATGATTCCTCTTGCGTAACTTCTATTGTATTCAGCTCAGGCACAACATTTGTTACTGACTCATTTGATATTTCAAACACAGGATCATCATTTAAATCACCAATTAATCTAAATCCATCCACATGTTTCCAATCACCATCCTCATCCACATCAACAAATTGATGAACATCCTCCAATGGTATTTTAGAATTTAATCCACCCTGACCTCCTTTAATAAGCTCAGGTTATTCTGCCATTTACGGTGTAGCCAACAATTCCACTCGGTTAACATATCTACGAGAGTGTAGAGAATCTAATGACTTTATGTCATATACATCATTCTCTGGATCCACTCTACGAACAACCACATATGGATTCTTTTTCCATCTATCCTGAATTTTATTCCGGCCATGTAGCCCTAGATTTCCTAAATAGACTTTCACACCCGGAGCATTATTGAAATCTTTTGGCTCAAACCTTTCCTGCCGCTTCTTCGCTTCTTCTTCTTCTAATTTGGACCTTGCTAATCGTAACCCTTAACCCAACATCTGTTGATGAACTGATACCCAATTATCCACTCCCAAATCATCGCTTTCTGGTGTGACTAGAAATCGATCCACTTGTAACCATGCCACTTGACCAAAAAGCAAAAGGAATGGGTAAAACCCAGTGGATGCATGGGGAGTACAATTATATGCTAGTATTAATTCCTGCAAATATTTGGGCCATCTTCGTTTTTGCTCTTCGGACAGAGTACGCAATAACTCATGAAATGTTCTATTGAATCTTTCTGTTTGGCCATTTCCTTGGGGATGATTTGGAGTTGTTCTAGTTTTCTTGATTGAATATAATTTGCACAGTTCAGCTATCACCTCTGATTCGGAATTTCTGCCTTGATCACCATGTATCGCAGAAGGAATACCATATTTAACAAACCAACTAGAATCAAAACATTTGCTACTGAAGAAGCTTTTTTATCTTTTGTTGGAATGCACTGAACAAATTTTGAAAACGCATCCTTCATGACGAATACATTCTCTTTACCATCACTAGCATGTTATAGCATGGTAAAATCGATCACTAGAACATCGAGTGGTCTATCTGCCAAAATATATTTGATCTTCGTTCGAACCTGTGGATTTGATTTAGCTTTCAGACAGCGATGACATTTTTTACAGAAATTCTCCACTTCTAAATACATACCAGGCCAATAACAACGCTGTCTTATTAATAACCAAGTTCTTTCCTTGTCTTGATCACCTAAATCAGTATGTAACTCTTTTAACACACTATTCTTCAAGGATTCTGGTAATAACAATTGTTTTATTAACTGCCCAATTAATTCAACCACACGATTCAATACTCCATTAAACATGGAGATCCGATCCCATTCTTTTAACACTTTTTTACTGATCTGGACTCTTTTTACCCTATTTTCTACTAAGTTGCTGATAATGAATCAAACGGGAAATGGTTGGATCTACCCCTTGCAAAGTTTGAATATCCCTCTCTGTATAAGAAGGTAATGTATTAGATATGGTGGACAATTCCCCTTTCCACAGTACCCACCCATCATATGACGTCATAATGAACTGCGAGGTGTGTGCGATGACATCATAATGAATGACGTCATGAATGACGTCGATAAGTACATCACGAACGCATATTTGAAGACGGTCTATGGGCTGTTGTACAAATTGTTTGCTTTTACTATTTAATAAATATTCTGTTGAATATTTTGAAACTAATTTGACTGGACGCTGTTGCTGTCTATGGCAGCAACAGCACCCAGTCTAATTAGTTACAAAATATTCAACAGCTTCCCTGTATAGTTTTCAGGAAATTGATAGCTAGGCAATTCGGGGATCGATCAATCCAAACACGGCGAGGTGTGGGTGGAGCTTAGATAGTGATGGGCGGGGCATGGCTAAAAATGGAAAGGTCCATTCCCTAACTGAACACTGAAAAATCTCAGATTTTAACAATTTCACTTTCAGTTCCTCCAGGAACATAGTTCTTGGATTTTCCACTTTTATTTCCATTTCTAGAGCATTTAATGGAAAGCCGGCATTCTACTAAGAGCATCTGCACCAGCAATTAATTTTCCGGAACAATAGACTATATCAAAATTGAACTGAGCTAAGTGAGAAACCCAACGCATCTCTGTTGCCCCCAGCTTAGCTGTATTTATATAAGAAAATGGATTGCTATCCGTTACTGCTGTAAACTTGGCTCCTATGAGATAATTTCTAATTTTTTCAGTAACTGCCTATTTCAAAGCCAGAAGCTCCAATTTTAAAGAACTATAATTTGCGTCATTTCTTTCCGAGTTTCTCAAGCCCCTACTAGCATATGCAATTACAACCAATCGCCCTTCTTGATACTGAGTAAGAAGTGCTCCAAGGCCACTGAAACTAGCATCTGTTTCAACTCTGAAAGGTTCAGAAAAATCAGTAAGGAACTAGAAGTCAATTTAACTTTTAACTCATTAAAAGCCTTTTCACGCTCACCATTCCATTGGTTCGGAAACCATAACTCACTCTTGCTTCTTTTAGCTTAATTTTTACTACCTCCTCATAATGCATTTACAGGCTTAGCTATTTGAGCAAACCCTTTTATGTATCGTCGATAATAACTAGCCAGGCCCATAAAGGAGTGCAATTCCTTCTCCGATTTTGGTGTTTCACAATCCCTACTAACTTCTATTTTCTCTGGATTAGTATTAACACCTTTTTCAGAAATTATATGACCCAGATATTTAACCTTCTTGTGAAACAAATGACACGTGTGTGGTTTCATTTTAAGGCCACACTTTTCAAGTCTTGAGAATACCAAATCCAACCTTTTCAACATTTCTTCAAAAGGACTTCCAAACACCAAAATATCATCTATATAAACAATGAATGATAATAGATTCTGATCTCCTAAACAAGCCAGCATCGTCCTAGAAAAGGTATACGAGTATATTCATACAAACCAGAAAACCCTACCCTAAAGGCTGTTTTCTCTATATCCGACGCCTCAATCGCGCACTGTAAAAAAACATGTGCTAAGTCAATAGTTGAAAAGTCTTTAGATCCCTTAAGAGCGTTAAATGCCTCCTCTATTCGTGTTAAAGGATGAGCATCTGTAACAGTACGGGAATTCAATAAATGAAAATCTCCGCAAATTCTTAAGCTCCCATCTGTTTTATTTCCAAGAACCGCAGCCGATGCATAAGGGGATTTACTAGGATGAATAATTCTCACCTCCAACTGAGTATTAATATAGTCCCTAGCTTGATCCATTTGATGGGGTGGGATTCGACGATGAGGTAGTTTTATCGGGATACCATCAGTTAATTTCATTGCATGTTTCACTACACTTCACTAAGCCAGATCATGATCCCCTCTGCTAAAAATATGGGAATATTTCTCAATTAACTTTTTCAAATTCGCCCTCTATATCCAAAGTTTCCATCAAATCCACCAGATCTTTAGAGGACTCCGATTTGTCCTGTACACTCATCCCCTGTACAACAATTCCTTTTTTTCTAGGCCAATTCTCTGGCCATGTTGCAAATAAACATTTTTCTCTGTACAATTTGCAACTCTTACTGGTAAATCCCATTATTTACTTGCACAAATGCAGGACTTACTAACACCCCCTCTGGTAAAGTACAATTCACAGATAGACGTTCTACCAAAGCATGATATTTCACACTTGCAATATCTTTCTTTGTAGTACTCGATATTATTCTTGAAGTTCCCGCTGGTATACAAATAGGTTGGTTTCCACAAACTGTATTCATTCCTATCACCTCCGATATATGCGCCACGCTTGGTAATCTTCCAAATAATGACAACACCTCTAGGCATGACTTTGAATGTTGAGATAATTGATCTAATATATACTGGTCTTCTTGCGCATATTGATGAAGTGTTTTCAAAATATTACTTCCAATTACTCCCGGTAACCGAATCTTTCTATCCACAACATAATTCACCTTTGGACCCTGGACCACCAAGAATCCCATTCCCTTCAACAGTACCCCTGACAAGTGAATATCTGCTTCAATGCACCCAAAAAGGGAAGATCAGACCCATTGGCTGTTGATACTGTAATAAAGGGCCAGTACCAATCAGTTTGTCAAGCAAAAATGTCATATAAAATCAATATACCAGACAAATGATGTAAGCGCGATATATAACGAAAAACTGTTCCCAAAAGGACATTATAATGATACGATGTATGAACCATATGTTACACAGAAAAATGCAAACGCCAATATCACAAACAACAACAACAACACCACCAGCACCACCACCACCACCACCACCACCAACAACAACAACAACAACAGCAACAACGGTGGCGGCAGCGGTGACGGCAGCGACAACGACGAGGTCAACAACAACAACAACAACAACAACAACAACAACAACAACAACAACAACAACAACAGCAACAAAAACAGAAACAACATAATAGCTGATAGAAATAATGAAGATGATAATGATGATACTATTGTATCCATGACTGCTATCGTTGCAACTGTGGCATATTTTGCTACGTCTACTAGCGTTACCATTGCTGATACTATCTCTAATAACATTGATAGTAATGTCAGTACTGCTACTGCTACTGCTACTGTTACTACTACTACTACTACTACTACTACTACTACTACTACTACTACTACTACTACTACTGCTGCTCCTACTACTACTACTACTACTACTACTACAACTACTACTTCTACTACTACTACTACTACTACTACTACTACTACTACTACTACTACTACTACTAATAATAATAATAATAATAATAATAATAATAATGATGATGATAATAATGATAGTGATAATGATGATGATGATAATAATAATAATAATAATAATAATAATAATAATAATAATAATAGCAAAATATCAATCACCACTACTACAACCACACCACCCCCACCATCCGCAAAAAGTTATCATATTAGCTCCATGATCATCAACACTAAGAACACCAACACTAATTACCCCACCACCACAACCACCACTACCGCCACCACCGCCACCACCACCACCAGCAGCAGCAGCAGCACCACCACCACCACCATAACCACCACCGCCATCACCAACAACAACAACAACAAGAACAATAACCACGACGACAACAGCAGCAACGATGACAACAACAACGACAGCGACAACCACGATGATGAAGATGACGACAACAATAACAACATCAATGCCGATAACGACAGCGACAACCAAAACGAGGACAGCGACAACGACGACATTGACAAAAAAAATTAACTTAGGATTCTTAAATGTGCATGGCTTAATAAGTAAACTGAATTATAAAGAAATAGATATGTTTGTAAAACAGTTTGATATCATAGGATTAGCAGAAACAATATTAGATGATACGGACTCGGTTGACACAGAAGACTACAAACTCATCTTTAAAAACTAGAAAAACCCTCGCCGCAAATCTGGGGGCCTTGCTGCTTTAATCCATAATAGGATATCTAATTTTGCTCAGCACTTAGATACTGACAGTGAATATACCCTCTGGATCTCTCTCCAAATCAGTAACAAAATTAGAACAAGACGTTATAATAGGCATCATCTACATACCGCCTACTGGTTCAGAATATTCCCCTGTGGAAGCATTTGACGAATTAGAAAGAGATATCATTGCGTTTGCATCGCAATCTAAATTTATATTATTAAGGGGCGACCTGAATGCAAAAACAGGCCAAATGCCCGATTTCCTAAATGCCGATGAAGCATTACTTGCCCTCGCATAAATTGATACCCATGACGTAATAGCGACCCCTCAATTTGAAACCCGCAAAGAATATCGCAAGATAACCACCGGCCAGATACGTACGGCCGGAGATTAATCGAATTATGTAACTATAACAACCGATATATTATAAATGGTAGGGTCGGCACTCACTGCCATTGGCAAAGGTCGATTTACAAGCATACATGACAGTGTCATAGACTATGGCATATCTACAGAACACCCTTTTAAGCATATACCAAATTTTGAAGTTTTTGATATTTGCCCAATTTTATTGTCAGCCTATCTCTTGCTAAGTCGCAACCACACCTCGCTTATGTTGAGATCGATCGATCACTGAAATCCCTGATTATCAATTTCCAGAACACTATACGTGTAAGCTAGTGAATCTGTGAAACTATGGCATCAACTGCTCGCTCACCTTCGGATCGATCGATCACTGAACTCCCTGATTTTCAATTTTCAGAAGACTATACGTGTAAGCTATTGAATCTTTGTAACTATGGCAGCAACAGCGTCCAGTCAATTTAATTTCAAAATATTCAACAGCTTACCTGTGTAGTTTTTTGAAAATTGATAGTCAGGGTGTTCAGAGATCTAGATGGGTTCCCTTCTAAATACCTACCTGATAGCTAACCCTCCATTTAGTGTGGTCTGGCAACGGGAAGGTCTAACCAACCCAGAGCCAGTAAAAGCTGCCACGGGCTATGCTACGGCTACCCCCGATGGATGGCAATAACCCAACGCACAGCCAGAGGCAAGAATGGCAAAGACACGATTAGCCACTTCTGCCTTCTTTCTCGAATACTGTTTTTGCATGCCTTCTTTCTCGAAAAAATAGCTTATGATCACAATGTTCCCGGGGTGTTCAGTAATGTTAGAAAGGTGAGCGATCCCAGTTTCTCAAGACGGTAACCGGGAGAGTATTTAAGAAAGAAGTACCCATAGAACCGACGTTAAATGCTATCCACTATGGATAAAGAACCACGAAATCTAGCTACGCCATTAATCGGCTATCTCCGGCCCAAACACTGTTAAGGCTCGCTCATTTACGTTAGCGACTCCTGGTTGGCTAAGACCACACCTAAGAGGCTAACCATTCGCCAGAATATAATAAGAAGCAGAGCTGGCTAATAAAAAACCAGCCAGAACTGCGTTGAACAGTAATCCGTGCAAAATTCCTACAAGCTACCTCGTCGCGGTCCATGGGCGGGAGCCGTACAGGGCTATGTGAAGATCCCATACAGCACGTGTTAAGTTATTGTGGCATCGGAGTAGCTTGGTGGTGCTGACGGCGAGCTAACAGCTTGGCGCACAGTCTGGGTAAAGTCGAACACACTACCTCGTCGTCTCTTCGAGGAGCATGCCCTGTCTACAGCTCTACTAGTGCCACAACTGCTGCCCAGTTGGACGACTGAAAGGTGGGCGGTATTCTGCAGATGTCTGTCGTCTTGGGCATGTGGTGCCCAGCCGTGTAGCCGCTGTACCAACGGTCAATAACTCCTGGATCAACTACAGTGGCGAGCTAACAGTGTGACATGAAGTTCAGGCGAAGTCGGATGCGCTACCGCGTCGCCTCTTAGGAGAGCATTCCAGTTCTTCAGCTCTACTCTACACAACTGCTGCCCAGTATGGTCAGCTGACGGTGAGTGGTGTTTTGAAGGCTGTCGTCCTTGGGATATGGTACCTGGCCGTATATCTTCTGCTTCCAGTGAGCGCAGAACCTCTGGCTTGGCTGCAGGAGTGACCTAACAGCGTGGTGCATCAATTATCCAGACGAAATCGGCCTATCATGCTATGAGCAGTGAAGATGGTCCAGACGGCCTGCCAAGCATTCTGGGCCTATCGACAGATGTCACCAACAGCGGTAGTCAACTAAGGCTGCGTCCTACCATCTGTCATCTTCAGGTGTCCTTATTGACGAGAAAAAACAACAGAAAAGAGTGGCCAAAATCACGCAAAGCAGGTACTCAATCCAACAGCCCTTTTCAGGGCTATATAATCTGTTAACGGCCCTTTTCAGAGCCACTGAGATACATATTACCATCTGTCACCATCTGTCACCACCAAGGGTGACTGCAGTGGAGTCAACACCAACAACAGGAACGTGCGTCACGACAACATCAATGCACGTACTTTGTATGGCATCCAGCCCTTTTCAGGGCTAAAACGGCCCTTCTCAGAGCTACATACAGCCTTCATTTATGCCCGCATGGCAGCATAGTCTTGGTGTGAATGGGACCTCTTTAACAGGGATCCGAGCTATACGCCATCCGAATCAATCAACACGTTGAGCAGTAGCCTCGACAGGTTTAGCACTGGCAGATCGACCTCGACTCTGGGCGATGGTCTTTTTCATTGTTCCAGCTTCACTTGCCACGCTTGTGAATTTCACTGTGGAACTGTACACATTTAGACCGCTCGGTGTGAGCGACAACTACTTGACCACCTGCACTCGACCTTCTTTTTTGAATGGCCACTAAAGAACCAGGCAAACTAACAGTCAAAAGTCGTCCACGCCCAAACATGCTTTTCACTGCTCCTTGTGCTACTGAAAGAGACCATGAAGCGAGTCTTTCTCGAGCGGGCCAGAAACAGCGGGGTGGGTGGGTGGTGGCGTGGGGGTGGGTGGGGGAGGCAGTTTCCAATGGGCATTACATCTATAATGGTCGCTAATCATCTGGTCTGTCTATAAGAGAGTATGCGGCCGCAAGAATCACTGGTGATAAGAGTTACACTTAAGGCGATACAAGGGCATACTTTCTACTGTAATGAGCGTTTTGCGAATGGGAACCTTGCTGGAAGCATTTAGATGATGATGTAGTGTGGATACTCAGTCGGGTACGAACCGGCACGGATTGGCCGGGTACGAATTGGGCCGGTCTGAGATGCCCCAACATCACCCCTCCGGTTATAAATATGCGCGCATAGCCCAAAGAAGCGTACTGTATTAGCCAGAACATGCATTGGATTATCTGCTCTATACAATAGATTGAATGTACCGTCCGCCACATTGGTGCTCTCATCCGACCTGACAGCTAATGATAAACAGCAATAAAACTATGTTTAATAATCAGGCTGCAAAAGATATATATGCTGCACCAATGATGAAATGTCATCACAGTTAATAAGTAAATTCATACATGTTACTTTAAAAGACATTTTGTCTGCAAGTATGTGTCTTAAGATTGGTTCGATGACAGAAAACTATTACAACCATGAAACTGTTATAAACAGAACACTGATTTATCAAGAAATTTGTCATGCACATATTACTGTTGAAGACAAAAACCGCCAAATATAGAAACAGTTGCTACACATTAAACAGTTGCTATCTGCCCGATATAGCTAATGTGTCAATAAAGCCGTTAATAAAATTAGCCTATAAAGATATCCCATTCATAAAATTCTAGCAACCAGAAATCTGTTGCATCCACAACGTTGTTGGATTCAACGCGGTTGCGAAAACAAAGCTGCTGAACTCAAAGATGTTGAAAATAGAACACTGTTACAGACGGAATGGCGTTGCATTCACAAAGATGTTGCAAATTTTCTGTAAGCGGGGACAGCAATAACGGCAACACCAGTGGTAGCAAACTAAGTAATAGCAATATTAAAAATTGAAACGCCATTCAGTTGGATGATGCTGAATATGTAAAGGTCATGGACATTAGCAAATTTCAATTATCCCGCTTGTAACCTAATAATTTCAAGGCAAGTTTCATTCTAAGATCCTAGCGAAGCCGGCTCCAATAAAAGCCCAAGCCTAGGTGTAGTTGGGTTTTTTTCTAAATATTTTGATTGACTGTCGCTTTTGCTGTTGTGAGTAGCAACAACTTTCAGAGTTATCATCATAATTCTTACTATGCCTTGGAGAATTACCACAATAATCCTGCGAGGATCAGCATTGGTCTAATTACATGCCAGCTGTGGCTGATGTCATTGACATCGCCGCCATCAGCATTGACATCGTCATTAACATTGTCATCGTCATCGCCATTTGCCAGGATTTGTTGGGAAAAACTAATCCATTTACAGAATTTAAATCGGACCATGAATGGCCGAGATATCAGTGAATAAATATTTGTCCTTTTTTAATTCTTCCAAGTTGGTGTAGATCGCTATCGCGCATGTGCTGCTGGGATGAGGGTAGCATGCCATCACAAACACGTGTTCTCCTATATGCTATCCCCTCCACGAAGTGCGCGGTGATTGGTTCGCTCTGCTATGGTGACAGTTGATTTGCCATCATAGGGTATATAAGGAGTCGCGCTGGCAGCTGACAACTGCGAGATGGAAGCGGCTTGGTGCAGTGGCTAGCACTCAGGACTACTTAACTGGAGAACCTGTAGCGGAGCAGCATGCCGTCGGAGCTGCAATGCTGCCTGGTTGATCCAATGTTCTCTGGAGGTGTCCAGAGGCGGGCCTGTACCCTACTTCAGTTTTAGGAATCCCGCACAGTGCAGTAGTTTAGCTAACCTAAATTCTTTAGCAGCGTTAGGCCTCATGCAGCCACAGAAGGATGCAATCGGTTAGGTTAAACGAGAAACTCTACCCCCGCAAAGTCGGGCAAATCTTTCGCCGAGAGATGAAGACCACCTTGTGCGACATCAAAAATGTTTTGACATGGTCCAAGGGTGGGTTTTCTGAGTTACAGACGGGGCACCGGGGCATGTAACTTAAAGCAGAAAGAGTTTAGGGAAACTCCATTTGGTAAAAGCAGCACTGTTTTCTACTGTGACGACAGGCTTGAGGAAGGCACGGACAATCAGTAGAAAATACCAGAGAGCCAGCTGCATGCTGCATACTAGGCCCTCCCTCTTTTCGAGTGACGACCATAGTGTAGGACGCCTTTTCTTCAGATGACGAGGATACAAATGTGTCCTCTTGCCACCCCATTGCGCATCTTTCAGCCAACGTAAACCATGACGCATGGAGCCTCCCGATTAAAACTAGAACAAGACCACTCTCACATCTTCTCTCTCGACTACTTTACTTTCCTTGCTACACTGATGCTCAGGAGAGAACTGCTTAAAAAGAGCTCGGCTCGAATACAGGTAGAAAAGACCAAAGGCTGCCTGTGGTAGAGAGAGCCAACTGTGGCACTTTCCTCCTTTTTATGCACTCACTCCATGTGCATGCACCTCTCATACTCCAGGGATAACCCAAACGGATAATTCAATTTAGGCTGCGTGAGGAGGACCCGCTGGCCTGGGAACACTAGTCTAACCGCATGTACTGGAAACCACCACCTCACGTACCACCACCACAAGAGTCTCTGCACCCAGTGTTCACCTCCTTCGGTGCGACTGCAAGAGCAGACGCTGTCACCAGCCAAGAAGGTCATTCCTGAACCAGAACTTCTGCAAGTAAACAGCAACGGCAGGGAGGAAAACGATACACCGCTCGCTTGAGGATGCCCAGCCACCCGGCTTCATGATCCACAGGCACACAGTCCTATTGGAAATGCCCGATCGGATGCGCATGTCTCCATGGAGAAGGCTGGCCACTTCGACCAGCAAACATTGATCCCCGAGAAAGCATTCGAGGGTTGAGGTTAGTTGTGCAGGCGCGAGACGCTGACAGCCCGGCCACATTAGATATGCACAATGGCAAACTCCTGATAACGTGGTGAGTCCATATCTTCTTTTCTTGTGGTCGAGCGTCTTCTATACATCACCATACATTGGCATTTGATAGAGAAACAAAATATATCAATGTTTGATGTGGGAGCAAAGAACTGCAATCAACCGTCCAATAAAACAATATGACATAGTTAAATACTGGCTGATGTCAAAAATGCTTCAAGGTCATATTTGGAGAAATTCCTTTTATGTACAATTATGCAAGTATTTAAGGCATTATTGTATAGTAATTAATAACAAACCAGCTGTATGTGTCTAACATTCACCAAATAGCTAATATTAAGCCGCGTGGTCGGCGTATGATCGAATACACGAAATTACGTGATGACTTACCTCCCTTGATTTTGAGCTCTTCAGCGTCAATAATGACTTAACATACATAATATAGCCTACAGAGCCGAATGGCAGTTTTATGTCGCTGAATTAAATACATGTGCATACATAAAACAGACACACGTAAGTCAGCTAGATCTTTCTTATCTGTCTAAAACTAAAATTGTATGAGATCTCAATGCATTTTCTTTAATTCTGACATTTTTGCTGCGACTATGTAGGCTACATGGTTTAGGCCTAGAGGGTGGGTGTGTAGTTAGAATCACGCAAAAACGGCAACAGCTACGAAAAACCAATGCGGCAGATTTTTCTCGGTTTTCTGTTTCCAGACATGTTTGAGAACACGATTGTTTCAATGGTGATTTTGGCTCGATAGAAATGTGCGTGAACAAAATTAGCCTGTAATATGACAAGATAATTTAATGTGCACGTGTGTGAGATTTTAAAGCTAATTAGCATATACTCATCATTTTCGAGACCAACTGTTTGGAGATTTTATCAGAAACCCTTCTGGTTTTTCCTAAAATACATAGGCCTGTGTCACTAGTAAGATTACAGTTCAATATGCGAAGAAAAATAATCGATGTTACATGACAGTAGCAATGGTGGGGTGAAGGTGTAGGGGTGTGTGGGGAGGGGAGGGGCTGCAAGTTGGGCAATCGACGGGCCTGCATATTTTCACGCTGATGCAAAGCATATTATTTTGAGAAATTACCGCCGGGCTTATTGAAAATTACCACCGGGCGATAAAACAAGCATTCCGTGTGATGAAAGCGCATAAATAGTAGTAGCAGGTGAACGAATTCATAGGAAGACTGACATACCGGTTATCGATCGTCTCTCTTTCAGTTCATGCGGACGTCAATGAAAGCTTATAGTAAACAAACAATGTTGACAGTCTTCGATGCGTAATTAGCTATCCAACGTAAATTTGTGCACGGTTAATAAACGTAGACCTATCTAAATATGACAATTTAGTTCATCTTACCCACCTATTATAAATTATTATTGTCACGTTTTTTGCGCATCTTCACTCATATATGTGCTTTTTCAGTATACACGATAATTGTACACACTCAGGGCCAGCAATTGTCTCTAGTACGTAAACCTACAAATTACTCAAGTGAAAGCGTGGGAGAGTGAGTGTCGTTATGCGTAAATGTATACGTTAGCTACATTACTTTCAAAGAAATGGTAGATATATACCCAGAATTTACCTCCTCGCCCACATACATATATGATACGCACGCATGTGTAGGCCTATGTTTAGAATGACAGGAAACATAAGTGGCAATGTGTAGGCTCGACCACAGGTATTTTTGGCATTATTTTTGTAACTGAATGCACTGTTATTTGCTTGTTCAAGTAGGTTAATCACGGAGCCTATGAGAAGTCCCCCCCCCTCCCACCCATCCCCACCCCCGGGCACTCATTGCTGGCATAATGTATATCCCTAAATGATAATGTAATCAATGCTTGTTAAAGGGGCGGGGTGCGGGAATAGAGGTACGTCTGGAAAATCATAACAGATTCTGCTGAATTATAGGCGCAGTTTGGATACAAAATAGATATGTTGTTTATCAAATGGAGTGCAGGAAATGACTTCGCATAGCATCATAATTTTCAGGAAGAAGAACCAGCCCGCCCATATCTCCCCAAACGGCCATTTGAAGGGGGCACGCCCTCACTCACAGACACTCTCCAATATTGGACTAACTCAAAAATAAAATCCTACATCTGCGCTTGACGGCCATCCCTTCAATACTGGATGTAGCGAGATATAGTGTCGTAAAAATACAGTATCTACAGAATCACACTGAGATATTTTCTCGAAGCAGATCTCATCTAAAAAGGGGGTTTTCGTGCCTGAGATATTCATGATGTGTCTAGCCCCAGTTGGGATGGGAGTTTACATTTCCGTATATTTGATGACGACCAGAAATTAGCAGAAATTCTAGTTAGCATTTAAGAAAAGAGTTGTAAAGCCAGGTACTATCACATATTGGTAACCATGTGAGAAAGTTCTCAACATTTACAATGCAGTTAGTAAGAAGAGCCCTGTTCATAGTTACACAGGACTTCTTCATTTCAGGTTTTACTATCCTCGGCACCCATCTGGCACACGCATTTGGCATTGACAAATGTTGGTGTAATATCCCGTCAATTGAGTCATGTAAAAAACCCAATTTCCTCTTCGGACTCATGCATAGAAGTGCATTCATTCATTGTTTATCACCAGTTCAGGCACTTTGTCAATGTTATCTTAACACAATGCCGTCCCAGGTCCTCCAAACACGTAAGTTCCCGTTCGTCATCATCTTCGTCGTCTAAGCTCTCTCTCTCTCTCTCTCTCTCTCTCTCTCTCTCTCTCTCTCTCTAGCTCTCTCTCTCTCTCTCTCTCTCTCTCTTCTGTCTCTCTCTCTCTCTTTCCCTCCCTCCCTCCCTCCATCCCTCCTGCCCGCCCGCCCACCCACCCACCCGCCCTCCCTCCCTCCCTCCCTCCCTCTCTCTCTCTCTCTCTCTCTCTCTCTCTCTCTCTCTCTCTCTCTCTCTCTCTCTCTCATATATGAATTAGCTTATGATAATTTTCTTCTGTTAATATTAAATTTATTATTATATTTTTGAAGTTGAATTAGTGATTCCGTCATCTCTCTATTCAACAGCACAACGACGAATTATATTAATGTATTCGGAATAAATATCACCATGCGTTAAGCTTTGTTTCGTTAAGATTTGTTTCGTTTCATTACATTTACGTGTACAATTCAGTCAATCATATAAAAGGATAGAATTTCAACTTTTTTTGTTTTCTTTAGCTTTTTGTGAATTTGACCATTTACAGATCTTTTTATATAGAGGTATGAGCTGGAAACCATGCAAATTTCATGATTTCTAGGGACGATAACTCCTGTGAAAGTGAATGCTGTCATCCGCACCACCATCTCAAACGAGGGTTTAAAACAATGTATCAAGGTGCCAAATTTGCCCCGATTAAGCATGATTCTTTCTTGCTATGGCGCTATCGGACATGAAAGAAGATGTTAGTTTCATACTGAGATCCATTCCATTTATCAGATTTCCAGGGAAAATTATTATTTTCCGCCAGCTGCCGGACATAACAATGAAGGGATCCGATCAGTCATTCGGGTGTATGATGTCTCAAGAAATCTCACATTTTAGCTGAAGTCAAAATCAAATCGAGGTATGCCCGTCAGGAAGGTGTCAGTCACGAAGGTATATTTATGGACCATTTAAAGTTTAGCCATCCATCATATGACGTCATAATCAACTAATGTGATGCGTATTACAACATCATAGTCATGCCGTCATGCATGACTCGATATAGTCCGTTTTAGCGCTTAATAGGTCAGCAGCTTACCCGTATAGTTTTCTGGAAATTTCTAGTCAGGGTGAGATCGATCGATTCCTGCACGATCGAGGTGTGGGTGGAGCTGAGCTAGAGATGGGCGGGGTTTATTTAATACACAGTATTTGAATACTTTGAAAGTAAATTGAATCGGCGTTGTTTCCACCATAAGCAGTAACATCGTCCAGTCTAATTAGTTTCAAACTATTCAACAGCTTACCCGTATAGTTTTCTGGAAACTGATAGTCAGGGAGTTCAGGGATCGAACGAACCCACCACGAGCGAGGTGTGGGTGGGGATTAGCCAGACATGGGCGGGGCATGGCTAAAGCGGGAGAGGTTCGTTGTATAATTAAAGAGTCTATCGCTGACAGAACTATAAATTTAACATAGGGAATCATGTCCATAAAACGCTTCCAGTGGGTCAATACTCTCATTTTGACATCAATTTTTATATATACGACTGCTCAATGTAGAAGAAGATGCAAATTATAAATCCCACAAATATAAAAAATGTAAACACCAATCTGACGGTCGACTGTATCTCCGTTTCGCAGAGAAACCGGAGTATCTGGTACTTAGTGGTCGCTTGCAATATATCGCTGGCCTTGTTTCAACAACAGATAGTATTACCGAGAGAATACAGAACACCATGATACACTCTCTTGCCACTGTATACGTTGTATAATGTTTATACCGCGCGTATCCGGAGTATGATATTTTGCCTGTCGCCATCGAACTGTCTAGACATATTCTAAGATTTTCTGAGTAATCCTTTAGACTGGACATTTCCATTTTTAGCAATGCCCCGCCCATCTCTATCTAAGCTCCGCCCACACCTCGATCATGTTGGGATAGATCGATATCTGAACTCCCTAACTATGCTGTTGAATATTTTGAAACTAATTTGACTGGCTGGTGTTGTTGCCTATGGCAGCAACAGCGCCCAGTCAAATTAGTCTCAAAATATTCAACAGGATGTTTATTAAATAGTAGAGACATACAATTTGGACAACGTGTCTGACTATTAAGATTATAGATATATAGTTATATAATCATTTATGACGTAATTATTACGACATCATCCTATACGCCGCTTAGCTGATTATGACGTCATATGAAGTCATTAATCTGGAAAAGTCCATTGGATTGTTTTGTAAATATAATGTTTCCCTAAAGTGAGAAACACGCCGGCTCACACGAGTTTCCAGAAAAAAATCCAAGTAATAACACAAATTTGTGATGGGGACGGAATGTGTGCATACAAATTGCTATCTAGATTTAATACACCAGGACCATCATATTACACTGAAGAAAATGTTGAAAGTTTCCAAATTTATTTACATCTCGAAGGTAAGTCCTTTGTGTAATGAGCATTATGTTGCATATTTTGGAACTAATTTAACGAGGAGCTGTTTCCGCCATATGTAGCATGATCGTTCAGTTAACATGGGCCGTGTTCTCACAAGCGAGTTAATCTGGAATAACGCCATACCTCACTATTGCGGTACGCAGGTTAAGGCCGTGTTCTCACAAGCGAGTTAATCTGGAATAACGCCATACCTCACTATTGCGGTACGCAGGTTAAGGTCATGTTTTCATTGGCGAGTTAATCGGGAATAACGCCATACCTCACTATTGCGGTACGCAGGTTAAGGTCATGTTTTCATTAGCGAGTTAATCGGGAATAACGCCATACCTCAGTATTGCGTTACGGCGGTTAAGTCTCTAGTGAGAACACGGCTTAAGTTTCAAAATATTCAACAGCTTACCTGTATAGTTACCTTGAAATTTATATTCGGTCAATTCAGTCTTCAATATAGCAAATCGATTGCTTCACGCATACAAAGTGGGAAGAGTTTGGCTAGAAATGGGCGTAGCATAGCTAGTTATGGATTCTTGTGACAACGTGGTGGCCTTTAGCGTGTCCTACAGTACAGCTCACAAACATATTTCAAAAAACAAAATCAGAAATAAGTTAATTAGTAAGGAGTGATTTATTTAACATTTTGCAAATTGTTGGATTGGAACATCTTGCTGACAACACACTTATGTTGAAAATTTTCAATCGGAAAATTGTATTTAGTTTTGAAACAGTTATTTCTGAGTTGTTTTGAAAGGAACTTGAAGAGATTCCCGTTTTGATCTACAATGTGGGAAGAGTTGCTGTTAAGAACACGGGGAATGGAGTACTCAAGTTTGCGCTGTGCCCCGCCCATCTTTAGCTAAGCTCCACCCGCACTTCGTTGGTGTTAGGCTCGATCGATCTCAAAAGTACAACAACGCTTGGTCCTTAATTAATTAATGGTGCACATTCACACCAAAATGCTTGAAAATAACATTGTTAAAATTGTATACGTCTAGAAGCTTAACTTGTGTATCTAAATGCAATGAAACGAAAGAAATTTTAACATATAGCGGTTTTAATTTCGGAGAAAGTAATATATACTTTTTAGTTGTGAAATCGGAATAGGGACTCGTGTCACAGTACAGCTTAGAAAATTATATTAATTTATATGCAATGAAAAGATCCTGTGCTAAGATTTATTTCGTTTCCTTGCATCAATAAACGCAATTTAAGCTTCTAAGAGTATATACCTTTAATACTCTGATGTTGAAGCGTGTTGGTGTGAAGACGCACCTTTACGCGGTCGTGGCGAAATTTTTTCGTACGAGCCTGCAGCTTCAATTCATTTCATGGACATAGGCCTATCTGTAAAACAGTAGCTTATACTATGTAGCGTATTTCAGGCAAAATCTTAAAATCTGGACCACGATCGTCCAGCGTGTTCTCTTACACGACTCCGTATATCGATTAAGATGTATCCGTATACAACCTTGTCTCTCCTAACCTGTAGGCCTATGCCCAAATGATAAAGCAACTGTTTTGCTTTATTTAGTCAGCCACCGTGGTTTAATATTTTCAATTGAAAATACAGTTACAGATGTAACTGCATTAACCTTCATATGTGTACTGGATGTCCAGGATGGCTGTTTCCGGAAAGCTGTGTCCGTAGCTGTCATTGACATAGCATACCTCAGGTAGGATGACGGACTCCATCCTGATGGCAGGTCACCATCCTGAAAAAACATAAGCAAAATATCTTCTGGCAGAAATTATTTTAAACCATATGATACATGACCAATTCAAATCTTTGCCCCTAACATTCTCAAAACATATCATATACAATAAACTGTTACTAATACAGCTTGTTGACACTCCGGTGACTGACCGTAGAATGGCCAAACTGGTACTATTGGTACTACTGCTACTACTGCTGCTACTATTGCTGCTGCTGCTGCTGCTTCTACTGCTGTGGTTGCTGCTGGTGGTAATGCTACTGGAAATGATGTGACTGCCGCTGCCTTTGCTCCAACTACTAATATAAGAAATTTCAAAGGCAGTGCAAACGGCGGCATCAAAAGTGTAGGTTCGTTGAATATTGCGTCTCTAAATACCTGTGGACTTAAACCTAAACTAAACGTCCCGCAATTCCACGACTTTCTAAGCAACTATGACATTATTTGCCTAAACGAAACAAAACTGAGAGAATACGATAACCCATCCATCGAAATCTATTGCATGATCATAAAATCCCGGAAAATAGCCAGAGGATCTGACGGAATAGCGTACTTAGTAGGGAGTGACCTTGAAAAGCACGTGAAACTGATTGATGACGATACAGACAACGAATGTGTGTTATGGTTACATATACAGAGTACTCATCTTAATGTACTGATAGGTGCAATAATATATATATATATACCTCCCGAAACATCTAGATATTATTCTAATGACACCTACGAGCTCCTGAAACCATGCATTATTAAGTTAGGTCTTTGATACTCAAACATTTGCCTTATAGGTGATTTCAACGCAAAACCTGGGATAGCTGCTGAGTAGGGCACGTTCGATAAATTCACACTTAATCATTTTGAGGTGACAGATGCACCCAACACAGAACTAAATTTAATACGACAAGCATCCCCTTGTAACAAACCGATCCAAATGTGCAAAAATACCAACTTATTCATAATAAACGGCAGAGTAGGTAGGGATAAATACGAGGCGGGGGGGGGGGGGGATGACCACAACACACAACAGTACGCTAGCTTATGCAATAGGGAATAAAGACTTTATCGAAATGATTAAAGAATTTACAGTAAATGAGTTTGACTCTCTTTTATCTGGCATTCATTGTAGTCTAAAATTAATCACGGTAAGGAATACTGGTCCAAATACAGAACACGGGTTTAATGCTCTATGTTAACATGTAAATAAAAACAAGCCGATAAGGTGGATACCGTCAAAGCAAATCGATGTTGTACAAAACATTGATATTAACCAAGTAAATGAAATTAAACGTTGTATTATGCAGCTAGAAGATGGTGAATTTCAAGCTAAATTGAACAATGTAGTTGAAATGATTGGTGACTTATTCCTCAAAGTGGAACATTAAACATTCGGGTGGAAGAAAAAATATTATAAAGGAAAGGTAGTACAAAATAATCATGAATGGTTTGGGAGAGAATGCAAAGAGAATCACAGAGGTATCACAAAGCCAAAAAACAATGCCATATAATCAGGACAGAATATAGCATGCAAAATCTAAAACGGACTAGTAAGAGCTACAAACAAGCTGTAGCAAAACATTTCCAACACTATCTAAAGCATCTGCACTCAAAACTGAGACACCTAAAACGATCTGGCTAAAAATATTCTGGAAAATAATCAATAGAAAGTGTAATAACACGGACACAGATGTGAAAATAGAACTCCAAAAAATATTTGATCATTTTAAGGCTGTTAATGAACAAAAATGACGAAGATAATGATTACAATATGGCCAGTATAAACGCAAACATACCACCATGTCAGGAACTAGATGTACCAATAACCCAGGATGAGATCCAAAAAGCAATAAACTAAATGAAAAAATGAAAAAGCCAGTGTCATCGATGAAATCATAATTGAATATATAAAAAGCACATCTGAAATTATGTTACCTGTCTATGAGAGTTTATATAATACAGTTTGTAATAATGACTGTGTCCCAGAGTCTTGGTCAGTAGGTATTATTATACCGATTTATAAAAATCATAGGGGCCCAACGGATCCCACCAACTAGCGACCCATAACATTATTGATTTGTCGAGAATTGGAACAGGAAACCAATTTTAACTTTGCATGTTAACAGCAATGAAGTCGATCCTCCAAGAAATAAATCAAGAACACCTATTTAATGCTGAGTATATCAATAAGCCTCATATTGTAAAGGTGACGCGAATACGTTCCAGATGCAATATTTTAACACATGGAAAGATAAACTCAACACATCGACTAGGACTATTATTCTACAGGACATTAAAGAAGACATTAAATTTCAAAATTATTGAAATGGTCTCTCAACGAGAAACGCCATTACTCTATTTCATTTTAGGAAACTAAACCATAAACTGGCCATTGAAACCGGGCGATGGACGAAAATTGATAGACAAAACAGACTATGTACAACTTGTGACGAACTCGATGACGAAAATCCTTTTCTTTATAAATGCAACAAATACAACGATTTAAGGGCAAAGTTTATCCCACTTTACTTTATTGCAAGCGCAAATCCTAACAAAGCAAAAGAGTTTCTAACAATGGGCAACCAACCTGTGCTTAAAAAGAGATGTAAGTTTTTGATATTTTCAAGGAGGCCCAGGCAAAATAATGATGGCGAGTGAGGAGGATATGTAATCGATATTTCCAAATAGGGCATTGAGTGTAACAGCCTTGTATATGTATATGTAGTAATTTGCAATTTAGCCCATCTTGTGTCGGCAGCACACTAAAGCGCTCAAAATACGTCTTCCTTCAATGAACCATTTGATTGCCAATACTTTTCAAGGAAATTTAGATGTTTGGAAAGTATCTTTTGTAAATTTATAACGAAAATTTTCCGAAAAATAGATTTCTGTTGTCCTTCAAGTGGCCATTCATCAGAAGTGTCGTGGCCGAGAAAATTCAGATGTTTTCTTTCTTCTCCAGTTGCGTACCAGGAGGAGTATTCTTGAGGAGTCACCACTGGAATGACTGGATCTGTAACCGAGCAGGTGAGCTTTCGGGAATGGTCTTCTTTTGGTCTGCAAATGGATATTTCTCAAGAGCACTGCAGCGTCGTTTTTGATCAAGTTGATCATTAAAGGGTTAAGTTGACACAAGATGGTTAAAGAAGGATAACGTATGCTTTAACAATTTACCACACGGTATATGAACACGACAGTGCCCCTCCCGTCTCCCCTCCCCACCCACCCTGTCTCTATTAATTGAAGAAAATGTTCAAGTCTCCTTATATTACATTCATGTGTATGAATTGTATATTATTGATAGATCAATTTAATAACTGTTTAGTATTCGGAAATTAATTTAACTTGTGAATATGTTCAATTGAGTTTCTCTCTGTGCTTTTTACGAATTGTACCTCGTTTATAAATTAGAAATTTAATGACTTCCGAATATTTTGAAACTAATTTGGCTGAATGAATTTTCAAGTTATCTTCCCTTTGTGCCATTTTCAAGTGTACGATTTGAGTCACAATCTAATAGCTGTTGATTATTCCGACCTTTCTCCGTGTGCTACTTTCGAGTGTACGAATCGCATTTTGTCGATACATCTATAATGAATATAATTATGTATATACACTCTACCGTCATGAAATAGTGTATCAACTGTACTGCCTCATATGCCTATGCGAGGCCCGAGTGTAATAAAGTGAACTTGGACTTGTTACCAAAACGTCCATGGAAACAAAGGAATACGTAGCGGAGAAATTGATGTCCGCGTTGTATACACCTTTGAAAGTCATTATTGCTCTTAGAATTAAACATGGCGCCGTTAAATCTACTCAGCAAATTTTGACATGTACTCATGTCTGTCTGAAAATCATATTACTTATTCACATGGAACAATAAGTAGGCCCTATGGCGTTTTATTTATTCAGTTAGTTATGTATTGAGTTCGCCAGCCATTAATAAGGTTCGATTAGAAACAGAAATTTGTGTATTTTTATACTGTTTCATATCGTCCCAAATACATCTATATTGACCCTGCGCCGTTGGCCAACGAGCGCGCCGATATCCAATTTGATATTGGTCCCTGCGCCTTTGGCCAACGGCGCAAATTCCATATATACACGGTAGCAAACGGTGATCAACACCGGTGTCCACGGGACAAATTCAATCAGGCCCCAATCGGAAATGTAGAGACAGTAATTCGTGCCTATGCTGCTGAAACGTCAATAATTCACCTTTCCAGAGTATCCACCCATCATCTGTCCTCGTATGACGTCATAATCAGCTCAGCGCGTGTATGATGACGTCACAATCATTACCTCGCAAAGGGTTAGATGGGCGTCTGGCTCCTCGTCCCGCTTTCGCCTTTCGTAACAGGGACAAGGAGGCATGGCTACTATTACAACGACGACAGCAGCGACAACAGCAACAACAACAACAACAACAACAACAACAACAGCAGCAGCAGCAACAACAACAACAACACTAACTACTACTACTACTACTACTACTACTACTACTACTACTACTACTACTACTACTACTACTACTACTACTACTGCTACTACCACTACTACTACTGCTGCTGCTACTACTACCACTACTTACTACATACCTATGTCCATGTACCAACTATCAGCACTATCTGCTTCTGCTAATACAACCTTAATATAAGTGCTGAGTTGCGCACTTGTAGTCTAAACCGCGCCAGCAATGAAAGGGGGGGGGGGGGGTGGTGGTGGGGGGGGGGGGAATACGTGACGCCAGCTCATTAGCATATTAGGACACGCTCATTCATACTGCCATGTATGGGCATAAGGGGGCCGGGGCCTAGTATGCTGAAAAGATGACGTCGCGGGGCTCTCGGCCAATCACTCTGTGCGCCTACCACGCGACATAACTAGTACTGATGATAATGAAGATTATTGTTGTGGTGATGATGATCGTGATATTAATAATAGTATTAATAGGACTATGATTGTTGTATAATATTAGTCTTAATAATTTAATTAGTATAACAAACTCCACTGCCAAGAACAGTATAATTGCATATTGTTACCTCCATATGCTATTGTAATAGCCTGGATGAAAATAAAGTAAACATGAACATGGTTCCATATACAACGTCACATCTTTGCTATTTAATAAACATGCTGTTGAATATTTTGAAACTAATTTGACTGGGCGCTGTTGCTGCCTTAGGCAGCAACAACGCCCAGTCAAATTAGTTTCAAAATAATCAACAGCTTACCTGTATATTTTTTTTGGAAATTGATAGTCAGGGTGTTCAGAGATCGATCGATCCCAACACGAGTGATGTGTGGGTGGAGCTTAGCTAGATATGGGCGGGGCATAGCTAAAACCGGAAAGGCCCGTTACATTTTAACAGTAAGATTATAGCGGCATTATTACGTTATCGCTGCTTGAAAGCCACCCTCGTTTAAGCACGCAAGCCTTAGTATCTGACGTACGCCGTTAAAGGCGGAATTCCCAGAATTGCAATTACATGGTAATAATACATGTAAGTCGTTGAATACTTTGAAACAGATTGCATGGGATCCTGTCCCAGTCAAATAGTTGAAAAAATGGTCAGTAACGTCTATGCAGTGTTCTGGTATTTTTGGCATTTCAGGACGATCAAAGGCACACATTCACATCAGAAGGCGTGAAAATAAAGTTGCTAAAATTGTATATTTTAGGCGTAGATGCTATGCCTAGATGTAATGAAACGAAATAAATCTTAAAGTATGATGATTTAATTAAGTATAAATTAATCAAATATTTAAGTTTTGAAATTCAGTTAGACTCGCGAGTCCCTAATTGAACCGCACGACTAAAAATCTGATTAAATTATACGGAATTAAATCATCATATGTTAAGATTTATTTTCTTTCAGTTCGTCGCGGTGCACAATTTAAGCCTCTAAAAGTAGCCGATACATTTTTTACAATTTTATTTTCAAGCATTTTGCTGTGAATAATGCATCTTTAAGATACTAGTTCGCAAGAGGTTGTTGTTAGCTAAGGTCGCGTTCTCATGCAACCACTATTTCGGTAAATACCAGGTATATCGGCTAGAGTTCTCATTGGACTGGTACTTCTACCGGAATAAAAACGTCACTAATTTCGAAATTTAATCCCACAAAATCGGCGGTTTATCTTCCGAAATATCGCTATTGCTTCCTTTGTGAACGCGGCCTATTCCGTCAAAATTTGCCAGATAGCGTTACTGTCAGCGTTGGTCTCTCACTCCTTGGCAGGGAGCAATACGACCAGCATTGTATCTCGCTCTACACCAGGTACCGCCACCGTCCAGTCAGGGACTATCTTCTCGCAGTGTGAATACAAACAGATATATGGGCTAATTATTAACCGACATAGTACATGAAATAGTTAAACAGGATTAGGCAATGAGAAAGAGGCCTTGGTGTAAGGCCGAGACTGCACTAGAGAGTTAATCCGGTGTAAGTATGGCATTCGTCCTGATTCTATTGCAATTCAACTCAATTCAATTTATTTACACCCAGGCCACAATGTGGATTATGGGGCCCATTCAGTTTCAGTTTCCTTTATTCACTCAGGCTATTTAACAAACCTATAATTTACATATTGATATATATATATATATATATATATATATATATATATATATATATATATATATAGCATATGAGGGAAAGGTTATTTATACTATTAATAGATACATTTACACGGTCAATGGCGGGTACATGGAATGCTGGTAATTATTATTATTATTATTATTATTATTATTATTATTATTAATATTTCAACATAATATAATTAGCTAGGTAATCAAGACTCTCTCAAACGTGATTTGCATATACACATAATGTGCTTATAGGTGTTACGAAAAGAAGTTTTTTTGTACTAAATATGAAAGCGCTAACACGGCTATTAGATTATCCTAGGTGCATATTCACACAAAAACGCTTGAAAATAAAATTGTTGGAATTATATACGTTTAGATGCTTAAATTGTGTACCCCGATGTAATGAAACGAAATAAATCTTAACATATGATTATTTCATTCCATATAAATACATCTCGTAGGCTTAGTTGTGAATTTGAATTAGGGACTCATGCCTCTAATTCAATTTGACAACTTTGAAAAATTATACTAATTTACACGTAATGAAATCATCCTATGCTAAGATTTATTTCGTTTCATTATATCTAGGCACACAATTTAAGCCTCTAAAAGTATACAACGTCAACAATCTTATTTTGAACCATCCTGCTGTGAATATGTACCTTTAAGGATCGCCTCCATCGGCGTAGATCTACGAAATGCATTCCGTTCGCATTACAGATTTACACCGGAGAAACTACTTCGGACCAGTTAATCCGATACTTTTTAAAATAATAACTAATCCAACGAATTACTAACATGCTCAGACTTGTGAAAGTAATCAAGTTCGGGTTGAAGTTTTGTTCTCTCACGCTTTAAATCATCGATACATCTTATCCGGAGTAAATCCCTGATATCGACGCGGCCTAAGTGAATCTTTTAATTCACCTTTCCAGAGTATCCATCCATCATCTGACCTCATATGACGTCATAATCAGCTCAGCGCGTGTATGATGATGTCACAATCATCACGTTCCATTTAGACCGTCACCAAATCTCAAATACTCCGACACGTTGTATGAATTGTATGTCTTTGTAATTCTTTGCCATTTAAGAAACTTAGGCAGCATCAGCACCCAGTCAAACTAGTTTCAAAATATTCAACAGCTTACCTGTATAGTTTTCTTGAGATTGATAGTCAGGGAGTTCAGAGATCGAGCGATCCCAACACGAGTGATGTGTGGGTGGAGCTTAGCTAGAGATGAGCGGGGCATAGCTAAAAATGGAATTGTCCATTCATATTCGAGTACACTCCGTTAACCGGTTTAACGTTTTATACCCGGAATTCCAAGAATTTCAACCCCAAGGTATATGTAAGATTGTTGACTTTTCGAATCTGCTTTGACAGAAACCCTGTTAAAACCAATATAAGTTTCTCAAAATATTCAACATAATATTTATTAACCTATTTTGTGTCAACTTAACCCGTTAATGGTCAAACTGAACAATAAGCAACTTTGCAGTGGTCGTCAAAAGCCAGTCATTCTGGTGATATATTTTCAAAAATACTATTCCCTCGGCCTGCAGATAGACACTGGCTAAGTAAAGACTTTAATTTCAGATATAAATTTACCAAAAAAAGTGTCTTCTAAAATTAAAATATCTTGAAAAATATTGACTATCAAAATGTTTAATTGATTTTTCAAGCGGTATTTTTGACGTTCTGATGCGCTGTTGGCACAAGAGAGTGTTGTTGTTAGCTTGGTTGTATTGGGCACTCACGCTTAGATGTATTCGAGCCATGCCATTCTTTGAGGCGCTTCTCGGAAGGGTTGCGTAAATAAGTCAAAACTGAAGAAAGGTTGCTATGGGTGTATGCGTTGCCTGTTGCTACCAAATGAGCTGTTGTTGGCGGGCGATGGTGGTGCATGCCGTGTAACGGAGGATTGGATAACAGGGGTTAAATTGTTAATGACCTTTTGAATTCAGTGTATCTGGTGAAAATTATTAATTAGCAATGGCTACCGCATTCCCTACCGCGAGTATTAATACACACTACATACAGATCGGCCCTTAAATAACGTATAATGTGTCCAAGGCAAAATAAAACGTACTGTTGATGATGTTGGGCTTAATTTGATCGGAAGGCATTGCTGCTTAAAACAGCAATGGCTTCCAATCAAATTGTGTCCCATATCTTATATCGTGTTCAAAATTGTACTAATTAACATAGTCCAGAATATCACAACTTTTTCTGAACTGTACTGTATACGCCGACTGGACGCTACTCTATGCCTATCGATACGTTAACGAAACATGCCACTTTGCTATCTAAGCGTAGTAAACAAACGGGACCGGACACGCCATTAGGCCATACATGTGGCGACGACCACTTCACACCAACCTAGGCCATAGAGACGCGTCTTTAAATATCCCTTAGCGATTATTAACGCTTTTAATGAGATATTAGACCCACCTAATCCACCCAGCCCACCCGGAGAAGTTTTGTATTTTGAGCCAGAACATATAATGTTTTGTACGAGTATCAAACATACGTAAACGATCGTGGTATAGCTTCTAGTCAATTTAGATTCCTAGTATTGAACTTAATCATTTGAGCCGGGAATTCGTAGAATCTCAATTTCAAGGTAACTATTCAAGTTAGATGTTGAATAATTTGACAATAAATTGTTAGGAAACTTGCATTTTCGAATTCGACAATTTCTTCAATCAAAATACATTTAACACCTCTTGCACAAACTTGACCCTTTAAAGACGCATGTTCACAATAAAAAGGTTGAAAATAAAATTGTTAAAATCTTATACATTTGGAATAATTATTGACATATGATGATTTCATTCCGGATAAATTACTATGATTTTTTAAGGTTTGAAATTGAATTAGAGGCACGAGTCCCCAATTCAACTTCACAACAAAAACATTATATTAATTTATCCGGAATGAAATCATCATATGTTAAGATGTATTTCGTTTCATTACATCTAGGCACACAATTTAAGCCTCTAAATGTATACAATTTCAACAATTTTATCTTCAAGCATATTGGCGTGAACGTACAGCTTTAGTGTGTAACACGTGAATCTACAGTGGTTATGATGGATAGGCATTTCCGCGCCAAGAGAAGAGTATTTTTGATAATTTACCACTAGAAAGTCTGCAGCCATTCCGGTGTTAAATAAAAAATAGCATTCTCGTGGCGTATGAATGAACACTAACTATGCAAAAACTGTGATTTTCTTTACAAATGAACCGTTAACCGTTTAACCCTCGAATTCGTTTTAAAAAAATTCATTTTTTCATAGAGTCTATTTGTAGACTAAGAGAAGACTATTTTAGAAAATTTACGACTGGAATGGCTGGCTCTGTTATCGAGCCAGTCATTTCAGTGGTACATTTTCAAAAATGGTCTTCTCTTGGTCTGCAAATGGACATTTCGCAAGGCCGCCGCGAAGCCGTTTTGGCTGATATGAGTGCCACAGGGTTGATGGCCCAACCGTACAGTCAAAACGGCATCTGCAGTCATCTTGAGAGATATCAATTTACAGACCAACAGAAAGCTATCTTTGTAAATTCTAGTGATAACGATACAAAAGTAGTGTAATCTTGGCCTGAAAATGATGAATCCAATTTCTCGGTCAATAATTTGCTGCCATAATCAACCACGTTACGTGTAGGCTGAGGTCATACTCAATTGCGTCATGAATGACGCGATATAGTCCATCATAAGCTCTTAATAGTTCGTCAATGGTCTTTACTATTTAATAAACATTGAAATTAATTTGAATTTGGCGCCTTTGGCAGCAACAGCGCCCAGTCAAATTAGGTTCAAAATATACAAACAGCTTACCTGTATAGTTTTCTAGAAATTGAGATTCATGGAGTGTAGGGATCGATTGATTCCAAAGCGAACATAGTGTGGGCGGATATTAGCTAGAGATGGGCGGGGAATAGCTAAAACCGGATTCATCCGTTGTAAAAAATGCTCGTGCATATTTCTAGGTTTGACAGCGCTACGGTGTATCGTTACTGACAGAATGAAAGCGAGGAAATGAAGAGAAAGGAAGGAAGATAAGTTAGCACGTATAATTTGCTGCATATTTGCACCTAATATGTCTCTCATCTGGGGCGATATACTGCTGAAATATTGCCATACACATACGTGATAAACAATTTACACCCAGCCCACGGTCGGATTGTTGGTAATGTACAAGGCAACACAAGGACAAGTAATACGATAATCAGGCACTATCTGCTGACAAAGTCCGCGAATCCAGAGTGACTAGAATAATAAAGTGGCATATATCGCATTGAGAGTAGGTATTACACGAATGCTTTCATAAAGCAGGCACGCCTAGAAGTCATTTCGGTACCAGCGTATTGAAATATACTCATAACGCATTAATTTCAGTGCCTCTTATTATAGATACGGTATATTGGACCAGGTGGAACAACGAAATTATTTCTCTCGTGTTAGAAACTGCATTTGAAACATCAAATGGCAGATGTGGGTAGCGATTTGCATAACTTTACCGGAAACGCTTCAGATCTGTATCTATTCGGAATAACCAGCACGCTTCAGCAGGCTTTCCTCTGGTTACAGTTGCCAATTGGTGTTATAATCCTGACTTTGAACTCAATAACTCTCATTGTTCTTTACAAAACATATATGCATCAAGAAGCTTTGCGAGTTTTGTTTGCAAGCATGTCAATGAGTGATGCCACAGTCGGAATGATATACGCAGTCAATTGCTTCCTTAGACTAAACCCGACATTGCTGACGGCTGTTACTTGTGGATTTCGATTCATAGCCTTGTATTGTGTTGTATTTGTGTCGATGGGAAATGTAGCCTTGTTGGCATTAGACCGATGTATCGTGTTGTCATTCCCTTTAAGATATGTGTCCATTGCTACAACACGTCCGACTGTGATTGCATCAGTTATGTTATGGACCGTGAGTGCCATTCTAGCCATCCTCTCATTCAGGCGAGCACTGCAGAACTTTAGCGTGTGTATTCTTCTAAAAACAGCACGCTACAGCGAAGTACTCATTATACCACCTTCGGTCTTTGGTTTAGTGGTGGTTATTGTTATTGTATGTTATGTGATAATCCTGTATCACGTGAGAAGACAGATGCGAAAGATTTTCAAAGAGACTGCGAGGAAACCGCAACCCATTGGCGCAGCAACCGTTTCCGTAACAGCTGGCCAGGCTAAGCGCGAGGACGCGCCACATCTAGCCGATGACGTGACTCCAAAGCCCAAGCTTCGGCTACGCTACCTGAAAACTGTGACGTCTATTCTTGGCTTGTTCCTGATTTGCTATATCCCGATAATTTCGCTTTTCGGCTACTTACTGGCAAATCCGCTGGCAATGCAGTCACGTGGGGCAATAATGATACTCAACGGGTAAGTGGAATATGGATGAGTGGAAAGAGAAAATGGAGAGAGAGAGAGAGAGAGAGAGAGATAGAGAGAGAATGGGGAGAGAGAGAGAGGGCGGGAGGGACGCTGGTGATGATGATGACGACGACGACGACGACGACGACGACGACGACGACGACGACAGCAACAATAACGAGGAAGACAAAGCTGGCAATAATGATGGTGACACTGACAAACGTATTCATGATGATGGCGATAATAATAACGATAATGATTAGAATGATATTATTAATGATAAGTATACTAATAATAATGAGAATAATAATAATGAATGTCAGAGTGGAAATAATGAATCATGATGCTAATGATTATCGGAATAATAATAATTCTCGAAATACTAATAATAATACTAATAATAATACTAATAATACTACTACTACCACTACTACTACTACTACTACTACTACTACTACTACTACTACTACTACTACTACTACTACTACTACTACTACTACTACCACTACTACTACTACTACTACTACTACTACTACTACTACTACTACTACTACTACTAATAATAATAATAATAATAATAATAATAACTAGATTGATTGGTCGATGACTCGTCATCCCCAATCCCCGCGCTCACCGCTTTGAACGTTTGACCCACCCCACAACCCACCCCAAGAGCGGGACCAAATGTAAATGTCCTTTTGCACTCAACACTCATATGGGTAACACACATACCAATTTTGATAGAATTTCACCTAACAGTGTCAATGGAGTTGCACTACAATCAATTCCATGACCTTTTGACCCCATCCTCAACTCCCTGTCGGCGGGGCCAGGTGAAAATGTGCTCATCCACTCCTTATTGATATGGATAACTCACATACTAAATTTGGTTGAATTCAGTCCAATGTTATCAATTTCTTGACACTGATATGGGTAACTTACATATCAAATGTTGTTGGTTTCCGTCTACCCGTTTCGGAGGAGTTGCATTACAATCAAATTGCTGACCGTTTGACCCCCACCACCCACCCCTGGCGGCGGGGTCAAATGTAAATGTGCTGATGTACTCCATATTGATATGGGTAACTCACATACCAAATTTCGTTGAATTCTGTCCAATGGTTAAGATTTCAGCAGGTTAAGATTTGACACATTGAGCTCTCCCACCCCCTGGGATGGAGCCAAAGGTAAATGGCCTCATGCAGTTCACAAGCCAATGGGCTCCCTGCATGCATGCAGGCAGGCAGGCAGGCAGGCAGGCAGGCAGGCTGGCTGGCAGGCAGGCAGGCAGGCAGGCAGGCAGGCAGGCATGCAGGCAGGCAGGCAGGCAGGCAGGCAGGCAGGCAGAACGACGGAGGCGATTACAATATCCTCGACCTTTTTCAAACATGGGAATAATAATAATAATAATAATAATAATAATAATAATAATAATAATAATAATAAGTTAGAATGCGCAGTCGATGGCATGCCATGGCAAATCATCACGCATTCACCACTTCGAGCTTTACCCTTACTTTGACTCAAAAACACAATAAATTCCTTGAAATGTAGTTCCAATGGGTAATGGGTTTCAAAATGAAATGCAATGATCTCCATTTGAAGTTTCAAGTTTCTATCCGAATTTGTGTGCGCGTAGTTCCACTACAATTGGCTTATGTCCAATTTGGTCATTTGACCTATGGCCACTGCCTGCATATTGACTCAAGAACAAAAGTCTTGGTGCGGTGGTCCAGTGGAAAGATGCCTGGTTGCTGATGCTATGCGGAGTTGCAGGATGGCGGGTCGATCCCCCGACTGGGAGATGGTGATCAACAAATTAAACTAACGGGTGCAGCACTGTCGGTTAAGTTAGCACATGGAAATTGAAGCCGCACGTTGCCAGTGCGTCAATAAAATAAAAATACATATACTGCCAGAGCCGTGCTTGAGTCAGAGTACAATAGGCGTAAAAGCCTAGGATTGATTGTGACAGATGCATCCACAGATAGTCCCATATGAATCGTCAGTGTGTCAGTATATCAGACATGTGAAAGCTGGTCGGCCAATCCTTGACTTCTAGTCTTGGTGCGGTGGTCCAGTGGAAAGATGCCTGGTTGCTGATGCTATGCGGAGTTGCAGGATGGCAGTTCGATCCCCAGACTGGGAGATGGTGATCAACAAATTAAACTAACGGGTGCAGCACTGTCGGCTAAGTTAGCACATGGAAATTGAAGCCGCACGTTGCCAGTGCGTCAATAAAATAAAAATACATATACTGCCAGAGCCGTGCTGGAGTCAGAGTACAATAGGCGTAAAAGCCTAGGATTGATTGTGACAGATGCATCCACAGATAGTCCCATATGAATCGTCAGTGTGTCAGTATATCAGACATGTGAAAGCTGGTCGGCCAATCCTTGACTTCTAGTCTTGGTGCGGTGGTCCAGTGGAAAGATGCCTGGTTGCTGATGCTATGCGGAGTTGCAGGATGGCGGTTCGATCCCCCGACTGGGAGATGGTGATCAACAAATTAAACTAACGGGTGCAGCACTGTCGGCTAAGTTAGCACATGGAAATTGAAGCCGCACGTTGCCAGTGCGTCAATAAAATAAAAATACATATACTGCCAGAGCCGTGCTGGAGTCAGAGTACAATAGGCGTAAAAGCCTAGGATTGATTGTGACAGATGCATCCACAGATAGTCCCATATGAATCGTCAGTGTGTCAGTATATCAGACATGTGAAAGCTGGTCGGCCAATCCTTGACTTCTAGTCTTGGTGCGGTGGTCCAGTGGAAAGATGCCTGGTTGCTGATGCTATGCGGAGTTGCAGGATAGCGGTTCGATCCCCCGACTGGGAGATGGTGATCAACAAATTAAACTAACGGGTGCAGCACTGTCGGCTAGGTTAGCACATGGAAATTGAAGCCGCACGTTGCCAGTGCGTCAATAAAATAAAAATACATATACTGCCAGAGCCGTGCTGGAGTCAGAGTACAATAGGCGTAAAAGCCTAGGATTGATTGTGACAGATGCATCCACAGATAGTCCCATATGAATCGTCAGTGTGTCAGTATATCAGACATGTGAAAGCTGGTCGGCCAATCCTTGACTTCTAGTCTTGGTGCGGTGGTCCAGTGGAAAGATGCCTGGTTGCTGATGCTATGCGGAGTTGCAGGATGGCAGTTCGATCCCCAGACTGGGAGATGGTGATCAACAAATTAAACTAACGGGTGCAGCACTGTCGGCTAAGTTAGCACATGGAAATTGAAGCCGCACGTTGCCAGTGCGTCAATAAAATAAAAATACATATACTGCCAGAGCCGTGCTGGAGTCAGAGTACAATAGGCGTAAAAGCCTAGGATTGATTGTGACAGATGCATCCACAGATAGTCCCATATGAATCGTCAGTGTGTCAGTATATCAGACATGTGAAAGCTGGTCGGCCAATCCTTGACTTCTAGTCTTGGTGCGGTGGTCCAGTGGAAAGATGCCTGGTTGCTGATGCTATGCGGAGTTGCAGGATGGCGGTTCGATCCCCCGACTGGGAGATGGTGATCAACAAATTAAACTAACGGGTGCAGCACTGTCGGCTAAGTTAGCACATGGAAATTGAAGCCGCACGTTGCCAGTGCGTCAATAAAATAAAAATACATATACTGCCAGAGCCGTGCTGGAGTCAGAGTACAATAGGCGTAAAAGCCTAGGATTGATTGTGACAGATGCATCCACAGATAGTCCCATATGAATCGTCAGTGTGTCAGTATATCAGACATGTGAAAGCTGGTCGGCCAATCCTTGACTTCTAGTCTTGGTGCGGTGGTCCAGTGGAAAGATGCCTGGTTGCTGATGCTATGCAGAGTTGCAGGATGGCGGTTCGATCCCCCGACCGGGAGATTGTGATCAACAAATTAAACTAACGGGTGCAGCACTGTCGGCTAAGTTAGCACATGGAAATTGAAGCCGCACGTTGCCAGTGCGTCAATAAAATAAAAATACATATACTGCCAGAGCCGTGCTGGAGTCAGAGTACAATAGGCGTAAAAGCCTAGGATTGATTGTGACAGATGCATCCACAGATAGTCCCATATGAATCGTCAGTGTGTCAGTATATCAGACACGTGTGAAAGCTGGTCGGCCAATCCTTGACTTCTAGTCTTGGTGCGGTGGTCCAGTGGAAAGATGCCTGGTTGCTGATGCTATGCGGAGTTGCAGGATGGCGGTTCGATCCCCCGACCGGGAGATGGTGATCAACAAATTAAACTAACGGGTGCAGCACTGTCGGCTAAGTTAGCACATGGAAATTGAAGCCTCACGTTGCCAGTGCGTCAATAAAATAAAAATACATATACTGCCAGAGCCGTGCTGGAGTCAGAGTACAATAGGCGTAAAAGCCTAGGATTGATTGTGACAGATGCATCCACAGATAGTCCCATATGAATCGTCAGTGTGTCAGTATATCAGACATGTGAAAGCTGGTCGGCCAATCCTTGACTTCTAGTCTTTGTGCGGTGGTCCAGTGGAAAGATGCCTGGTTGCTGATGCTATGCGGAGTTGCAGGATGGCGGTTCGATCCCCCGACTGGGAGATGGTGATCAACAAATTAAACTAACGGGTGCAGCACTGTCGGCTAAGTTAGCACATGGAAATTGAAGCCGCACGTTGCCAGTGCGTCAATAAAATAAAAATACATATACTGCCAGAGCCGTGCTGGAGTCAGAGTACAATAGGCGTAAAAGCCTAGGATTGATTGTGACAGATGCATCCACAGATAGTCCCATATGAATCGTCAGTGTGTCAGTATATCAGACATGTGAAAGCTGGTCGGCCAATCCTTGACTTCTAGTCTTGGTGCGGTGGTCCAGTGGAAAGATGCCTGGTTGCTGATGCTATGCGGAGTTGCAGGATGGCGGTTCGATCCCCCGACTGGGAGATGGTGATCAACAAATTAAACTAACGGGTGCAGCACTGTCGGCTAAGTTAGCACATGGAAATTGAAGCCGCACGTTGCCAGTGCGTCAATAAAATAAAAATACATATACTGCCAGAGCCGTGCTGGAGTCAGAGTACAATAGGCGTAAAAGCCTAGGATTGATTGTGAGAGATGCATCCACAGATAGTCCCATATGAATCGTCAGTGTGTCAGTATATCAGACATGTGAAAGCTGGTCGGCCAATCCTTGGCTTCTAGTCTTGGTGCGGTGGTCCAGTGGAAAGATGCCTGGTTGCTGTTGCTATGCGGAGTTGCAGGATGGCGGTTCGATCCCCCGACTGGGAGATGGTGATCAACAAATTAAACTAACGGGTGCAGCACTGTCGGCTAAGTTAGCACATGGAAATTGAAGCCGCACGTTGCCAGTGCGTCAATAAAATAAAAATACATATACTGCCAGAGCCGTGCTGGAGTCAGAGTACAATAGGCGTAAAAGCCTAGGATTGATTGTGACAGATGCATCCACAGATAGTCCCATATGAATCGTCAGTGTGTCAGTATATCAGACATGTGAAAGCTGGTCGGCCAATCCTTGACTTCTAGTCTTGGTGCGGTGGTCCAGTGGAAAGATGCCTGGTTGCTGATGCTATGCGGAGTTGCAGGATGGCGGTTCGATCCCCCGACTGGGAGATGGTGATCAACAAATTAAACTAACGGGTGCAGCACTGTCGGCTAAGTTAGCACATGGAAATTGAAGCCGCACGTTGCCAGTGCGTCAATAAAATAAAAATACATACATACATACATACATACATACATGCAGGCAGGCAGGCAGGCAGGCAGGCAGGCAGGCAGGCAGGCAGGCAGGCAGGCAGGCAGGCAGGCAGGCAGGCAGGCAGGCAGGCAGACAGACAGAACGACGGAGGCGATTACAATATCCTCGACCTTTTTCAAACATGGGAATAATAATAATAATAATAATAATAATAATAATAATAATAATAATAAGTTAGAATGCGCAGTCGATGGCATGCCATGGCAAATCATCACGCATTCACCACTTCGAGCTTTACCCTTAGTTTGACTCAAAAAATAAATTCCTTGAAATGTAGTTCCAATGGGTAATGGGTTTCAAAATGAAATGCAATGATCTCCATTTGAAGTTTCAAGTTTCTATCCGAATTTGTGTGCGCGTAGTTCCACTACAATTGGCTTATGTCCAATTTGGTCATTTGACCTATGGCCACTGCCTGCATATTGACTCAAGAACAAAATAATTTGTGGTACTGTAGTCCACTAACTGCAAGCTTCAAAATGATATGTAACGTGACCACATTTGATCAAATTTGTTGTTTGCCCACCATTCTCCAAACCCACCCCCACCCCATGCCCCTGAATGTCATGTCAAAATTCCAATATGTCATGCGCATCATTGCCCATAGGTGTATTATCCCCAAAATTTAAAATTTCTATCTGAAATGGTGTGCGAAGAGTTGCGTTACAATGGATTGGTGCCCAATTTTGACGTTTTGACCACGCCCCTACACTCAGTTTTTGATCCAAGATCCAAATAATACCATGTACTGTAGTCTACTACTCATTGGCTTCAAAATGATATGTTCCATGACAAACTTTGGATACATTTAATTTTTGACCCACAGCCCCCACCCCCTGAGCCCCACCCCTTGGGAGGGGTGTGGTGGGGGGAGGATCATAGCAAAAGTTCAATAGTGGCATGCACATCCCTGGCCATATGCGTAATCATACCCAAAGTCTCAAGTTTCTATGTGAAATGGTCTAGAGTTGCGCAACAATCGATTGGTGTCCACTTTTGACCCTGCCCCTACCATAATTTTGACCTAAGATCAAAATAATTCCTTGTACTGTAGGCTACTCATCATTGGCTTGAAAATGATATGCGACATGCCAACCGTTGGAACATTTTTATTTTTTACCCCACATGTCTTACCCCCACGGCCGTGCCCCTGGGGACATGCCAAAATTCCAAAAGTGTTATGCACATCCCTGATCGTATATGCAATCATCCCCAAACTTTCAAGTTTCTATCTGAAATTGTCTAGAAGGAGTTGCATTACAGTCGATAATTACTGGCCAATTTTGAGCTATGGTCCCCTTGGGTCCAGCTCGGGGGGGGGGGGAGAGGGGGGGTGGGGGGGGTGCGGTAGTCAGAAAAAAATTCCAAAAGTGTCATGCACATTCTTGCTCATAGGTATAATCATCCCCAAGATTTAAAATTTCTATCTTAAATGGTCTAAGGTGATACGTTACAATCGATATGTGCTCACATACACACGGGTCGCATCACATAATCTCCACCTTTTCTTCGAAATGCGTGGGGATAATAACAATAACGGAGGGTATGTGTCAGCAATCTCTGTTAGCTCTTGTTTGTCATACACCGTGCTCTTGTTTGTCATACACCGTGCTCTTGTTTGTCATACACCGTGCTCTTGTGTGTCATACACCGTGCTCTTGTTTGTCATACACCGTGCTCTTGTTTGTCATACACCGTGCTCTTGTTTGTCATACACCGTGCTCTTGTGTGTCATACACCGTGCTCTTGTTTGTCATACACCGTGCTCTTGTTTGTCATACACCGTGCTCTTGTTTGTCATACACCGTGCTCTTGTTTGTCATACACCGTGCTCTTGTTTGTCATACACCGTGCTCTTGTTTTCTAACTTAGGCTGTGTTCTCACTAGAGAGTTAATCAGTAACAACGCCGTACTTCAGGATGGGGTTATTCCTGATTAAGGCCGTGTTCTCACTAGAGACTTAACCGGCGTAACACAATAATGAGCTATGGCGTTATTCTCGATTAAGTATCTAATAAGAACACAGCCTAGGGCCTCTTTCTCATTGCACAATCATGTTTAACTATTTCGTGTACTATGTAGCTTAATATATAGCCGATATATCAGTGTGCATTCACACTGCTTGGAGATAGTCCCGCGCTGGAAGGTGGCGCTACCTGATGGATAGCGAGATAACACGATGACCGGAGCGCTACCTGGCAGACAGTGCGAGAAAATGCTGAGGTTAAAGCTACCTGGCAGATTTTGACGAATAGGCTGCGTTCACATAGGCAAAGCAATGGCGATATATTGGAAGATAAACCGCCGATTTTGTAGGATTATATTTCGAAATAAATGACGGATTTATTCCGGTACAAGAGACAGTTCAATGAGAACGCTAGCCTGTATAACTGCTATTTACCGAAATAGTGGCTGTACAAGTACACATATTGACGCAATGCATTAAAGAATAGAGCCTGGTTCCACTTTATTTATAAGTTCAGAAGCAAAACTGATATATAACATAAACACATGTGTCGCATATAATACTTATTCAACATGGGTGGTTCTATTTTATTTAGTCAATGAGGATAACACGCCTTTTCTATATCTATTCTATTCTCCGTGTATATTTGTGAAACTGTGAGCTGGGTTGAGTTGATATACAATAAAACCTGACTATGAATGGTTTTAGGCGAGCCGTGCCCGTCAAGTTGATTGTCTGTACGGAAATTAGTAACATTTGTAAACGTAGAATAGCTATTTGTGATAATTCATTTCTACGAACTTTCCAAAAGCTATAGCACCATGGTGACCGCTTTTATAAATTTAAAAAGCCTCGGATTTATTTGATTTAAATCAGATTTATTTTATTTAAACCAGATTTGTTGTTTTTATTTTATTTTTTTCAAATTGTGAAAAGCAAATTTCCGCAACAGGTAATTATGAAATGGTGTATTGAATGATTGCTTGACTAAATAGGCTTCCCAACTTAAATTTATTTAACCAAGTAGTGGGGCTAATAACTGTATTACAATTTTAAACATTTTAAATTGCATTTAAGTAGACTTGCACGATTTTTGCTTTGAAACATCACGATCAATTTTGTATTAAAAAAATTGCATTTTCGATTAAATCGTATGTCCGAACTCCCAAAAGCATAAACCGGTGTAATGTGGCAAGTTACGAAATTGAGCCTAGGAATTGTCAAAGATGATGAAACGGCTACCGTCGGTCGGGGTTGGTATACAATTACGCACGTACTAATATTAGGGATGTTCGATTATGGAAATAAATAATTGATTATGATGTCTGCAAAATAATCGATTTAATCAGATAAACAATTATTTATTCTTGGAACTGTGGCGGTAGCATCTGTGCTGTGCAGTGAGGGAGGGTGTGTGTGCGTGCGTGCGTGTGTGTGTGTGTGTGTGTGTGTGTGAGAGAGAGAGAGAGAGAGAGAGAGAGAGAGAGAGAGAGGGAGAGAGAGAGTATAGCTTTCTTAAATTTAATAATAATAATAATAATAATAAAAATAATAATAATAATAATAATAATAATAATAATAATAATAATAATAATAATAATAATAATAATGTTAAATAGATAATTAAGATAATTAAATAAATAAATAAATAAATTGCTAAAATACTGATTTTTTTAGATAAATAACAGAATACGCAATTTCGTAAATTGGTTCATAGTTATGAAATGACCGCAAGACGCTCAATAGAACAAACTATATTCACCAGTCCTCTGATTGGTTGAACTTGAGGAACAACCCTGCCCAGTATAATGAAAGTCAATTTGGAATCTACTGTCCACCATTTCCATTCGATAATGATTTTAAGATTCTGGCGCGTATGCCCAGATTTTCAAGCCACTAAAAAGGCGCCATTTTAATTTTAACATTAGATTATATTTTAATTATAGAGCTCGTCCTATCTACAACGTTTCCCTGTTTTACAGCGTCGGAAAAGCTGAATAGTTTGAAAATCATTTGCCTGCTGGTTCTTGCAGTCTTAGACACCAACAGCCGTAAGTCAAATTAGTTCCAAAACAAGCGGCAGAGATTTTTGAAAATTTATTGAAAATTTGTGAATTTACTACGAAAAACAGTAAGTCAATTTTTGGCACTTTTTTGTGAAATGGCCATATTATTTTTATTTTGATTATGATATAGATTTCGCCTGTAGTGCCTATATCTATGACGTTTTCCTATTTTCTCAGCGTCAGAAAAGCTGAATATTTAGAAAATCGTGTGACTGCCGGTTGTTGCAGCCTCAGACACCAACAGCGGTAAGTTAAATTAGTTCCAAAACAAGCAGCAGAAAGTTTTGAAAATTTTATCGAAATTTTTTGAATTTACTATGAAAAACAGTAAGTCAATTTTTTGCACTTTTTTGCGAAATGTCCATATTTTTTTTTTATATTACGATATAGAGTTCGCCCGTAGTGCCTATATCCGTGACATTTCCCTATTTTTCCAGCATTAGAAAGGTCGAATATTTCGAGAATCATTTGACTAAGTCAAACTAGTTCCAAAAATTCGGCAGAATTTGTGAAATTTTACATCAACATTTTGTGAATTTACTATGATTAAACAATAATTAATTTTTTACATTTTTCGCAGAATGGCCTCCAACACCCTCCTTCAGAGCCTTCAGAGGCGGATCTAGCTCCATAAACAGTAGCAGTTAGATGTTTCCGATCACTGACATATAAAGTAATTACTACTACAAACATTCACATACATAGATTATGACTCAGGAAATGCGGGATTGAACGTCAGGGATAGATGGGTATACAACTACCTTGCTAATCAATCCACCGATGCATTAGCGATATTACAAAGCTAAACACTAACTCATGCCTGATTAAAATAAATAATCAATTTTTGCTCCATTAAATCGATTTTTCAATTATATTATTTTACACTCGATTATACAAATATTCGACTATAGATGAAATATCGATTAACCGAAGAGGCCTAGGTACTATATTGATTAAATAAAGGCATTCGCATTCACATCAGCATTGCTGTTGGGGTGCCTAAAATTATAACATTTGAGCTGTAATTCAAAAGTTTACTTGACGATAGATATAGTAATGATGGCGACAACGGAATACAGGTTCATTCAACGCATGGTGAACAGTAGTTTCTATAGTCGACTAATGACTATCTGCCGGTCAAACACACCTACAATTACCCAATCCAAAAACGGTGTGCTCGACTGACAAATACTCGACTATTGGTTACTACATTTGACAGACCGAATCAGTGCCGAGTGGTATGTAAATAATTATTGTATGAGCATGCAGTTTATAGTTATAAAATAACACAGTTTTATCTTTTTAATTGATTTGACTGAATCATCTGTCAAAGAATCCATCATTGTACTGTTACTGTTAGCACTTTGTTGATAGGACCAGAGGCAACCATGCTGTTTATAATGGTGTACCTAAACGATTAGCAAACACATTTATTAAATTTAATGTGGAATAACTGATACAAATTTAATTCAAACTTAATTGATTTAAAAAATATTATTTAATTTAAATCATGATTTAAATCAGTGATTTGAATCAGTCAACCCTGTATAGCACAGCTAGATCTGAGGCAGATGTTAACACATTATTTAACATATAATTTGTCTTATTTTCATGAAACAAATCTCAAAATTTAGAAAGAGATATTTCAAATGGTGAGCTGAGAGGTGAACTACCTGTAATATAAAGAAGCTGTCAAGCAAAGGTGTGTTGGTTGCCCACCGATTTGTGTTAATCAACCAGAATTTGATTGGCTGGTTCTTCATTGCAGATAATATATTTCTGGCTCAAAGTTTAGAATATATTTGCGGAATATTTGTATATTTCCATTGCAAAACTCAACTCAATTTATATTGGATACATCTATGCTTACAGCCTCGCTATAATTCCAGGAACTAGAGCGAGTAGACAGTCTGAGTGTTACTAATCTCCATCCAGACAATCGACTCGATGAACGAGGCTCAACTAGCATTTAGAACCTGGTTACTCCCTCATGTAAGGGCAAATTTGACCCCCCGCCCCATGATACGTGGTGCAGGATTGAAGTAAAATATTTTTAAATATTGAAGATACATGCTTTCTTGGAGAGAAACAACTTAGAGTAATATAATTTGCAAAATATATACCGTGGTGTCTTTTATAGGATTCCTAAAGAAAAATTAACAATTGGTGAGTTAAAGAATGACTTAAATATTTAAATCAAGACCTTCCATAACTTATAAAACAATTATATATTTAGATAAATGTGAAGATAATGTTTCTTGATTAAATTTTATGATAATATATTGTAACCATTCGAAATACCATTTTTACATGCTGCTATATAGCATACATATTATGTCAACTCTTACTAGCCATTGTGACATTTATAATGGTGTAGAATTGGATGGGTGATAACAAGGGATATTAAACTAAATAATATTTTGTCTTTAGGAAGCAACATCTGCCAGTCAACATAATTCCAAAATGTGTGCATACTATAAATAATAAATGGATCAATGACCATAATTCACCTGGATGCTGAACTGAAAAGATATCTTCATTAAAAATAAATTGTTAAAAATAACCAAGGAACAAAAATGCAATCATAATGACCGAGCAAATCTCTAGGAGACTCATAGCTTATATGTCTATTGTCAGTTTGAAATAGACATAACCTAAGATTTGCTTTAATCCATGAACTAATGTTGAACCATGGAGTTAAGTAATTTAATTTGGAAACAACCCTATTAATCTGTCTCTCTTAAAAGAATCTAATAATAGGAAATACACTAAAATTCAACATACGAATGGTGTCTTAAAGGTCAATTAACAATGTACATCGATTACTGCTTCTATCAAATATAGGCAATCTAAGCATAACTGTAAGCAGGAGAACGTTGATTTTGACACATGTAAGTGCCTAAGCTGCTGAGTAAGAAACAACTCATTGCATTGCTTCCAATCCAATTATGTTTAAAATATTAAACATCGCACTTTAATTTGTTTTGGAAACATGTTTAAAAGTTATTACAGAGCTGTACAGTAAATCGTTTTGAAATTTATCAGTGACATGACTGACTTCAATCAACCCATTTTTTAATGTCTTCGCTCAGACTGCAAATGACAAAGGCTGACGTGGCCATTAAAAGATTAAACCACATTGTATTATTATGGTGAGACCATATTAGTTAACGCAACATTTATTAGTATCATGAAATACGCATATACCATATTCTTTATTTCGAATAACAACAATGTGTAACACAACTCATTGTAAAGTTATCCAGGACTATTTTTCAGAGAAAATAATTTACCCTAATTAGGATATCTTTGACTTTGACCTTTTGTTCCAAAATGAAAAGGGGTCTTAGACCTGTAACCATCGAATCTGTTCACGAAAAATTTAATTTTCTCATAGAAAATGTCCAGTTGCTAACCAAGAGAAGACTATTTTGAAAATTTACCCCTGGAATGACTGGCTCGGTTGTCGAGCCAGTCATTCCAGTGGTAAATTTTCAAAAATAGTCTTCTATTGGTCTGCAAATGGACATTTCTCAAGACCACAGCAGGACCCGTTTTTGGCTGACATGAGGGTTAAAGACACACCAAGAGACAATCTCTGACTCAAGTTTGTTGACAACACTTTCTGTATAAGATTCTATTATAGGCTGGATTCATTATAGAGGAGGTCAGATCATTTCTCATGGAAGATTTGAAAATGAGATGTTCTGAGAAGCATAGCATTCTGTTTCCTACCTTCTGAGGGATATATTACTAGGAAATATAGAAAGTTTTTACCCTAAAATAGGAATAGTAAAAAAACTTTGGAAAATACTGGAAATGCTTTACTTGGAACCCCCGCTAATAAGTGTAAGTGCGTTCAGCCATCACGTCACTCAATAGCCATAAATATGATGGAATGTGCCACTTAGTTAATATCCTATCACATCGGTACAATACTGCAGAAAGCATGTGGCATAACTCTGCTCCTTGTCATCGAATCAGCCCCTTTGCACAATGCAAATAATAGCTGCACATATAGACATTGTGACACGATTTGGTATAGATTGCATAACAGATGGGTGAACACATTGACAATAATTTACCATTGATTCCATGGGCAAATTTGACCATTGGCTTAAATTATCCGGAACGTAGATCAGACTGACCAGGAGCATTCTTTAGTGATTTCCCGAGACTTTTTGGAAATCCAAGATGACCACCGAAAATGTTACTAATAGCAAAATAAGGTCCATTAATCCAAATTTGGTTAAAATCAGATCATTGATAAGAAGTAACTAGCATAGTAAGGCAAAGGTTGAGGGACAACGGATGGACGGTTAGCATGCCATAAGACCACGTCTATCCTTTCAGACCACGTGGGCTAAATTTCTGCTGTAGCCATCCACCAAGTTACGACTTAATAGCTCTAAATATGAAGAAAAGTGCACTGAAGAAATATCTTTCCCCATTGTATCCCATACTGTGGAAAATCTCAAATGGTGATGACTGGAGTTTGATATCGATTCAGTTTCAATTTCACAATGCATATATTAGATGTAAATATGACCATTTTGACACAACGTGTGTTTCAATCCATCCAGAAATACCAAAACATGCCACTTGTTTATTCTGGATGAACAGATGGCTGGGTGCCAGATGATGTGCGATCGCTATAGCTTAGTCAGCTGACATTGCTGAGCTCACAGTGCATATCAGTAAACTCATGGATACTCGCCGAAGGCATACCTCGAAGGGAGTCATACAATTATGGCCGGGACAAACGTATAGAGGGTAACCGGACACATGGCCTGACTACCCTAGTTTTAACAGCTTCACACCTTCTCTCTAAGATGTATGCATATATACCAAGTTTCATGGTCATACACATAAGGCTTGAAACTAATGGTCCAAACAAAGCTGTAGAGAATAAATAGACATATGGATGAAGGGATGGATGGGCTGATCTAGTTTTCAATGTGTCATAGAAGATGTCAATTTGCAGACCAAGAGATGATTTTTTGACAAATTTACCACTGGAATGAGTGGCTCAGTTATCGAACCAGTCATCGTAGTAAATTTTCAAAAATAGCCTCCTTGCCAGTCCGTGGTCTGAAAATGAACATTTCTCAAGATCCCTGCAAAAGAAGTGTTGGCAGGCTTAAGTGTTAAATGGATTAATGGTGAGGATTAGTCAACTTAACCCGTTAATGGCCAAGATTCGCAAAAAAAAAAATCTAACATTTTTCTCACTGAATGTACATTTATTTAGGCCAACAAGATTAGTTTTTTAAATCACCACAAGATTAATTGACTGGCTTGCTTATCAACTTAGCCAACTATTCCATTGGTAAATTTTCAAAAACATGATTTTCTTGGCCAGCAAATGGACGTTCTTCATGCTACATGGTGAACAGGATCCATAGACACGCAGAATGAAATTCCATACATTGTCCATAACTAATTTATCAAGTTCCAGTCTAATTTTATTAAGCCTCCAGTCAATTTCTATTTCAAAACAAAATTGTGCATAAAACTCATATTTAGTAGCCGCACTGGGTGAAAAATAATATACATAAAAGTGATACGCTCTACTCAGGCGTATCAATATTATCTATATTATTTTGCAAATGAGAATCACACATGATACAATTTTAAATTTCCATGCTTTCAACCGTTTAGCAGAAAATGTAGTAGGAATTATATTAGTAGTCAATAGTATTAGTCGCAACAAAAAATGTCAAATTCACTACACATTGGATATTCAGTTTACTAGGATTTTGTATTTATTTCTATTGAATAAATAGAGCCTGTAGTTTTAATGGGATAATATTTTCAGATTCATAGTACTTAAAACATGACAGGATACCCATACTGAATGATGGAAATGTTGAAATAGGTCTATAGCAGGTTCTGTTCACAGTGCTGGAATTGTAGATTGATACAAATTCAATTCATCCATATGTTAAGTTTCACTGTCATTTAAAAATAACTACCTAACAGATGTTCAATACCCAATTCATTTAATGTGTTATGCGTTTGGGTTCCAAGTCATCCAGGCGCATGGCCATTTACACTGGAACCCTCTGTCAGGTGACATCTGATGATGATGTTACACATTTTGACTGTAATTATAGTCTCGCTATCAGTTCTAAATATATTTCACAATATTGGCATTGTTCAAGATTTGTTGCAAATCCAGTATGTCCAGCAGAGACCAGAGCTCTGCAACAGTGACGATCCCAGATGATTAATCATGCGACTGTTTTTTCAGATCGGTACGAATTTTCATTGGTAAATCGGAGTAGGTTTGTGAAACAACCCTGTCGAAATGGACGATCGGTCAGAAATCTTGTTTGGGTGCCAATTACAAGTAGTGGCATTGAGTTATAAATGTTATGAACCAAATTTAACTCGTTTTCAAGATTATTGATTACATTCACATATCACCATATTATTCACTGTTTACAAAGCGCTGGCTAGCATCCTGAATGCACAAATTACAGCATCTCTATGCTGAAATGTACAATTATTTTGTATTGTCAACATGATTGTATTTGCGTATGTTAACGCTTCGCTGGACGCATCAGGCCATCAAATGTCAGTTTATAAAATCATGTATGGTTGGCATATTGTTTTAAATATAAACAAAATATTACATGCATGGTCTAAGAAAAGATTCACAACCTTAGCAATCGCAAGAAAATTCAAATTGTTGCTTTATGAACATCCATTTTTAGGCAGATCAAGATACAATTTTTTTTAATTTACCCTGTTATTCCAGTGGTACTATTTCTAAAATAGTCTTCTTGGCCAACAAATGCACATTTCTCACTCACTTTAAAGTGTAAATGCTGGGTTTTGTTCAGTTTGAACATCAACCCTTTCACCGATAAATTCAAAGTATCTCAATCTCAAGCCTAACAAACAGGAAATCTTTTTAATATTTTAAAATTAATATAACTGGCAGCCACTGCAGCCTTAGGCTGCAACTACTTCAAGTCATGTTAATTTCAAAATATTGAAGATAATATGTTACAGATTTGCAAAGAATATACTTGGACTTGTCGTTGAACGGGTATGGTGAAGCTGGCCCAAACCGGCCTCTGTAGTGCTCTTGAGGAATGTCCATATGCAGATCAACAGAAGAGAAGACTATTTTTGGAAAAGTGTACCACTGGAATGAGTGCCTGGTCATTTCAGTGGTAATTTTCAAAAAGGTATTCTCTTTACCTGCAGATTATGGATATTCATCATAAAGCAAATATTTTTGAACTAAATTTAGCTATTAAAGGGTTAACTACGAATTATACTGAACTTCACTGGACAGATTGGAGCAACCGACTGACTTTAACAATCATCAGAAGATTCAAATTGCTGCTTTATGAATGTCTATTTTTATCCGGACCAAGAGAACAATATTCTTTAAAAAGATTACCACTAGAGCTGTTAGGTATACCGAAAATACCGTGGGATATCAATACCACAACAATATCTAAGTACCGTACCGAACAAATCTCAAATTGGTGAAATTTCAAAAGTGAAAAAAATTGCCTCAAATTGCAAAAAAGAGAGAATTTCCCTCAAATTTGCACATGCAATCATCAATATTTCGCGTCACAAGAGGGCTACCCATCATAATGTTGCACTGTCTAACAGTTATTATATAAGTTTCAAAATGGCTAGTGCGTGGATGTTATTTCAAGCAAATCGATAGTAAAACAGATTGTATTGGTGATGACAATACAATACATTTGAAAAAGCGCTTGCAATGTAACCACAAAAGAGTTTGCAGAAGTAGAAATGTGATGTTGGTACCATACCGGTACCGAGGTAATCGGGACCAAAAATGCCATTATCGGTACCGAACATAAAATATCAATACCGAGCAGCGCTATTTACCACTCAAATAACTTGCGCCGCCATCGAGCCAGCAATTCCGGTGGTAAAATTGAAAAAATAGTCTTCTTGGCCAACAAATGCACATTTCTCAAACTCACTGTAAAGTGTAAATGCTGGTGTTTAGCCAGTTTGATCATTAACACTTTCAATGATAAATTCAATGTATCTCAATCTCAAGCCAAATAAGCAGGAACTCTTTTGAATATTTTATAATTAATATGACTGGAAGCCACTGCTACCTTAGGCAGCAACTGCTTTCAGTCATATTAATTTCAAAATATTGAACAAAATATGTTACACATTGCAAATAATGTACTTGGACTTGTCTTTGAAAGGGCTACCCATTTCATGACGAAGCCGGTCAAATGCGTCCTCTGTAGTTGTCTTGAGGAATGTCAATGTGCCGACCGACCGAGTTAGAGAAATATATAGGCTTATGCTATACACACTTACTGCTTTATCATATATCTTGACCTTGCATAACCGCATAGGAGATGACTCGCGTTGTTATCACTGACTGGGCTAGTTGACTATACTGCGCGCATGGTTCTAGATTTATCTCGTGGACAAAACAGCGACATAATACTCGTGGCCAGATGTAGCGGCAAATGCTATGAGTGGGTGGGTGGGTGGGTGGGTGGGTGGGTGGGTGGGTGAGTGAGTGAGCGAGCGAGTGAGTCTATCTCGCGCCATTCCGATTAGGCGATTACTCCCTCCGAAATTTTCGTAACACCAACAGATATAGCATTGTCTTATTTTTTTTGCAATCGATTATTTTTAATTAATACGTACATTGTATAGAAACAGAAATCTGGCATCTATTTACACACAATTTTTTACGCGCGCGTAAACATTTTTCAGACCATAGACAGTTTTCAACCTATTCCAAATGTTCCTTGTTCGTGAGGCGATGAGAACACGGCCTAAGTCTCTAGTGAGAACACGGCGTAAGTCTCTAGTGAGAACAGGGCCTTTGCCAATGCGCGATGGGCTAGCATAATCTACTGCACATAAAATACCATTAGCTGAACATAAAAGACAGTCGTATGTCTCAAGTATATGTTATTGAGGAAAATAACGCAATAATACACACGGATATGTATATTAAACTATCAGTAAAATCACGACTAACTTTGGTCGTGATTCAGATACAAAAAAATACGTATTCGGATCGGATCAGAATCTGGATTTAATGATACATGGTCGGGTTTGGCTACAACTCTAACACAATAAAGGGTGTGATACATATATATATGTATGGGACCTCGAGTTTACAGTAATTAATACAATGCAATATACATTCCTGATACGTATCTTAGACCCTACATATATTTAAATAAAAAACCTTATATCGGACTCTAAATCGGACTCGGACCAGGACTAGTTTGACCATTGCTGTACATACATACATATACACACACGCACGCACGCACGGACGCACGCGCGCGCACACACACACACACACACACACACACACACACATGCAGGCATATATACGTATGTATATTCATAGATGCAAACATACATACGCACGCACGCACGCACCCACGCACGCACGTATGCGGGCACGTGGAGAAACAACGCACGTGCGCACGTAGGCCCGTACGCACTTAAACACACACACACGCACGCATGCACGCACGCACGCACGCACACACGCACGCACGCACGCACGCACGCACACGCACACGCACGCACACACACACACACAATTTTGATGATGGTGGTGGTGATACCAGTGTGTTTTATATCCTAGGAGGCTACCACATTGCTCTTAATCTGAACGAATTCCTTGAATTAATAAACACACTCCGACACCTTTTTGTTGTCTTAATGAAATAGGTATGAGCGTAAAGATATCATATATTTTACCGCTGTTGTTGTTGTTGTTGTTATTCTTATTGTTAGTTTGGTTTTACTATATAGGACGGTATTTTGATATATTCTAATTATATTTTCTCAGAAAAAAGCCGAAAGTTATGTGAGGGATTTTGTTCTGGTAGACAGACATAATGTTGGGGGATCTGATATACAATTACGGAAATCTCGTATAAAATTATCATATTTCTGGGCACGGATTATAATCGTTTCCAGCATTGTAGGATAGGAGGGGTCGCTAAAAGGATGCTTTGTAAGACCCCGACCCACCCACGCGCCCTACACCCACCTGCATCACTGCATACGGCGATATATCTGGCATACGCTTAAGTCAGGGCCAGCATCGTCATCTCATTTCCTACGGCCCAGTTCGGAAATAATGCCTTGAATGGCTATTTCCACGGTTATCCATCTACCATATGACCTATTGTGACGGCATAATCAGCTATGCGGCGTGTAAGATGACGGCCATAATCATGACGTCATTAATGGCTCGATATAGTCCGTCTTTAACGCTAAATAGTCCGACACGTTGTACGAAGAGTATGTCTTTACAATTTAGTACACAGTCTGCTGAAAATACTCTACCAAACCTTTTAACAGCTTACGTGTATAGTTTTATGGAAATTGAGAGTCAGTGAGTTCAGAGATCGATTGATCCCAACACAGGCGAGGTGTGGGTGGAGATGGAGGGGACATAGCTATAACTGGAAGGGTCCATTGAGTAATTTTTAAACCTTGTTTATCGGGTCAAACGTAGGCAGCTTAATTCTGTGACCCAAAACGATTTTACATGCATTAATTAATTTAGATAATGACATATTTTGAAGCCTCGAAATCACGCCAAAGAAATCAACTTCCGCAGCAGAGCACACGAATGGCCACAACAATTTAATAAACTAGAATGCCTAATCGATGACACACCATCACAAATCCCTACAGTTTCGTCAACTTTGATGTTTTGCAATAGCGCCCTCACGGTCACACCACACACCAACATCACCGCAGTGTGCAAAGCCTAATGAAAAGTCGTCTCAGCGTCCGCTCACATATGTCTATCTCATCTAAACAATTTGCTTGAATTCCGCCGTCTTTAATGGGCTCTTCACCGCCCCGCAACCACACGCCCCACTTGCTCCCACCCAACACTGCGAGCGGAGCCTAAGGTAAATATTACAAAAAAACACGCGATCATAATAGGAATAACCCGCATAGCAAACTTTGTTGAATTCTAACAACATTGCCATTACGCTAGACATCACCATATACTTTAGCGATACAGGTTATTTACTATCTTTACGCGCTGAGTGACTGTATCGCTGTCAAAGGGAGTAGTAGTGTCGGGGTCAAAATGATACCACCTCCCTCAACTGGATTTCCATTTAGACAAATGAGCCCCCACCTCCCTCAACTGGATTTCCATTTAGACAAATGAGCCCCCATCGCCCTCTCAATCCCTGGGGCATAGGCTGTGGGGGCCACCACGGATCGCCGAACGGCTGCCAGGGAGGTAGTATCACACTACCACTACCAGGGGCTAAACGCCCATTTAGAGACAAGCCTCCACAGTGATATACACCACTGATCGCCATCAACCACAGGGCCAGACTCTCTCTCTCTATTCTGTGTAGGCTCAGACAAACACGTAGTCTCTGCCAGAGTCGCATCGGCATGATGGGACGACCCATAGGGACTTCCATCTGCCTTGACAACGCTAATCTGGGAGGAGGCTAAAGTGATTAGCATGTGAACGACGACAGACTCTGGCATGTTACGCAGAGAATCTGGTGCTGAGCAGGGGTCCCCAGCAGACAACCACGACCTACCCTGTTCACCCCATAGAAGTGGCAGACAGACTCGATCTCTTTACGTGGGTGAAAGCCGTTGTAAATGTTTCTCCGCAAGTGGTCGACCCAAGGATTATACTGGGGGTCATCCCGGAAGTGGGCCCACTTGGCATCCAATATCATGGCAGTCTCAGCGACCCTGTCCCACTGCTGTAGACACCAGCACCAGCAGTATGATGAGAATCATGGCTATATATGAAGAGTTAAACTGAACAGAGTGAACCCCTCGAGAAATATCTGTGCCAGATCGAGCCCTGATCCATCCGGATCGATAGTGATCTCCATCCCCTCAAGGGCAGGGGCTAGCTGCTTCACTCTCCCGCTGGCTAAGAAACGTAGCTCTGGGACTATATGAGTCGTTTGCGGGCTAGTGAGTCCGACTCGTTGAAGCAGTTTAACAGCACCCTTGACTTTGGAGAAATGTGACACACCATCTACCCGTAGGGTGACCTCCTGGAGGTTAACAGCTTCTTCTGATCCATCGAATGGATGACGCAGTAGGAGTTTTCCACCTGTAACCCCGATCTGGTGACGCACCCTCGTCAGGGAGACACCTTCACCTATATAGGTGAGGAAGGATGATCCCTGATTGTAGAGCTTTCGAACTGTCCCATCCTTTTTCACAACAGTGGAGAGAGGAGTAACCTCTATGTCAATGACTGTGGGAGGACTGAATAGGAGCAACCATGTTTGCCAGTCACCACAAAGTCCAGAGCGGCAACACACTTCATTCTTCTCAAATATGAACTGCAGGTTTTTTGCCATGGTCAATAGCAGGCCATCATGGGCCATCGGTGGTGCATCGCTCGATTAGGGTTTGACCAGATGAAAGCTGAGGTCGTTATTTAGGGTGTTGATATCTGCCACCTCTGTATCCGAGAGCTCAATCAACAGCTCGAGGATGTACTTCTTCTTCGGGAAATCATACTGAAACACGATCTTGTGGCCATCTATGTTGCGACCCAGGCGCTCCTTCGTGACATCCTTGAGGTCTGTGAGCAGCTCCACTCCATCACCACCAATGGGGTGGCGGGAGAATGCCTTTGAGATTGCTTCGTACTGTAGGGCGAATGACTTGCCATCGTTCTCTTGTAGCTTGGCAGCATCAACTGCATACACATCTGCCAGGTCAGCAACACCAGTCGAGTGTGCAAATATGGGTGCCATAGCACGCTATAGGAGGGGTTTAAACAAGACATATAACGATGCCGATTGTCCGACTGCTGCTCTCCGGTGGTGAGAACGTAATCTCACCCTCTCTAGAAGGGAGACGGGTGGTACAGTACCGTGTAGAATGGGTCCTCTTCAAGGAGCCACAGCGGGGCACAAAATACATACCTGCCGATGTGCTACATCAACCTCCGGGCAGTGCACACAGCAGCTCACTGGTAGAAGTCGGCCGGGGTGTGATAAAGTATCTCCCAGGTGCCAACAGCAACCTATGGAAAGCTATCAGTCCTAGCCAGTTCACTTGTAAATCACCTGTTTGACAGCCCCTCCATTAACATATATGCCAGCATGGATGGGATAACGGACGCCCATTTAGAGTTTACATTGACCTGATGACAACATGATATCATTCCAGCATTATCAGACCTTGGCCGAGATGATGAAGAAAGGGGTTCGCCCCTTCATGACCCCTGCACCGATAAAGGCCTTAAACGAACAGAGGCTCACACTGCAACAAGAAGGAGAGTGATTACAGCAGGAGAACTGGTATCAACAGAACACGAGCTTTGCAAGGAGGTAAAGGAACAGTGAACATTTCCGATACTGACATGCCCTCGTGGAGGAGAGTAAGCGGGATGCAGGAGTCTTGACAGACGACGATGAGCCAGATGTCTTCACAGACGAGGATGAGATAGGTGTCTTCGCAGACGAGGATGAGCCAGATGTCATACAGTGGAAAGAGGAGATGGCGCAGAAGTGTAAGACCAAGAAAGCCCTCCAGCGTCGGACCTACTATCTTGGTGATACGGTGAAGTTCCAGATGTCATGTCTCTAAAAGCTACTGCCACCCGGCATAGTGCTGGATGACCTTTGGCTAAGAGACGTCTGTCTCGAAACTAGCAAGCTGGCACAGTTCGCCAGGCTCTCAAAAATGTACTCTTCTAGGACTCATGAGCAGATTCTGCAGGTGATGCAGGTTTAATCTCCACGTATACTATGGCAAAATCAGAGTGGCGGAAGTAGCCAGAAATATACCCCTCCCTGATAGATACCATCAGAAAGAATCTCGGCCATGAGGCAGAACAGTATGGCAGAGCGTGCATGCAATATAAGACAGCCTACAACGTCCTCGTGCATACAACCTCTGCTGCGGGTGTGATTGGAGCGAGTGCTGGCGTGGCACCTGTGGCCACTCTCGCTACAGGAGTGGGGCCATTGTCGCCATCCCGCTGGGTGGCGTGACATTAGCCGCCACTGTCTGGCCACGGGCTTGGGGTGGGGCAGTGGCAGATCACAAGGAGGCTACAGAAGCATGCTAAGTACGTGGCACTGGCACAGAGTATGCTACGGACTATCGACGAGTCTCCCAGCAAAGCTCTCGAGGATGGCCAGGTCACCGATGACGAGTACCACCATATATTGAGAGTCCAAGCCCTGTACCACACGGAAAAACCTAAAGTGAGACAGCAATACCTCAAAGGCTCCAGCGGGCTGGTTGATATGGAGGAGTTAAAAAACGAGATATTACGGCGAGGTCGCCTCGCTGGTCTATGGAGTCGAGATGACTACACATAGTGTGCTGCCTGTATGGTAGCTTTAAGAACACCAGCATAGATGGCCTTCCCACTGAACCTCACGACCATCATCCGGAGCCAACCACCCCTCCTGGGTACACACTTGACTGGCCTGAGAGGTCTACTGGATGATATACCAGAGCTAACACCGTTCTCCATCACAGTGGATGGACGGTCCCGAACCAGTTCTCCGTCAACCCACGACCACTGACCAACCGCCACATCACCATCAAGGATGCAAAGCAAGCTCATACTTGGATGACTGCTCCAAGCCTCTCATACTGGAATCAGCAGCTGAACTTTGCCATTTAGTGTGCCACGGCAGGATGTGGAGTAAGTTCCACCCTGCATCACTCCTATTCTGGTACTCCTGAAGCTGTGCTCATCGCCAGCTGTCTCAGATTCCACGTGTACTTCACGGTGTGACGAATCCTCCATGAGCTGGATGCAAGCCTCCCTGATACAAACGCCCTCGACCTACAGCTCAACAGTCATAGCGTCTCAGCGGCCAGCAGACTACACAGAGAGTTCAGCGCTCATCTAGACTATCGGTGGCGTGGTGGTGACAACAGCGGTCTAGGGGTTATGTATGGTGACCCGAGACGTGGCTACTCAGGATTCCCCAATCGAACCCCCCCCCCCCCCCCCGACGAGTAGGCTGTCGGAAGACAGCGACATTCTCGTTCGATCCAGACTCCGACCCTGGAGCACTGTTGCAAAATATGCACATCAGCGGCTTGCGGCAGGACTATCCAGATGTGTGTAAATACGTTGTCCCAAATACCACCTCAGGCCTCACACCAGCAGGGATCGTTCGGCTCAACCTGTCCCTGGAAGTACTGTGCCACTGCCTCCTTACGGGACAGACCCAGCTGTGGCATTCCATTGATGGTGTCAGGGGAGCAGAGGTCCAGGCCATGTTCATCAGTCTCGTTGATGATATGATCATCGTGGCAGACCCCAGTAGTCTTATTGCTAAGTTCCAGCAGGGGTTGGAGAAGGCCCATCGCAAACTTGACTTTGCCATTTCGCCACACCTACGGTTGATTCCGAACAACATGATCGTGAACAGCGAGGCCCCACAAGTCAGGGGCTATAACAACATGAGAGTCGAGGGGAGTTCCTCCGGTGTCCACTTCGGCTTCAACACTGCCATCAACGCACCTACGCGTAGTACGAGCCATACAGTCATTCCGACCCTGACACTGCAGCCAGTGGACACAGCAGCTCCATGCGCCCGAACACTGCAGCCAGTCGACACGACACCAATTCCCATGGTAGCTCTACGTGTGGTGTCAGGCATGGTTATCATAGCGCTCGGGATCAGCCTAGTCCGCCACTAGCAAATCAGTTATAAGACTATCCTGACTCTCTACAGTAGCAGTGGGGACCACGGTGAGACACTGAATCAGCTTGGCATGCCCTACAATCCCTAAACCCGCTGCCAACATGCACATCCAAGGGCTTTTTCCAGCTTGTAGTATCGCAGAGCCTTGTTCAGCTCTGAGTCCGGTAAGGCCATGGTGGTCTGCAACTGCTGGAACACATCTGGCAGATACTCCCGATCCTTGTAGAAACCTTTAGCTCACAGGAGGTGCTCGATGATACTCCCGCCCATTATAAGGTATTCGAGGAACCAGATCTGTCCCTTGCCAAATCCTAGATAGAGCTTCGCAGCTGTCAGCTCCTCTGTCAGCTCAGCACCGGAGAGCTGAGCGAGCTCATCCGGTGTCTTCCTCTTGTAGTCCTTCAACTCCCTCCGGAAGACATCATAGTACTTCTCGCATAGGATGAGCCCAGACATGGTTAAGATGTCTCAATAGAGAGATGAATATTCCTGAGTACCAACCCGGCCACCTGGCAGACGCAGACTGGGAAGATTTCATTAGCTCTCTCGACAGGGGACACATACGTTTAACCGATAGTGAAGCAACTATCCGAGCGCCAGGCGAGTCTTCAGAAGGTGGAGAACCTGCTGCGACCCAAGACACAGAAGTTACTGACCAAAGCAAAACGTCTGGCAGTCCATGTCGTGAGTAACGTGGTGGCGAATGTGGCCGTGGTGACGATGACAGGGGGAAATGAGGTTCTTCCTGCCATCACTGCCGCTGTCCTCGCTACATTGGTGAGTGGGGTGGCGGGCACTCTCTCGGAATAACTCACCCAATCCCACAGATCGCCCTCAGTGGTGCCTCCTACACTGTTGCCGCCAAGATCATGGGTGAACGTATTACACTAATGGAGGCCGCGGTTCTAGGGCTAGAAACGAGTGCAATGGCTGAGATCATCGTCGCCTACATTTAACCCCTCTGAATAGTGAGAGATGGGTCACGAGACCCCTGCAGCATATGAGCCATGGCAAGCCAGAGGATGGTATGTAGCCCATAGTCGAGCACGTGGACTGTGGATTGCCAATGCCCGGGAATGGTGGACCGCCCACAAGGCGTACCCCTGCAGAGACGGCCAGTACCTTGAGCACTGCTACCTATTTCCTTGGCCGACTGCATTGTCCTCCTGTGACCAATTATTTCACTGTGGGTATGGCTAGTAGGTTTAAGCCGTCTGTATGTATATATATATATATATATATATATATATATATATATATATATATATATATATATATATATATATATATACACCTGTGCAAAAGTTAAGCACCAGCAAAAACAATAGAACGTAGAAACATGATGGTACAACTAGGCTGCCATACTTTTTGTCCCCGCGTTAGCTGACATAATTCCAAGTACGAAATGCACATGCATGCATGACTTCACGCCGCTTGATGTCCGTGCGTGGCGGGAAACAGCACACGTGTTCAGTTATGTAAAAGTCCAGTTTGAGGTGTAGAACATTACATACAGATTTAGGCGACAAGATTAGGAATTTTGTGTTCATGACCGTGGTTTATTTGTACAGAGAGAATTAGCTCTTGATTGTGAACCGCTATGGCAAGACGAAGGTTAAGTGATCGTGTGAAATGGCAAATCATAGGCATGCATACCACTGGTATGTCATGCAGAGAGATTGGCAGACAGCTGAACATTAACCATACTGTAATCAGTCGTTTGATTGCAAAACATGGGCAAATTAACGAGGTGAAGGACAGGCCTAGATCTGGAAGACCGAAGAAGACTACTGCCCGTGATGATCGAGCCCTAGTACGCCTTGTTAGGAGATCTCCATTCACCAACAGCAGAGTGCTCAGCCAGCAATGGGAAACGCGCAATAGAGTATCAATGTCTACCGTCAAAAGGAGACTGTATGCTGCTGGCATGAAAGCTAGGAGACCTGTCAGACGTCCTCTCCTCACTGCACACCACAAAGAGGAGCGTCTGAGGTGGTGCAACGAAAGAAGACACTGGAACATGAGATCCTGGAGACGGGTACACTGGTCCGATGAAAGTCGGTTCCTGCTTCATGCCACAGATGGTCGAACTCGTGTATGGAGGTCCAGACGCACGGCGTACGACCAACGTAGCATCATGGAAGAAGTTCCATTTGGTGGAGGTTCCGTTATGATATGGGGGTGCATCTCATTTGATTGTAAGCTGGATCTGTTGACTGTACCTGGAACACTAAATGGACAAAGAAAACAAGATTCCATACTGGATAGAGTTGTGGTCCCTCATTTTGTAAATCATGCACCTGGAACCCGCCCTATATTCATGGATGACAACGCCCGACCACATCGTGCTAGAGCTGTGCATGAATACCTCCGCCAGAATGCCATCGAAACCCTACCATGGCCAGCAAGGAGCCCTGACATGAACCCTATTGAGCATATCTGGGACATTCTGGGAAACATGGTGAGAAGGAGGGATCCTCCTGTGCAGAACCTACAGGAATTAACAGACGCACTCCATCTTGAATGGCAACGAATACCACAATGGCGTAACAGTCGGTTGGTGACCAGCATGAGACGTCGTGTCCAGGCCGTCATCCAGGCACAAGGTGGATATACCCGGTATTAATAATGACAGTCTCAAACTCGTGCACAGATGTTAAACTTCGTTTTCAGACACCATTAATGACAATCTAGCCACGTGTGTCAACTGTAGGGCAATCGTTGTCAGCTGTGTCAACGTAACCATATTCAGGCCTCGTTTTCAAGTTCAAACAAAAACATACAGTGTTTCCCCACCATCATAATCAGCATTCCTCTAGTTGCATTATTACCTCTTGCACTAAGATGGATGGGTACATAAATGTTTATGCTATTGCTTTCTTCATAGCACATGAATATACCCTCGCATGTGCGTAAAAATAGGGTGGTGCTTAACTTTTGCACAGGTGTATATATATATATATTTAATTCAAAACATTTTTCTGATCAGCTAGTATTTATATTTCATCAGCTAGTATTTATATTTCATAGGAAAAGTTTAATTTCATTTTCAAATTCATTAACAAATGATATAACAAAATCTTTAACAAATAATATAACAAATAATAGCTAGGCAATCATAATTAAAGACATATATCAGTATTTTGTGTGGCCTCCCTTGACACGCTTAACTGCTGCAACTCGCTTTGGTAGACTTTCCTGCAATTTTCTCAAGTAATCCTGTGGAATGTTATTCCATGCGTTTTGTAGAACGTTCCAGAGCTCTTCTTTGGACTTTGGTTGCTTCTTGTTCTTTTCTCTGTCTAAATGTTCCCATGCTGCTTCAATTATATTAAGATCAGGGCTCTGCGGTGGCCATTCTAACACTGTCAGAGTACCGTCTGCTGTTTTTTGCTCCAAGTACCTTTTAATTATGTTGGCAGTATGTTTGGGATCGTTATCATGTTGAAATGTAAAGTTCCTACCAATAAGTCGCTTTCCGGATGGCACAGCATGATGTATCAGAATCTGTCTATATCTTTCAGCATTCATAATTCCATCAATTTTCAACAGATCTCCTACTCCATCTGCTGACATGCATCCCCAAACCATCACAGAGCCACCTCCGTGTTTTACAGAAGGTTGTAGACAAGCATCATTGTAATTTCCACCAACCCTTCTCCTGACATACTGGCGTCAATTTGAACCGAACATTTCGAATTTTGATTCATCACTCCACAGGACATTCCGCCACTGGTCTGCTGTTCAATTGGCCTGTCTTTTAGCATATTATAGTCTCTTTTGCTTGTTCCCAGTCCTTAAGTATGGCTTCTTGGCAGCAACACGCCCAACAAGACCATTTTTGATAAGACTTCGTCTCACAGTCGAAGCATGTCCTTTGGTGTTACTCGACTCTGCCAGATCTTGAGCAAGTGTCTGGCTAGATTTCCTTCTGTCCCTCAAGGAAGTGACTTTCAAATAATGTTCATCAGCTACAGAGAGTTCCCTCGGTCTTCCACTGCGTTTTTTGTCTACAACCGATCGATATGCTTTGAATTTCTTAATAACACCTTGAATAGCACATCGAGAAAATCCAGTTTGGCGGGATATAGTTCTCTGTGAATTACCTTCTTCATGCAAAATTACAATTTTATGCCGGTCATATTGTGTCAGTTTTGCCATTATACCAGAATTGAGCTTCTTTCACTTTATCTAATACTGGTTATTCCCTATATAACACTAATATTCACTCATTCATATCACTGCACATTTGGTACTAAGTATGACTAAGTTCTAACTAGAATGCACTCAACAGTGGTGTTAAGACTGCATATAGACTAGCTCTATTGATATGTAAATGAGGCCACTCGTTACCGTGGACTACAAAACAGCTTACAGGTTGAAAATGTACAGGTATTACAGGGTGGTTTAACAAAACAAAATGAAAAATAGCATTTAATGCTGCAATGCATTTTAAGGGAGCAACCAAAACATTTATTTATTTCTGAAATCTTTTAACAGCTTGTATTATTTTAATATTTAAGGTTTCATTTTGATTATTACATACTAATTTTACAAGCAATTCCAATATCTACTGCCTAGAAATTACATTTCAACAACAATATATATATATGACTCTGTCACTCACAGACTTAGAAAGCAAAGAGCTAGGCTATCTTGCTCACTTGGGCGAGGCACGGCTCGGTTCAGAGGACACCATTGTCTCAATCTCCTTCATAGACTTCGAAGAGAAGGGAGACCCGTGGGAGATCTGAGGTACCATCCCAGCCCAAGATCTTATCGGGAACACTGATACGGTGGGACAAGCGGCCCTCAACAAGGCCAAGACTGTATACAAGGGAATGGGCATCAAGGAGAGGGCGACGATGCGAGGGAAGCTCGAAGTCGATGAGGCTGGATCCATCAAGGTTATGGCTGAGTCCTATGCACAGGACCTGGTTAAGGATCGCCTGAAACCACGGAGCACATTTCGACAGGATAGATGGAATCTTAAGATAGGCACCCTCAGCCTGAGCAGTATCACTGTCGACGGCCAAACAGGTGCAGGTGCTATCAACAGCCTCGGCTACCAGAGGTTATTTAATTTGCAGGATAGTTTCCTGGCTGGTTTCAGCTTGTAGGTGAATGTCTGCGTGTCTCCAGAGATGGCTTGAAGTGTGACAGCTCACCTGTCTCCTTGTTGCTGAGGATGAAGCGGTACAGCTGAGCTGCCCTCTGTACACCTGCGATAAAGGCCTCTTTGGTCTCCTTGAGGGTTACGATGTCGTATATGGTCTCGAACAGGGCACGTCCACACTTGGAGCTGAAGTATAGCAACCACGCATTGTGGCGGATGTCTGGTGAGATCTCGCGGGTGTACTTCTGAAAGAGGATGAAGACAGTTATCTTTGTGTGGCGGATGCGCCTGGTGAAGTTGCTGAGGTAGGTGACTGTCTTCTGGTCCATTGCAGGGTTATCGATGATTAGAACAAGTGGTACTGTCAGTCGGACTGCCAGCAGCTTCTCCATCAGTCCTTGCAGGTTCTGCATCTTGGTGACTGGGCCATTGTACTATTGATCATTACTGTCAACATTCCTCAGTGGCGGAGTCAGACACTAGCAGGATGTATTGAGAATGTATATGTTCGGCCAGGAGAGCCCGCAGCAAGAGGTTTTTCCCGTGTCCTCATGGGGCAATCATCAGCACCGCCTGGCCAGCATCAGCCGGCCTACTGTCGAATGGTACAGACATGTGTGCGGAGGATGGTTAGCACTTGGTCGGCGGTAGCATCGTCTATATCTAGGAAACTAAACGGCAGTATTTCCTGCTCCAGTTCTTTCACCTGCAGAGCAGGGAATCCTGTACCTCCGGCAGATACGAAGGATGCGATGGAGGCGTCAAGCATGAAATCCCAGCAGCAGCTGAGAAGATAGCATAGTGGGCCTGTGTCAGCACCCACAGTGTCTAGTACATCCAGTATCTGTATGATACATGCACGGGAGGCCATGACTATCATGTGGTCTTAAATGGCAAACCAAAGAACCCTGACCTCTTCAGCTCTGGTAGCTGGAGGCTGGTTGTAGCACCTATTTCGCCATCGACAGTGACATTGCTCAGGCCGAGGATGCCTATCTTGAGATGCTCTCCATCCTGTCGGAATGATCTCCGTGGTTTCAAGACATCCTTAACCAGGTCCTGTGCATAGGACTTAGCCATACCCTTGATGGCGCCAGCCTCATCGACTCCGAGCATACATCGCATCGTCGCCCTCTCCTTGATGCCCATCCCCTTGTATACAGTCATGGCCTTGTTAATGGCCGATTGTCCAACCGTGTCAGTGTTCCCGATGAGATCTCGGGCTAGGATGGTGCCACGGATATCCCGCGGGTCTCCATTCTCATCGAAGTCTAGGAAGGAGATAGGGGCAACAGTGTCCTGTGAACCGAGGCGTGCCTCGCCCAAGTGAGCAAGATCGCCTAGTTCTTTGCATTCTAGGTCTGTGGGTGGCAGAGCCATAGACCCGAGTGAAATAGTTGGGCATAGGAGGACCACGCAGTCGGCCAAGGGAATAGGTAGCCGTGTTCAGGGCTCTGGCCCTCTCTGCAGGGGAACGCCTTGTGGGTGGGCCACCATTGCACACCGCCCTCCGGCACGCCATGCCTCATATGCTGCATGGGTCTCATGATCCATCTCTCACTATTCAGAGGGGTTAAACGTAGGCGACGATGATCTCAGCCATTGCACTCGTTGCTAGCTCTAGAACCGCGGCCTCCATTAGTGTAACACATTCACCTATGATCTGGGCGGCAAGTGTATGTGGAACCACTGAGGGCGATTTTTGGGATGGAGTGAGTTATTCCAAGACAGTGCCCGGCCACCCACTCACGACTGTGGCGAGGACAGCCGCAGTGGTGGCAGGAAGAACCTCGTTTCCCCCTGTCGTCTTCACCATGGCCACATTCGCCGCCACGTTACTGGTGACATGGACTGCCAGAGGTTTTGCTTTGGTCAGTAACTTATGTGTCTTGGTTCGCAGCAGGTTCTCCACCTTCTGAAGACTTGCCTGGCTCTCGGGCAGTTGTTTCACGATCTGTACCGTTGACATCATTGTTTAAGCGCTGAGTATACAACGCGGTTAAATGTCTGTGTCCCCTGTCGAGAGATCTTCCCAGTCTGCATCTGCCAGGTGGCCAGGTTGGTCCTCAGGAATATTCATCTCTCTATTGAAACATCTTAAACATGTCCGGGCTCATGCTATGCGAGAAGTATTATGATGTCTTCCGGAGGGAGTTGAAGGACTACAAGAAGAAGAAACCAGATGAGCTCGCTCAGCTCTCTGGTGCTGACAGAGGATCTGACAGCTGTGAAGTTCTATCTAGGATTTGGCAAGGGACAGATCTGCTTCCTCAAATACGTTATCATGGGCAGGAGTATGGTCGAGCAGCTCCTGCGAGCTAAAGGTTTCTACAAGGATCGGGAGTATCTGTCAGATGTGTTCCAGCAGTTGCAGACCGCCATGCCCTCACCAGACTCAGAGCTGAACAAGGCTCTGCGATGCTACATGCTGGAAAAAGGATGCGCTGCCGAACCCTCCAGCCCTTGGATGTGTATGTTGGCAACGGGTATAGGGGCTGTCGGGCATGCCAAGCTGGTTCAGTGTCTCACCGTTGTCCCCACTGCTACTGTAAAGAGTCAGGATAGTCTTATAGCTGATTTGACAGCTAGAACTTGACACCACCTGTAGAGCTACCACCAGAAGCGGTGTCGTTTTGACTGGCTGCAGTGTCGGGGCGCCTGGATCTGCCGTGTCGACTGGCTGCAGTGTCAGGGTCGGAACTGTATGGCTCATACTACGTGTAGGTGCGTTGATGGCAGTGTTAAAGCCTAAGTGGACACCGGGGGAACTCCTCTCGACTTTCATGTTGTTATAGCCCCTGACTTGGAGGTCCTCGATGTTCACGAACATGTTGCTCGGAATCAACCGTAGGTGTGGCGAAATAGCAAAGTCAAGTTTGCGACGGGCCTTCTGCAACCCCAGCTGGAACTCAGCAATAAGACTATTGGCGTCTGCCACGATGATCATGTACTCAACGAGACTGATGAACATGGCCTGGACCTCTGCTCCGCTGACACCATCTATGGAATGTCGCAGCTGGGTCTGTGTCGTAAGGAGGCAGTAGCGCAGTTTTCCAGGGACTAGTTGATCCGAACGATCCATGATGGTGTGAGGCCTGAGGTGGTGTGTAGGACAAAGTACTTCCACACATCTGGATGGTCCTGCCGCAAGCCAGTGATGTGCATATTTTGCACCAGTGCTCCAGGGTCGGTTTCTGGATTGAACGAGAATGTCGCTGTCTTCTGACGGCCTACTCGTCGGGGGGTTTGAGAGGGGAATCCTGAGTAGTCACATCTCGGGTCACCGTACATAACCCCTAGACCGCTGTTGTCACCACCATGCCACTGATAGTCTGCTGGCCGCTGAGACATTATGACTGTTGAGCTGTGGGTCGAAGGCGTTTGTATCAGGGAGGCTTGCACCCAGCTCATGGAGGATTCGTTGCACCGTGAAGTACATGTGGAATCTGAGACAGCTGGTGATGAGCACAGCTTCAGGAGTACCAGAATATGAATGAAGCCGTGTGGAACTTACTCCATATCCTGCCGTGGCACACCACATGGCAAAGTTCAGCTGCTGATTCCAGTATGAGAGGCTTGGAGCAGCCATCCAAGTATGAGCTTGCTTCGCATCCTTGATGGTGATGGGGCGGTTGGTCAGCGGTCGTGGGTTGAGGAGAAGCTGGTTCGGGACCATCCATTCACTGTGATGGAGAACGGTGTTAGCTCTGATATATCATTCAGTAGACGTCTCAGGCCAGTCAAGGGAGTACCCAGGAGGGGCAGTTGCCTCCGGATGACTGTCATGAGGCTCAGTGGGAAGGCCATCTATACTTGTGTTCTTAAAGCTACCATAAAGCTACCATACAGGCAGCATACTACTTGTAGGCATCTCGACTCAAGAGACCAGCGAGGCGTAACATCTCGTTTTATAACTCCTCCATATCAACCCGCCCGCTGGAGCCTTTGAAGTATTGCTGTCGCACTTTAGGTTTCGCCATGTGGTACAGGGCTTGGACCTTCAATATATAGTGGTACTCTTCATCGGTGACCTGGCCATCATCGAGAGCTCTGCTGACAGACTCGTCGATAGTCTGTAGCATACTCTGTGCCAGTGCCACATACTTAGCATGCTTCTCCAGCCTCTTTGTGATCTGCCGCTTCCCCACCCCCAAGCCCGTGGCCAAGACAGTGGCAGCTAGCGTCACGCCACCCAGCGGGATGGCGACGATGGCCCGCACCCCTGTAGAGAGAGTGGCCACAGCTTTCACCCCAGCACTGGCTCCAATCACACCGCATCAGAGGTTGTATGCACGAGGACGTTGTAGGCTGTCTTATATATCGCCTGCGCGTTCTGCTATACTTTTCTGCCTCCTGGCCGAGATTCTGTCTGATGGGATCTATCTGATGGAGTCCCCAGCCATGGATGGTAGCGCCCTCGTCAGCCGTCAGGGAGGGGTATATTTCTGGTTGCTTCTGCCACTCTGATTTTGCCATAGTATACCTGGAGATTAAATCTGCATCACCTGCAGAATCTGCTCATGAGTCCTAGAAGTGTACATTTTGGAGAGCATGGCGAACCGTGCCAGCTTGCTGGTTTCGAGACAGACGTCTCTTAGACAGAGGTCACCCAGCACCATGTCAGGTGCCAGTAGCTTTCTGAGATGTGACATCTGGAACTTCACCATATGACCAAGACAGTAGGTCCGCCGCTGGATGGCTTTCTTGGTCTTACACTTCTGCACCATCTCCTCTTCCCACTGTATGGCATCTGGCTCATCCTCGTCTGTGAAGACACCTGGCTCATCATTGCATGTGAAGACATCTGGCTCATCGTCCCGTTTACTCTCTGACTCATCCTCGTCCACGCTCTTCTCTGCATTATCCACGGTCTCCGCTACATCTGAATCATCGTTGTATGTGAAGACATCGTCCCGCTTACTCTCCTCCAGGAGGGCCTGCCAGTATCGGGAACCTTCACCATTCCTTTGCCTCCTTGCAAGGCTCACATTCTATTGATACCAGCTCTCCCGCTGTAGTCACTCTCCTTCTTGTTGCAGTGCGATCATCTGCTCGTTTAAGGCCTTTATCTGTGCAGGGTTTCATGAATGGGCAACCCTTCAGAAGGTCAGATATTCCTTGTGTGATATCATGTCAGGTCAATGAATAATAAGAGTGTAAACTCTAAATGGGCGTCCGATATCCCATCCGTGCTGACATATATGTTAATGGAGGGGCTGTCAAACAGGTGATTTACAGGTGTGAACAGGCTAGGACTGATAGCTTTCCATAGTTTGCTGTTGGCACCTGGGAGATACTCTATCACGTCCTTGCCGACTTCTACCAGTGAGCTGCTGTGTGCACTGCCCGGAGGTTGATGTTGCATATCGGTGTGTATGTATGTTGTGCCCTGCTGGGGCACCTCGAAGACGACCCATTCTACACGGTACTATACCACCCGTCTCCCCTCTAGTGAGGGTGAGATTACGTTCTCAACACCAGAGAGCAGCAGTCGGGCAATCGGCATGGTTATACCCCCTGTTTAAACCCCTCCTATAGCGTGCTATGGAACCCATATTTGCTCACTCGACTGGTCTTGCTGACCTGGCAGATGTGTACGCAGTTGATGCTGCCAAGGTAGAAAAGAGTGATGGCAAGTCATTCGCCCTACAGTACGAAGCAAACTCAAAGGCATTCTCCCTCCACCCCATTGGTGGTGATGGAGTGGAGCTGCTCACAGACCTCAAGGATGTGTCGAAGGAGTGCCTGGGTTGCAACATAGATTGCCACAAGATCGTGCTTCGGTACGCTTTCCCGAAGAAGAAGTACATCCTCGAGCCATTGATTGAGCTCTCGGATACAGAGGTGGCAGACATCAACACCCGAAATAACGACCTCAGCTTTCATCTGGTCAAACCCTATTCGAGTGGTGCCCCGCCGATGGCACATGATGGACTGCTATTGACCCTGGCAAAAAATCTGCAGTTCATATTTGTTAAGAATGAAGTGTGGTACCGCGCTGGACCTAGGGGTGACTGGCAAACATGGTTTGCCCTATAGGCCTCCCGCAGTCATTGACATAGAGGTTACTCCCCTCTCCACTGTTGTGAAAAAGGATGGGACAGTTCGAAAGCTCTACAATCGGGGATCATCCTTCCTCACCTACATAGGTGAAGGTGTATCCCTTACGAGGGTGGGTCACCGGAGCGGGTTTGCAGGTGGAAAGCTCCTGCTGCGTCGTCCATTCGATGGACGAGAATAAGCTGTTAACCTCCAGGAGGGCACCATATGGGTAGATTATGTCACATGTCCCCAAAGTCTAAGGTTGCTGTTAAACTGCTTCAGCGAGTCGGACTCACTAGCCCGCAAACGACTCATATAGACCTAGAGCTACGTTTCTTAGCTGGCGACAGAGTGACGCAGCTAGCCCCTGCCCCTGAGGGGATGAAGATCACTATCGATCCGGATGGAACAGGGGCTCGATCTGGCACAGATATTTCTCAAGGGGTTCACTCTGTTCAGTTTAACTCTTCATATATAGCTATGATTCTCATCATACTGCTCGTCCTGGCGTCTACAGCAGTGTCACAGGGCGCTGAGACTGCCATGATATTGGATGCCAATTGGGCCTACTTCCGGGATGACCCCCAGTACAATCCTTGGGTCGACCCCTTGCGGAGAAACATTTACGACCGCTTTCACCCACGTGAAGAGATCAAGTCTGCCTGCCACTTCTATGGGGTGGAGAGGGTAGGCCGTGGTTGTCTGCTGGAGACCCCTGCTCAGCACCAGATTCTCTGCATAACATGTGAACATGCCAGAGTCTGCCGTGGTTCACATGCTAATCACTTTAGCCTCCGCCCAGGTGATTGTTGTCAAAGTAGATGGAAGCCCCTATGGGTGGTCCCATCATGCCGATGCGACTCTGGCCGAGACTACGTTTTTGTCTGAGCCTACACAGAATAGAGAGAGAGAGAGAGGCCAGCCCTGTGGTTGATGGCGATCAGTGCTGTATATCACTGTGGAGGAGTGTCTCTAAATGGGCATTCAGACCCTGGTAGTAGTAGTGTGATACTACCTCCCTGGCAGCCGTTCGGTGGCCCCTGCAACCTATGCCCCAGGGATTGAGAGGGCGGTGGTATCATTTGCCTAGTAGTAGTGTCAGAATTAAAATGATAAACCGCCCTCAACTGGCCGCTGTTCGGCGATCGGTGGCCCCCACCGCCCTCTCAATCCCTGGGGCCTCCATCTAGAGGCATACCAACCACCTATCTCAACAACCAAGGACTTCCATCTAGAGGCATACACCAACCACATGTCTCACCAACCTATGCCCCAGGGATTTAGATGGCGTGGGGGCCACGGATCGCCGAACGGCGGCCAGTTGAGGGAGGTGGTATCATTTTAATTCCGACACTACTATATGGGCATGAAATCTAAAGTATTTATGAACGGAATTGCCTCTGAAACATTTACGTGCAACTTGGGGTTACAGCAAGGTGAAAATATCTCTCCAATCGTATTTAATATATACCTACACGATCCAGGGTTGTGGTCAGTGTACTCATGTACTCATTACTCGTGTACTCGAGAACATGTTTTCAAGTACTCGCATGCACTCAGTACTCGTGCATTTTTATGAGTACATGTACTTGTACTCAGCCTCAGTACATTTCCAAAGTACTTGTACTTGTACTCGAGTACATACTCTGTACTTTCACTTTTGAGTACTTAAGAGTACATGCTGAGTACTTATCCATTTTTACATAAACATTACATGGTGAGTATTTATTTAGTCTGTTTACCCTTTAACACTCAAAGTTGCTCAAGAAAATTTCAATGTTCTCATAGAAAATGTCCAATTGCAGACCAAGAGAGGACTATTTTTTTAACATTTACCACTGTAATGACTGGCTCGGTTATCGAGCCAGTCACTCCAGTGGTAAATATTCAAACATAGTTATCTCTTGGTCTGCAAATGGACATTTCTCAAGACCACTGCAGAAGCCGTAGTGGTCAATATTAGCACTTGTTGAAGGGTTATATGGTTGAGTTGGTATTCAAAAGGATTCGGTAGTCTGTATAGCTTACAACACGACGTATTTTCAACAGAATTAAATTTACAGCTATTGGGACAACCTCGAAATGTCTAGTTTAAATGGCGCACTTGCCCGGGGGTGGGGTCGGTGGGTGGCAACACAATATTTGTCCAATTTCCGACCCATGGTTTATACAGATGTGACGTCACCGCCATCCGACGACTGTTCTAGAAGTAGACTGTCCTGGATGAGGTTTCAGTGATTGTAACTATTTATTATGAGTACTATACTATACTCGCCTGTTTTGATAAAAAGGAAGGGATATTACATTCACCTGTTCATCCTAGTAACTATGTCTGTCCGTCTGTCTATACAGCTGACTACGTGTCTACAACATTTTATTGGAATCTAACCAAGATTTTATTTGAACTACATATATGATTGTGAATTTGGAGATGACGTTTACATTAGCTCCCACCCCGCCCCACAATCCCTCGTATGCCATGGGTGGGAATTGAACAGAATGCAAATATTGGCAGAATTAAAAGAATGTGAGTTACCCTGATTGCAGATCACATTAGACGTCAAGTTTCGTCAGTAAGACATGGTAAATTACAGTGGCACAGTTCTTGAGACACTTCATTGCTGCTGGCAGCTAGATTTATTATTATTATTATTAGTATTATTATTATTATTATTATTTTTATTATTATTATTAATATTATTATTATTATTATTATTATTATTATTATTATTAACAGCTCATTTTTCTTGCTGGTCATCAACAGTATAGTGAACCCGATTTTGTACACGTGGAAGACCCGAAAGCTACAGCTCAAGTTCCTCAAACTCTTCTGTGTATGGAGTGAACGCTGTCAAAAAAAGATTCGCAGCATACAACAAAGTGATGTTTAGCTAATTCGATCTATTGATTTTATTGAACTACTAGTACTAGTGAATTGGTAATTGTTAAATGTTAATAAGACGTGTCCGTATTATGGGCTATGGCGGTAATGCTGATAATATGGTACATTATGCTCGCGTCATATTCGAACATCGTAGATTCTTGATTACACGAAACACAGCCAATACAAGATTCGGATTTTTGGATATTCCGAATTTGTCCTGATGTTCTGGATTTCTTCAGATCACGCCCAATGTTGTGGCATTCTCGTGTATGGTAACACCCTTACTTTTATGACAATTTGAACAAACTCTGACCAGAGGTTTCTGAGATATCTATAGACCCAGAATTTCATCCGATCCGCATCCGGGTTCTTTTATCACGGCCAAACTCTGGAAATCCTAGTGCACGGCAGGTTCCTTCATTGTGCTTAAAATTGAGCCGAACCCGATCAGTAGTTTAGGAGATATAAGGGCGGCCAGACACGCACGCACGCACTCACTCGTACGCACCCTACAACATCATATTCCCCCCATATCGGACGAGTGTAATTATTGTTTATAGTGTCATTGCATGTGTGTAAACAAATGATCACACACGTATTGTTTCAATGCTCACATCATCCATCTGGCACAGCTTAACGTTCTCATAAATTGATAATAACCATAGATTTATGCGCGCACAAACGCACGCACGCACACATACATACATACACACATACACGCACGGACGCATGCACGCACCCACTCACGCACGCAGACACGCACGCACGCACGCTCGCACGCTCGCACGCACTAACCCACTCATACGCACCCTACAACACTCTACTCCCCCCATATCGGGCGAGTGTAATTATTGTTTATAGTGTCATTGCATGTGTGTAAGCAAATGATCACACACGTATTGTTTCAATACTCACATCATCCATCTGGCACAGCTTAACGTTCTCATAAATTGATAATAACCATAGATTTTCCAATAAATCTGGAACTATGTGTTAGGTTCTGGGCCCATTAACTAATTAGATGTGCAGACGCCATATTAGATTTAGATCACCATATTATGTATTAGTGTAGCTATGCCCCGCCCACCTCTAGCTAAGCTCTACCCACATTTCGCCATGTTGGGATTGATCGATCCACGAATGCCCTAGTCATCAATTTCCTGAAAACTCTACCGGTAAACTGTTTAATAGTTTGTAACTAATTTGGCTGTGTGCTGTTACTGCCTATGGTAGCAACAGCTCCCAGTCAAATTAGGTTCAAAATATTCTACAGAATATTTATCAAATAGTAAAGACATACAATTCGTACAACAGCGCATAGTCCGTCCACAAATATGCGTTCGTCGCATACTTAGCACCGTTATTCAGTAGGATGCCATTCTACACGGCACGTAGTTGCGTAGACGCGATATGATGTGTGGATATAGTGGAAAGGTCTATCGTCTGGTTTGACTGGAAGTTGTTGTATAAATGTGTCGCCTGCTGGTGAAGAGTGTCGGTGAATTGGATCGGTATGATTGGAGTGAATGTTTATTTTGTCCGGATTTGTAACTGGAATATCACTTACTTTCTTCCTGAATGTTGGAATTGTGCGTGTGAACTAGATTAGATTGTAGAGCTAGAGAAGCAACATTCTGTGGCCCCGCGACAAGCTGTGGTGGAACTGCACTCGGGTCGCCTGAGAATTCACTACATGAAATTGTCTGACATGGAAAATGACAGACCTGACAATGAGAGATCATGAAATTGGCAGACATAAAGAAACATCCTGTCTTTGAAAATGCAGGTTTGCAAAATGAAAGACATGAAAATACAAACTTGGAAACTGCAGGATGTGGAATTGTAGGCTAGGAAGAAGGCCGACATGAAAATGAAAGCTTGGACGGGAAACTCTGGTTTGGAAAATGCAGGACTAGAAAATAGAAGACATAAATTAACAATGATGACAAGTTTTGCTTTCATACATGATAGACGAGGTAGAGCTTTGAACAACTTAAACGGGTATTTGTCGATTGTTGAAAGAACCCTACTTCAGAAACCGAGGCCATATCTGAAGAATTGAAGATGTTGAAGCTTTAATTTGCTGTCAAATGTAAATGGTTACGAATCTGTAACTAGAGCTTAAACTTCAGCTCAAGAAAGTACTTAATTTGGGAACAATCACTTTATATTCCTTATTGCCAACTCATACACGCATCATGTTTGAAAATGAAGACTTCACCCACTATCTGACACTAGAGTAAGAAAGTTGCGTATTCACATTAAATTTGTTTGCAAGAAGTCTAAATTGTTGGAATATGTGGAATATTTTCGAGATGGCATGACGTGAAATCGTATTTAAATTATTATTGGATTCAGACATAGGCATTGCAATTTTTATTAGGGTCTATTTGTATTTGTGAAAGGAAATGAAATTTATCGAAAGTAATTAGTTGTTAGAATCTATAGCAAAGGAAACAAGAGAATGAAGAGATTACAGACCCTCGCCTTTCCGTTTTTTCTAATATTGTAAACAGTCTTTGGTTATTCCAGATTTTTTCAGATTTTCCAATTTTTTTAATAACGCCCAAAAATTGTGTAATCCTAGTTCATGATCACACGTGACACCACAGTATTCCCCGCGCTAAAATGTCAGTTGCATTGGACCAGTAATTCCGAAATATTCCCAGTTCAAGAGTTTGACCCTATCTGGTTCCGGGTTCTTTTATCCGGATCACGGACAATGCGAGGAAAGTCTCTTGCATGGCATGGTCCTTTGTTGTGTTAACATTTGAGCAAGATCGGGTCAGTGTTTGTTAATATATAGAGCTCTGATCACACAGACAGACGGCCGGACAGACAGACAGACAGACAGACAGACAGACAGACAGACAGACAGACAGACAGACAGACAGACAGACAGACAGACAGACAGACAGACAGACAGACAGACAGACAGACAGACAGACAGGCAGACAGACAGACAGACAGACAGACAGACAGACAGACAGACAGACAGACAGACAGACAGACAGACAGACAGACAGACAGACAGACAGACAGACAGACAGACAGGCAGGCAGGCAGGCAGGCAGGCAGGCAGGCAGACAGACAGACAGACAGACAGGCAGGCAGGCAGGCAGGCAGGCAGGCAGGCAGGCAGGCAGGCAGACAGACAGACATACAGACAGACAGACAGACAGACAGACAGACAGACAGACAGACAGACAGACAGACAGACAGACAGACAGACAGAGGGACGGGACGGGCCGGGCCAGGCAATGACAGCAGGCAGGCAGGTAGGCATGCAGGCAGGCAGGCAGGCAGACAGACCGGATAGTTACACCCTCTCCCGTATGGGGCGAGGATAATCACAGAGCAAGCAAACATTAGTATACACAGTATATATAGACATACGTGTCGATAAGTCGCATATAGTGGGAAGTATGAAGAATCAGATAAATCCAGTAAATGTCTGCTTTAATGCACCCACGCCAGTTCCGACAAGATAACTTAAGGGGTTTCCTCTCTATTGTATGAATCGCTAATCTTGGCAGCCCACTTGACATGTCATTAGCCCAAGGAATAATTTACATTGATCAGAAGAGCGTTCCAGAGGATCGACTATAAAATAAACAATTCACCTTTCTAGAATATATATCTATCAATCGGACGGCATATGACGTCATAATCAGCTAAGTGGCGTGTATGATGATGTCATAATCATTACGTCATAATGGATTCTATATCTATGTCTTTAACGCTTAATAGTCCGATACGTTCTACGAATTGTTCTACGAATTGCATGTCTCTACTCTTTGATAAATAGGCAGAAACAGTACTCAGTCAAATTAGTTTTCAAAATATCCCACAGCTTACCTGTATAGTTTTCTGGAAATTGATAGTAAGGAAGTTCAGAGATCGATCGATCCCAACACGAGCGAGGAGTGTGTGGATCTTAGATAGAGATGGGCGAGGCATAGATAAAACTGGAAAGGCCCATCCATCATAAAATAGTACATTGGGTAGTTTTCCTTACATTACTAAATCACATCCTGTTGTGTCGGGACCGCATCAGGATTGCGTCTCATGGGCAAAAGCTCGTAAGCCACTTAGAAAACGTTTTGACTAAGAGGGCCTGGCAATCACTGAAAAAACCTTTTCCTATGTGGGAGGTATCGATTTTATTCAAAACCTTATTATTAGTAAAAACATAACAATGAAAGCGCTTGTGAGGTTTTTTGCATAAAAATCCCATTTTCAACCAAAATCTTGGAACTATAAAGGTCACTCCTTCAAAAGGCGCATCCAGCCATCACAAAGAAGAAAGCTACCAAATCTCATTAAATTATTTTAAGCGATTCTCTGTTATACTGTTTACGAGAACACTGACACTAATCGTGAGCTTTTGCAATAAAAATCTAATTTTCAGCTAGAATCTTTGACCTATAAAGGCGAATCCTTCAAAAGGCACACATTTTCCAGCGTGAAGAAGCACTGCAAGTTTTATTTCATTATTTTAAGCGATTATGTATGATATTGTGTTTACGAAAATATTGACGAAAATCGTGAGTTTTTGATTTAAAACACCATTTTCAACCACAATGTTGGACCTATAGAGATGAATCCTTCAAAAAGCATATCTGCGTATATTAGTTGAGGCATATACCAAGTTTCAATAAAATATGTGAAGCGGTTCTGTAGGATATGCTGTTTACGAGATATTGTGGACGGGCAGACAGACAAATGGATGTGTGGAATACTATAGGGCGTTCGCACTTTACATTGCGGTGCCCTAATAAGACTACCAATATTTGTAAATATTAAGATGCTAACTGCTGTTCTACAAGGTATTAAATGTAATCTAACCGTGTTCATATAATTAATAGCTTGTATTTCTCAATATAACTAAAGACATTATTCACGTGTACTCCCTATGAAAATCATAAAATGTAAGAAACGAATGCCAATTGTACTATGGGACCGCCAGAAGAATGTTCAGTCTGTGTCTCTCCTGCGAAGCAAATCGAGATATAGGTTTCACTTTAGCGGCGACGGCACCAACGTTAAAATCGTGTTAAAATTTGAGCCAAATCGGATCAGTAGTGTTTGGGATGCGCCTGTAGTTGCAAGAATGGCGGTGCCGTAGGACATAGTTTTCCTATGTACCTTTTGCTGTATCGTTGGGAATACGAAGTCAAATTGGAATTTCATGGATTAATTAAGTTTAGTGATATATTATCTGCACGCCTATCTTTTTTGCTGCAACGGGATGAAGGGGTGGGGTGGTGATCAGGGGTACCTTACGGCCTCTGATTGAAAGCAGCTTCATCATATTTGTCATACACAATCACGTTGCTGTTGTTTTGTTGACCATCTAACTAAATAGTATTATCTCTGTTATCCTGCATCTGAGCAACAATGAACCTGTCCTGTTTTATCTATGCCCCATCCATCCATATTTAATCTCCGCCAACACCTCGCTCGTGTTGGGACAATCGATTCAATTTCCAGAAAACAACACAAGGAAAGCTGGTGAATATTTTGAAGCTAATTTGACTGGGTGCGGTTGCTGCATAAGGCAGCAACAGCGCCCATTCAAATTAGTTTCAAATATTCAACCGGATGTTTATTAAATGGTAAAGACATACAATTCGTCCAGACGTGTCAGACTATTAAGCATTAGAGGCGGACTATATCGAGTAATACTTGATGTTATGATCATGACTTCAGCCTACACGTCACGGGGCTGATTATGACGTCATATGATTAACGTCATGAAACGGATTCATGAATTTCCAGTCTCCCTCGATTAACTGGGTATTTTTATCCGATATCAGGCTTGAAAACTGGTATTTTCGACGTAATTACGAATTATTATATATACGCGATCATAGATTTATATCCAATGGTTTAATTACATTTTTCATTTCTCACCTGTGCTCTTTCAAAGGCAGTTTATCTATATTGCTATTTTTTAACATTACTATTATTGTTATTATTGTCATTATTGTTATTGTTAATATGTCGTGTCATGGTTTGTATTCGGACTTTCCATATCCTTTTGTTTGGATTATAGCAATAAACAAACTTGAATCGTGATTCGCAAGCCCTATGTATTAGACGCAAGACGCTCCCTGTCCTCTCTAGCAATCAAGTGGATGTCATCTGGGAAAACCGAATATCGGGCTTTCTGTTATGTAACAAAATGTGTGAGTATTCAATTTTATGGCCTATTTTACCTAAACCTAAGTACTGCGTAGACTGGTAGGTTTTGAGACAGACATTCTTATGCACTCGTTTGCAAGTAAAGAGACACTACTCTCCGCATCGTACTAACGTACGCCCACTCAAATCGCTGCGGTACCCGATACGGGTGCAGAGCCGGACGGTGAGACCGTGCGATAGGACGATGTACTCTCTGATGTTTCTCACTACACCACATTAGGTGGGCTCTCTCACTAAGTATTCATGCCTGCTTATTCCTGCTTTAGTTTGTTAGCATGGCACGTGCATTCTGAGATTGTCTCTCCTTCGAAGCAAAAGCGAGGCATAGGTATCACTTTTGCGGCGACGACGTCAACGTTAAAGTATTTGCGTTTAGCAAATCATCGTTGCCTACATTAAGGATTGCTTAATCATACCGGAACCAAGCGTGGCCACACGGTTCCCTATACGATAAAGAAGATGTGTGCTGATAGTGGTATCACTATGTCAAAGGTGAAGGTCAATGCAGCCTTGATATTTGACCTCTGCCATGTCTGTATTTCCAATGTTAGGTTTTTGCGTTTAGCAAATAATATTTGCATATATTTTATGATTACTTACGCTTACTGGTTGGTTATGTCATAAGGAGGCAGCATGGTGATATTGAGTTATTAAGTTCAAAGGTCAATGCCATTCCCGCCAGGGGCGCTGGGACCAAATTTGAGGGGCTAGGCCAGGTTCCACAAAAAAGCACGCTGTGTGACGTTTTCTGGACGAAGATATGAAATGGGTGCCCCACCCACCCCCAACTCCCGCCTCTCATAGAAGGGTGTTCGTATATTGCCACCAACCTAACTACCACGAGAAAACCCCGTTGAAAGGTGCAGACTCGATTTCCTGAATTCTGACTTTCTTATGATTACGTATAAATGTTAGAGCAATGTTAAACGAAGAACTTATGTATTCTTTTGGTAAATTGAACCTATTCCCAATTCACAATGTGAGCGAGCGGGCGGGGCGGGGTGGTGTGGGAGTCGGTGGGTGGGTGACTGTTGTATTAGATACACACGTTGAGTGTGTGTGTATTCGTGCATGTGACTGCACAGTTTGCAATGAAAATTTTTAGTTGGACCTTAGTTCCTAATTATATTTTCAATCAGCGGGATTCAGAAAAAACTTTTTTTTGTGAAAACAAGGTTATCCAAGACAAATTTACCAATCATGTTGTACATGTGAGCAATGTTTGTTCAGCTCTTGCCTTAGATGAAGACCATGAAGTTTCTTGAGTCTAATGTCAAGCAGTTTCACAGGTCTTTAAATGTGATATTTTTACATAGTACAAAATCCACGATGGCAACCAAGAAACTCGGCCAAGCAGCTTTCCAGGACCAACCATGGATCTGACCCTATGAATCCGTCATGCCCAGCAGTTCTTAAGGACTCACTTAAAGAATACGGTGGACATATGCTCGGTGAATAAATAGATGAGGTAGCAACATAATTACGTCAAATATGTAACACACTATTCAACAGCTAGTGTGTGTGGAAGAATTAATTTAAATTATGATTTCGCAACCTCTTACTTAGCCATATTTGCGTGTGGGTGTCAGAGTTGCATTTGGACCGGGCTATTCAAAGAAGGCCTCCAAATGTCTGATGTTGTTTATGTGTGGATTGTGGCATCATCTTTTATGGTTAGAACTCAAAGGGTTTGACATGGCTAGACATGTTTCTCACGACAGTACGAGTTGCTAGATGTGGGGGCTGCAGGGGTGGGAGGGGTGGGGAGGGGTGCTCACACTCATATAAATAGCACAGTAGTAAAAAAAATGCAAGCGGATGGTATTTATTACTTAGAGATGTTGGAGATATAGGAGATGGCTTCTAAGCGCATCTAACGTTTACATTATGTTGAAGGAGTTCCCAGTCACACCCTCCTCCCATTCTGTTGGTGAGTGTGTGGGTTGTGGGGGTTGGGGGTTTGGGGTTGTTCGGGGGGGTGGGGGTGGGGGGGGGGTCTGGCAGTAGGCAGCAAATCTTAGACACATTCCTCAAATACACCCACCGACATTGCACTTCGACCATGTGTATACATATAATTCCTACCTTTGCATCTGCTTCACACGTCAATTAAAAATTTGATTTTGGGAGTTGCTGTTAATTTTAATATCCCGTGTTGTAGTGCTTCCACATTGCTGCACCCAGCCACCCATCATTGCACATATATGTTATTCTACCCACTAAGCCAGGCAATAACGGAGCGTGGACCAGATCGCTTCGGAAAATCAAAAAGCCTATGACTATACATCTTACCCTTACTTGCAAAGATGCATCTCGCATTTATAGATAGAAGCTCAATATATCACATGCCACTGCCACTACATATATAGCGTTTGCATTGATGTTGTGATTCGGCCTAGAAACACTCCTATATTACTTCATGGACTTGTGTTAATGTGAAAACAACCGAACTTTAATGCAACTGCTCAGTCTGCTATGAATATTCTAAAAATCGTGTTTAAGTTTCTAAACTAAAGTTTACTAATTTTTTGCAGAGAAATGGGTAAAGGGCACAGCTGCCCTCGCTGCCGCTCCACTGCCAAAACGGACAGCTGTCCCGGCTTCTCCCGTGCTCCCGGTGACCCTGATTCCGACGTTGCTATTTTACCTCCGTTCTTTCAACGTTATGGGGGGTTTTCGTTTAACAAACTATTTACATTTATATTTCAGGGTTGGCTAATCGTATTGGAACTAAGTTTGGATACATGGTTACGGCAGACGTATGTTGCTGTTATTGGCAGCAGCTGCGGCACCCACACAAATTAACCCTAAAATACCCAACAACTCGCCCCTATAGTTTGAAATTATAATTCTTTTAATTCAGAGTTCAAAGTAGACACATTGAATCCAACGTTCGCAAGACGTGGCGGGGCCTAACTAGAAATGGGCGGATATAGCAAGAAATTAGCGGGAATAGCTAGAAATTGATCCCTCTATTCTTGTGGTCAATAAGATTGTCGCTACGGACAGGTTCTACTGTGCATGATAATCTCGCATCAATCGTATGCAGTGGCACATTAGCAGCATCAGATCAGTACATTTGCTGTTCTGCATTCAGAAACATAGTAAACATATTTAGCGAAATTTGCCAATACATTTCTAGTTAATAAATCGCAATTGTTTAACTCGAAACATGTACCTGACTGAATACGTTAGTCTCAGATATTGATATTTTGGACACATAATGAAGAAGTGGTGTTTATCTACAAGGCATCCTAACTCACAAGAAATTACATATAGCATATGTTGCCTCTCTAATTTGAGGTGATTAGCCGTTTCAATTTATAGAGCACGTGCACTCATTCGGAATTTTGCTAACACTGCGCTGTACTATCGATTATGACTATCATCCTGTAAATAGATTTCCATCGCAAACGTTCCTTTGAGAATTATATAAAAAGTCATATCTGCTATGACTGACATCATGTAATGATGCCGACCACAAGGCAACAAATATGTGTTGCAAATAGTATTTAATACTTTTTTAAAGCTGCATTATTATTCTTCAATCCATGATTATTCCAAAGCTCTATAAAGCGGATATTTTCCAATATTTCATAATACTTGTGACCCAGTTTGTGGGTATTCTTGAATTGTCGTTCTTATGCATTTCAATGTATGTTTTGTAAATCATGGATGTGTTCGGTATTTCTGGTTTTCAGGCTAAAGATAACAGTCATTGATTTTTGTTTAGGTCATCTTTGGCGGATATTTAATTATACACTTAGTCTTCCGAGCTTCCTGTACAGAACCATGACGACTAAATCTGGACTAAACGAGAAGAAAATGGGCTATCCAATGCCGCAGCATGACTATATTGAGGAGGGCGTGTTGACAAATATGGAAACATATGTAGGCCATAATTAAACGTATTTAAAGGGGAAGACAACCATAAAAGGACCAAAACACACTAAATGATGATTATGTATGATTTAAATAAAATAAAATATTTTATTTGCATTCTTTCGAAGTCCTAAATAGTAAATTTCGACACGGACATTCATGTTCTTCATTTTCCCATGAGAGTCATAGAGTGACGTCATCACGTGAACGAGTGTTGTGGTATGACATCATGAATAATATTTAGTTTTTAATCATTGAGAGCTTACAACAACTCATTGCTACACCATAATATCAGTCAGATGTAAGAAAAGCACAAGCGTGTGTTCAACTAAGACGCAAATCTGAGCTGTTATTGAACTACAGAACTTTATTAGACATACATACATGTGTATAAGGTGAAAGCACGCGTGTAGCAATCTGAATCTACGTGGTTATGGGACGGCAAAATTCATCATAACTTTGACCCGAATTTTAACAGTGATTGAGTTGCTGAAACTTAGCAAATTCTTTGTAATTCGTAAAACATGATAAATACCTTTTATTTTTGGATGCGTGTATTGAAATTTAATTCTCGTTTGTGATCGCCTTTAAAGATGCGCCATGCTATCTCTTAAAAGAACATCTAAGACACAAATTGACGACTTAAATTAGTAGCCTGTCGCATTGAAAACGCAACAATAAGAATTGACTATGCAACGATAAATAAACTTAACTTAATGGGATATTTACATGACATCGTTGTCGGAATAATACGTTAATTATTCTATAAGTTCACTAGCTTGAGATTCTGTAACAATAATAATAATGATTACTCAATAACATTTTCAGCGAGTTAAACACTGTCTCAAAATAGTGTCCTACATACCGTTACAGTGTATATGATGATTCACACATGCCCATCTCCTTGCTCCTGTGTACAGAGATGTTAGCGATGTCAGCATTGAAAAACCACAACGGACCTTTCCAGTTTTAGCTATGCCCCGCCCATCTCTAGCTAAACTCCACCCACACGTCGTTCATGTCGGGATCGATTGATCTCTGAACTCCCTGACTATTAATTTCCAGAAAATTTTACAGGTAAACTCCTGAATATTTTGAAACTAATTTGACCGGGTCATGCTGCTAACTGGCAACAGCGCCACAGTAAAATCAGTTTCAAAATATTTACAAGCATGGTTATTAAATGGTTGAGACATACAATTCGTACAACATATCGGACTAGTTAGAGTTAAAGACGGGCCTAATAGAATCATTTATCACATAATGATTATGACGTCATCCTGCACACCGCTTAGCGGATTATGACGTCATATAACGTCATCTTATCGATGGATACTCTGGAAAGCTGAATTGTGTTTTCAAAGTTGCCGAGTATTTTGGAAGTTTGACTTTCAAAGTCATTCAAATCGTTCCTGTCTCATGAAGAGCTATATTTAGCAGGAATTTTGATTACTTTGATTCCAATACAATAAAACATACATGCGAAATCCCTTTATGGTCCTCGAGTTAATTAGCCAATCAGCGAGAGCAATGTTGTTTTGGCGAAATTAAATGCTCCTCAGCATTCTGGCCGATTATCTCCTCTCTGTAGTATTGAATTGAATTGAACTGTATTACACTCAGATCAATTTTACATTGATACAAGTGGGGGGGGGGGGGGGGGGGGGGGTGGGCGGGAAAGATATTACACAAATATTTTACACCATAGACAGAGTTTATAAGTAATTAAAGTATCTTCTATTATTATTATTATTATTATTATTATTATTATTTAGTAAAAAACACCACCATCATCATCATCATCTTCATCCTCCACGTCGTCGTCATCGTCATCTTCATCTTTGTTCCTACCATTGCAATTGTCGTCCTCGTCGTTGCCTTCGTCGTCATTGTTCGTGTTGTTTCTACTGCTGTTGTCAGCGTCATTGTGATAGTTGTTGTCGTTGTCATTGTCATCGTTGTCATTGTCATCGTTGTTGTTGTTGTTGTTGTTGGTGTTGGTGTTGGTGTTGGTGTTGGTGTTGGTGTTGTTGGTGTCGTTGCAGCTGCTGTTGTTGTACACGGTGGCTAGGGAACTGTTCTAAGTTAATTCTGATCAAATTAAAGAGTTTGTTTAACACTTTGTGGTTTTTCGATCTGAAAGGTTTTGAAAATGTATCCTAGCTTGGCCGGGTATAGTAGTATTTTTGGAGTAGTTATTTTCCTTTATCTCTGATAAAGTTACACGTCAGGATATAATGATATTCATCACATATGTCATTTTGTGTGGATGTGGTACGTTTTCTATTCTCCCGTGTGGTCCCATCCCATCTTCCTGTCTCTATCTATTAATGTTCTGGATTGTGTTAATGCAATCCTGTTGCAATCCCCTAGTATAGATACATATTCGTCTGTGGCTAGCTGTGTTTTGAAAGCATTATATATTTTTCCGTTCCATGGGTTCTGCATTTCATTGTTCCGATGGTTATCTAAATTGGTCTTTTAGTACTCGGTGTATTTTATTTGATTCTAATTTAACGTTGTGTGCAGTTTGTGCAATCCAGAGATAACTATTTCCTGTTGAGTCTAAGATATTTTTAATATTCTCCAGCCACTTATACCGTGTGCTATCTTTGGTGTAGTTAGTTAGCATGTATTTGTAAATTAGTGCAGCTATTTTATTTTGTTTACCTGTGACAATTTTTAACCATTAAGTTAATATGCGGTGTTTACTTTCAAGTGTAATTGACATTTCCCCTGTTTCCCCATATATCATGTATTTAGGTGTGAAGCATTTGACTTTTAGTACATTTCGTAGAAAATAAAGTTTAACTTTTTCAAGTTGGTTGCCATTTTTTATACCAGTAACTTCACACCCGTATAGTAGTACTGGTTCAACCAGCTGGTGGAATAATTTTAGTTGGCAATCAATTATGATTACTCAATAACATTTTCAGCGAGTTAAACACTGTCTCAAAATAGTGTCCTACATACCGTTACAGTGTATATGATGATTCACACATGCCCATCTCCTTGCTCCTGTGTACAGAGATGTTAGTGATGTCAGCATTGAAAAACCACAACGGACCTTTCCAGTTTCCGGTAGATCAAGTTTGCTTGAATTTCTTAATAGTGCTTTGCATGCTTGCTCAGATATATGTTTTTGGGCCTTTAATAATCTGCCATTTTGAGAAAGTAAGATTCAGAGATATTTATCTTCGTCGCAGATATCTATTTCTTTATTATGCAGGTAGAGTTTAAGCTTATTATAATATCGTTTTGAGGCGCCGAATGTCGTAATTTTGGTTTTATCTATATTTCTTTTGGTTTCCATTAGTCTGTATATATATACTCCAAAGCTAATACTATAAAACAGGCCTCCTGATTACTTTGAAATTGTACTGAAAGTCAGTGTTTGCGATGGCACCAATACCTACATTCAGTAAACATGATATCACGAACTAATCAGTAGGTATCACAATGCTACATCCGGCAACAGTGACATTCAATCAAGTTGTTTACAAAGTAGCAGCGGTGCAGAGTAAAATTGTAATCAACATACGACGGCTCAAGTGCTTGAGTTGAAGTCTGAAGTGTCCATACTCCAAGTCCGACTAAACCTATTATTGTATGTTATACTAATAATAATAATAATAATAATAATAATAATAATAATAATAATAGACGATAATTTAATTACTTATAAAATCTGTCTATAGTGTAAAATATTCATTTAATATCTTTTACCGCATGTATCAATGTAACATTGATCTAAGTGTAATAAAGTTCAATTCAATGCATTACTACCGAGAGGAGATAATCGGCCAAAATGCTGAGGAGCGTTTAATTTCGTCAAAGCAACATTCCTCTCGCTGATCTGCTAATTAACTCGAGGACCGTAAATGGATTTCTCATGTATGTTTCTTGTATTGTATTCAAAGTAATCAAAATTCTTGCTAAATATGACTCTTCATGAGACAGGAACGATCTGAACGACTTTGAAAGTCAAACTTCCAAAATACTCGGCAACTTTGAAAACAGAATTCACCTTTCCAGAGTATCCATCGATAATCTGACGTTATATGACGTCATAATCAGCTAAGCGGTGTTCAGGATGACGTCATAATCATTATGTGATAAATGATTCCATCTTTAACTCTTACTAGTCCGATACGTTGTAAGATTTGTATGTCTCTACTATTTAATAATAGCGAGTCCTTAAGAATTGCTGGGCATGAAGGATTCAACAAAGGACCCTATGCTGAAAGATGGCTGTAATGATGGTATAGAAGCGTCATGTGGGATTTCATTGTGGTCGGATAACCCCTTAAAAGAATTAAATATCAATTGAAAAAAAGTAACATTTTGAGGGTTTGCCCACGGAGGGAGGGACTAACAAAGACTCGTAGAGACCCGCTCGGTGATCGCGGGTAATAAACACTAGATGATCAACAGGACCCCAAGTGCATAAAACGGACACCAGGCCTGTCGCCATTTATTTACAATGGAGATAGGACAGGCGTAGCCTTAAGCCCCTTTTATGCACTCAGGCCCTGTACGAAAAAACCTGCAACTGCATAAACTTTGATCGAACATCTGGACCAACTCTGTTTGCCTGGAATCTCTTGTTTCCGGATACGACCGGCAATCTTTGTTGCAGGCCAATAGCAATACCATTCCTGAAATACGTAAAATGAAACATTTGAATAATGGTAATAATCTGATTTTGATGTACAAATAAAAATATTACCATTATTCTGTTTACAAACTTCACCATACTAATATCAATATCATATTCTCACAGTTTGTAAATATAGTAATATTGCTTTATTTACAAACTGTGAGAATATGATATCATTTCTCCACAGTAGTCAAATTTTATACATTTTACTACACAATCAAGTTAACTGTGAGAATATGATATAGTTTCTTCACAGCAGAATTGCATTAGTTACGAACTGTATGTACTGTAAAGTTGCAAACTATATATATATACAATGAATACTTTGAAACAAGAATTCTGCGGAGTTAAATGTTTCGCCTATCGCTGCTTTTTCAGTGACCGCAACCTTTGACCTTGAGACCTTGATGTCATTATGATGTTTCTCAACTTTATCGTTAGACATATATCCAAGTTCAGCTTCAATAGGAGTAATCAATCATGATAAATAAGCTGACAAATCATGTTAAGAGGAAAAATTAAATGCTAAACGCAAAAACTTAACGTTGAAAAAAGAGTTTTGTATCAAGGTCAAAGTGACCTTGATCTTTGATCTCGTAATGGTGTTGGTGCTTCCTAACAGCATAGGCAACCATGTGCCCAAGTTTGGTCAGAATAGGCTTAAATAATCTTGAGATATAAGCCGAGAAGTTTTGCTAAACGCAAAAACTTAACGTTGAAAAAACAGAGTTGTTTATCAATGTCAAATTGACCTTGAGCTTTTACCATGTGTCCTAATTATCATTCATCTGCTTCGTAACAGTATGGGCAACCATGTGCCCAAGTTTGGTTGAAATAGGATTAAGCAATCTTAAGATATAAGCCGAGAACCTCCAGCCATGATGTTGGGACATTTTCAACAGTGTTTTCCTCCACAAAAGAAACTACTGCAAACTTCTTGGTCTCCATACTCATCTACTGAAAGTAATTGATAAAGTTGTTAAATATACTTTCATTCAACTCACACATAAGAACTGAATAGTGTTCTATGTTACACTTGCATACTGATAATATCGTTTACAGTGGCATGCCATACAACTACATGTAAGTACAAACTGTTCATATATTGTTACTAGACTGTAATCAACAATAGGCCCAATTAAGGGCATTGACGATCAAGTGGAACATTCTGAGAAGTGTTGGTCTTTATGCATCAAGAGACAGAATAGCGTGCAGATACTGTTCATGGTGGATAGCCAGACAGACAGATGGACAGCTCGATAGACGGACGGATGCTGGACAGAGGCTCGTCGCTATAGCTCTTCTGACTGACAAATCAGCTGAGCTAACAAGAGGCCCAAGGGTTTTGAAATTCACCTGACATGACAAATACATAAACCTATACGGCAAGGCATAATTTAGAATGTGATATTTGCATAGCATCTATTGCTATGCAGACTATAAATTGTATAGCTAGCGGCAAAAATGTATAGCAATCAACTCTTTCACCGATAAATTGTCTGTATCTCAATCTCAGAGCAAAGAAATAGGAAAGCTGTTTAATATTGACATTGTCAGTCATATTAATTTCAAAATATTCAACAAAATATGGTATGCGTTGTAAAAAATGTACTTTTCAGGGATTTGTTGGTAAAAGGGTTAATGATAGAACTTTGAAAATCAATGGCAATCGCGTTCAAATTTTGCATAGTAAATACAGTTATGCATGTTGCAGAATGTATAGCAACTGCATATGTCTAGCTTATGTGTAGCAATTTGAGATGCGATACCAGATAAATTAGGCCCTGTATGGATGGATGGATTGACAGAGAGATGGTCATCGCTATTGCTCAGTTGACCTATATTCTGTTAAAAGTTGAGCCACATCGGATCAGTAGTTTCTGAGATATCGGCGCAGACAGCCAGACAGACACACACCACACACACACCATAATTTGTATGAACTCAACACACTAATTCAACCAGCTACTTTATTTTTCAAACTGATAGCGTATAGATTTCAAATTTTTGGCTGGAGAACCCTGTACACCGTATTTAAGTTAGCTTTTCCACACACATCCCCACCCACCACCAACAGCCACTTTTAACCCTGTAAACCTCAAATTTGTTCAAGGAAATTAAAATGTTCTCAGACAATGCCAATCTGTAGGCCAACAGGTGATTATTTTTGAAAATTTACCACTGGAATGACTGACTCGGTTATCAAGTTAGTAATTTTTCAAAAACAGTCTTCTCTTCGTCTACAGATGGACCGTCGGCCCAGGGCTGTGGGACCTGGATGTAGGGCTACATGATGATTGATAATTGACATTTTAATTTTTGCTTAGTAAATGCTCATTTGTACGTTAAGAGGGATTAATAAAAATACTTTATTTGACTGCCCCACTCAATTTCATGGTTAAAAATACCTTCTCATGGCTTACAAATTGACAGTAGAAGCAATTTTGGTAAACATGACAATTGCCCCTTTTCATTAAGAAGATTTAAGTTTTTATCCCACAAATGCACATTTATACTTTGCAGATCAAGGGACAATTCTTTAAAATTTAAAACTGAAATGGCTGCCTGGCTTAAAAATGGAGGCAGGCATTACAGTGTTACAAACTGTAAAAACTCTCTTCTTGGTTAGCAAATATGTTAATCTTGATCAATACAAATGCTGGTTTTGGTCAGCCATCAGCGATGGCAGAGTTCATAACTACACACTTTGTTATATTTCATATGTTATGCTATGCTAGCAGACAAAACTATATTGATAAAATTAAAAAATATTTGAGAATAGATTTATAAAATTTAGTCAATATTTAGGCAAATTAATTCCAATTAGTAAATCTAATTCCAATTAATCCAATGTGCTAATTGAATTACTACAACCTCCAGCTACCACCAGTCCTGGTCATTATTAAATTGAATCATCATCTATATACAACCCTCTATCAGGAAATTGCATCCATAGATCTAATTTTTGGTATTTTCTAAGGGAAGGGTACATGACAAGATTTTCATACATGTACACCCCAGATCTACTCTGTTTCTATTTAAAAAGAATATTGATTTCCATTCTTGAGCATATTTTGGGCCATATGCGCAGCACATTTTTAATATGGAGAGAGTGATTTAACACTAGCAATGCTACCTAATTTCTCTGAACCAATTCATGGCATGACATTTGCAGATGCACACATCTGATTATCAATTGTTAAAAGATTTTGTAACACTTACATTGCTGAGAATGTTTGCATTTATTTGGATACGAAATACAATATGTTAATCTTCTATCTATACAGCTACTTTATGAAGCATATTTTATCAGTCACCCATCATTGAAATGATGCAATCACGTATTATATAATTTTGTTATTAATGTAGATTGTTACTGCAGAATTTGCAGTGGATGGCTGGTGTCCAGTTATCGCAACTCCATAGACATAATTTATACAACAGCAGTTGGTATCATGTCTTGGGGTGAAAGTTGTGGTTTCTGCTACTTTGTTTTTATTAGGCACAGCCAACTAAACCCGGTAAAATAATAAAAACTATGAAAATTCTACAATCAGTCCAGTATTTTATGTATAAATATGAATATTACAATACCCTTTGCAGCGGTAAATTGTATCTATTGTTGTTGACACATGTAGGTAATAAATCTTAGACATCCATATACTTTTTAACTCTTAAAGACATTTTATGTAGCTATGCATTTACCATTTCCCTGGAGAATTCCCCATGCCTTATTTTCAATAGTACCATCCAGGAAAACTGTTGAACATTTAAAAATTAGTTCTAGGCAACAACAGCTTCCAGGCAAATTAATTTCAAAATATTCAACAGATAAGTTTTATATTTTAAAGAATATACTTTTGTCAGGGAGTTGTTGTTGAAAGGGTTAATTAAACAGGAAAACTGTTGAATATTTTGAAATTAATTTAACTGGAAGCTGTTCTAGGCATGGCAGCTTCCAGTCAAATTAATCTCAAAATATTCAACAGATAAGTTTTATATTGTAAAGAATATACTTTGTCAGAGATTTGTTGGTGAAAGGGTTAATTAAATTATACACAATCAACCATGCATTTAACTAACTTTGAATAAGTGGTGAACATGGCTAATTGTATCTTCCTATTTTAATCAGTGGTGCAGTGCTACATGGCCAATTAACATAGTCTATCACCATAAGAGCTGGAGAAAACCGTCCCCAAGCCCCCACCCAGCTCACGTACCTCCAAATCAACACCAGCATCTCAAAATTGGACACACAGTTGGATATGATGTTAGATCTCATGTATAATTTAACTGACTTAGAAGCATAACAACACTGTTGCATATTTTGAATACAGGTGCTATTGGCCTCACCACCCCAGCCACCCACAGACATACACGATACAGACACTGAAAATATGTACACAGTCGCCGGCTCTCGCAGTCGTCTAGATGTAGAACATTCATACCACAGCTACCAGCATTAGAACACTTATTTATGCATCAACAGCACAAATATCGTGGCATTGACAATCCCATTGATCAAGTCATTTGATGAACGAATACTGGTTCCAACATGCTGTGCAAGCAATAGATATCCACTTCAAGGAAATAACATTGGAATTCGATTTAACAAACATATGTATACCAGCCCATCACAAAGCCATTCTGAAATTCTTCCAATACAGTTACCTATCTTTGGCATTGCCAGCATATCGACAAGAACAAATTATTTATTTCAATTATTGATAGATATGTCTCTGCTGGCCAAATCCGCATTTTGTGGTAGTATGAAGAGACACCAGTCTACAAATAGATAACCTCAGAAAATGAACACAGCAGCAATAAGATCGACTACAGCCTCCACAAGCAACCTAATGCTAGGCGCAACAGGTTGAAACCACAAATAGACACTAGCGTAGACAGGACTCGGATAGTGATGAACACAGAAAATGAAAACAACAGCAATAATACAAACAAAGGACTCTACAAATCAGAATGTATACAAATGCTAGGCGCAGCAGGGTGTAACCATGAGCGTAGGCGGCACACCGCAGCTGACGTGGGGAACACCCATCTGAACCACAGTATTTCCACAAAACAGCTATAATGTCTCAAATATAATGTCAATGGAAGATCCCTTGATTGAACTCAGCAAACCATACTACAGCAAAACACTGATGCAATAACAAGCCAATGGCTTATGACTCGTAAATTGATGATGATGATGATGTCTCAATATGGGATGAGTTGGCTTGGTACGAGTTGGTAGTGGTACATGATATCTAGAACTCAAAAGTATATATACTATACCAAAACGCAAGCCGATGACTCTAAAAGATTTCGAGCTTCGTTGCTTCTATAATCACAATCTAGATCAGATGTCGACGGATCATATATAGGTGCACAAATTTAGCAGATGGCAGGAAAGCGACATGCAGAGCTATAGCCACGTGCGGATTAGTTTCGGAGAATGCATGCGCCTTATTTTATATTTTATTACAACTATACCGGTAACTGCAAAGTGAATCTGTAAAACAATATTTAATTTATTTCAATCAGGAGCTTTATTATGGCTTTATTTTGGTTATGGCTGTTGCCTACTACCTAAAGTAAGATATGTACGAAACTATCTGTTAATGATACAAATATAAATATCAACATTTAAGCGGGTCGAGCCGACCTTTCTGTGAATGGTCTATAAAGGTATTTTTAGAGTATTTTCATGTGATCATTGGCAAACAACAATTTAAAGAAAAGTGGTCATACACATGTGAATGTTTCCAGCACATACTTATATAAACAATTCATACATTTTTATGAGTTTTTCGGGGTTTGAGAGAAGAACACTAGAATGTTAGAAGAACTTTAGAAGAATGTTCTTAACCAACGTTATGAGCTAACACTTAAATAACCCTCAGGGAATGTTCGGGAAACGTTCTGTGTTTGCTGGGTAGGCAGTGGTCGAGGTGGCTAGCGAGGCTTTCACTGCCGTCCGCACGCATATAGGTCAACTTAAATAGCATATACTGTTGAATATTTTGAACATAATTGTGTTGGATTTCAACCCAAATTGTGTTCAAAATATTCAACATAATGTTTCCTGTATCATGTTCATATGGTTCTAACTAACATGTTTGTGTTTTTGCTTTGGAAGCATTTACACTTATTTATTAGCTGCACTGTAAATAAAGATGCTATGCTAGAGACCTCTGAACATCTGTCAGTTCACCTACCTATTTAAAATGTGTTCATCCGCTACTGTTTTGCTTTTTCATAACATTGAAATATGAGTGTATGCTACTTCCATACATGGAAGAAGTTGGTTTTAAAACGATATAGTGCATATGGTTGTCACAGGCGTGACGCCCCCCCCCCCCACCCCCACCACCCCCCCCCCCCCACACACACACACACATACACACACACACACACACACACACACACACACACACACACACACCAACGTACGTGTTGACCCATACATGCCTCTAGATTATTATTATTATTATTATTATTATTATTATTATTATTATTATTATTATACAAACACATTGCCAAAAGCTTATAGGTAAGCAATTACATTCTAATCAGTAATCACAGGGAATTTCACATAGAACACACTGACACACGTATTGTACATTCGTAATCTGCAAAAAAGGTTGTAGCTGCACTCTGTAGCCTATACATTTAGATATGAATAATAGTAGAATTATAGCCATCGTCAACCTCTCCCACCCACCTCGATTATCACGCTTACATCCATCCATCCCAGATATTACAGAGTACACCAAGTACTTTCAAGAACGGTAACGGATGCGCAATTAGGCCTACTAGACTACAGAGTATTTGTCACATGCATGGAAATATTGCCGATTTTCGTAGTTATGGGCATATTATTATGCGAATATAGCTATCCATGAAACCATTAAAAATGAGTAAATATCATTACAAAATCTTAAAAATCATGATTTTTTTTATTTCTTGAAGACTTAGCTTCAACCTGACATAATTTATGTTATGGTAGGTGAAGTCTATCCTGTTAAGAGCGTTTTAAAGTATGTGAACTTTGTACTACAGACAAAGAAATATTGACCCAGCTCACAGCGCCGTCCCCAGCATGACGTAACAGCGAGTCGTGATGTGATTCAGATTGAGGTATCATTTAATCTCGCTATTTGGGCTGCCTAACATATTTTTCTCACTCTAGAGTGACGCTAATGTGTTTAAATAGTGCAGTAGACCATTAAATTAATTAAAACTCGTTATCGACCGCAAGTCCTCACAATACCTTTAAAATTAAGGCACTGACATATCAATGACTCTGGCGAAGGTCAGAGCCATAGATCACACTGTGATTTTAACCATGTAATCCTCAAATTTGTTCGAAAACACGTTCTCATAGAAAGTTTCCTTTGTGCAGCAAAGGAAAGTTCTTGTTGAAAATGTATCACTGAAATAACTGGCTCGGTTATTCAGCCAGTCATTCCAATGGTAAATTTGCTAAAAAATAGGTTTATCTTGTTGTGCGAATGGCCATTTCTCAAGACCACTGCACTGCACAAGTAATTTTTGGCTGGTTTGAGTGATAATGAGTTAAATGTCCATACGATTTTTGTTTTAATTTTAATGTCCAGGTCATGGAAGCTGTCTGTGCTCCATGGAAACAGTTGTGGATTTCACTGCCATACTTTTCCAAGAAAAGTATTTCAGTGTGAATGTGCTACATCCACTGATTTCCCTCCTAGATGGTGACTTGTGGGGCATTAGTTCAGATGAACACGTGTAGCTTGACAAGCCACATGAAAGAGACTATCAAAACTAAAATATGTGAAGGGCTAATTTGTGTACTTAATTTTTTACATCTAGCTATGTGTCATAAATTTAACTTTTACAATTTTGATTTGTAATTGTTAGAGAATTAAGTGTTTATATGACATCTTTTGTTGTCTCGTCTTTCAGTAATAATTTTATAATTTAATGATTTGACATGTAATTTGCTGTTGCTTTAACTAACAACAGGTTGTAGCAATATTCTTTTTTGAAACATATGTAGCAGCTGCCATTTCCGACAATTACACGTTCCTAAATATCTGCAATTGACTATAGCTACTTAGTCTGATTTGTCAATACACTGCGATCTAGAGAGATCTTTTGCTCAACAGAAATTTCAAAATTATTATATTGTAATTTTAGCCTTAAGATTTAAGTTCTGACTTATCTTTCAAAGATTTAAATGAATTAACTCTTGGCGACACATTGAGGAATATGTATTTGCAGGTCAAGACGAGTTTTCTTTTATGGATTCACACTGGCTATCATTTTCGAAAGATGTACATACGTCAGTCATTCCAATAGTAAATTTCAAAATAGCCTTCTTGGCTGGCAAATTGGCATTCTCTAAGCGAAAATTAAATTTTGACGAGTAAATGGTTAACAAGGGTTTCTACCTCCAAAACAGCCAATTATATACATATCATTCCTTGGTCCTCTTGTTTGTAATTTATCCATGGCAATTACGGCTAAATTATTTATAATATCTGGTGTTCTTGAGACTTCCCTGAATTTCCAACAGTTGATTATTATCTCACCTGGCCTGAAAGGCCAAGTGAGCTTATGCCGTGGTGACCATCTGTCGTCCGCCCATCGTCTGTTGTTCATCGTCTGCCAACTTTTGCTTTAAAACACTACTCCTCCTTAACTAATAGAATCTTAACTAAATTGTGGTCAAAGGGTGTTATTGTGCTCAGATCCGGAATTTGGAATTTTGATTCAGACATTTTTTGGAAATTGTTAAATTGCTTCTTCTCCTTAACCGTTTGACCAATTTCAATCAAATTTGGGTGAAAGGATCCAATGGGCGTAAATATTTTGGGTGAAAAACTTAGATTTTATTAAAAATTTACCGGAAATTGTCAAATTGCTTCTTCTCCTTAGAATGTTGACCGATTTCAACCAAATTGGGCAGATAGAATCCTATGGTCATATGCTCTAGAGCTTCCATTCAGAATTTTGTTGCATAAATATTTTGAGTGCAAATCCTAGATTTTATTTAAAAGTTACCGGAAATTGTCAAATTGCTTCTTCTCCTTATCCGTTTAACTGATTTCAATCAAATTTGGCTGAAAGGATCCTATCGTCATACGTTATAGAACTAGCATTCAGAATTTTGATTTGTAAATATTTTGGGTGAAAACTTAGATTTTATTACAAATTTACCGGAAATTGTCAAATTGCTTCTTCTTACCATTTTGCCCAATTTGAGCCAAATTGTGCTGAAAGAATCCTATGGCCATAGGCTCTAGTTAGGAATTCCTTTAATTTTCTCAGAAACCACTCGGCTGATTAATTTAAACCTTAAACAAAGAAACATTCATCTAGTGTATGCACTCACCCAACGTTGTTTAAAAGAATCAGTCAATTGGTATGGATGCTAAAATCACTTCTCCTCCAGCGCCATTCGAGATATCATTCGCAAGCATTGTAAACATGATTAGAGATTAATTGTGCATTCAACTTCACTCAAGGGAAATTGAGCTTTTGTTAATTAGTTGATGTATTTTAACAGTGAATATAGTGTCATGTAGGTTTTGGTTTTTGCATACTGAATAGGAATGTGACTCATTAGCAGCTAAATTTGGTGGAGAATATATAAATATTGGCTTGTTGGATGTCCATTTACCAGCCAAGAGATAACTATTCTTTTATTTATCACCGGAATGACTTCAAATTGACATTCTTCAAGACCCCTGTAGATGCCAAGTTTGGCTGTCTTCATCGTGATAGTGTTAACAATTCGATTAGTCATGCGGGTGTAGAAACCATTTAAAGTTCTTGTAGTGTGTTCCTTCATTTATGACATTTGTTCCAGATTAAATTTTCATATTTTTCATATTTTTGGTGCAAATACAGATTTTTACAAGCGGGCCCAAACACTATTTTACAAGCAGGTTCATTTACTGATTCTGCAAGTGGGCCTTAAAATTATGATGATATTTGAATTAGCTGAAAGAAATGCTAATTGGCTTTAAAATGCATGAGTCAATGTAATGGTTTGTCTTAATCACTGGGGTGTATACCAACTTACCTGTGTTATTCATTAATTAGTTCATTAATTAGCAAAATATCTATATGACTTAATTAGTATTATTAACTCATCTGGCCTGAAAGGCCAAGTGAGCTTATGTCATGATGGTCATCCATTGTCCATCCATCATCTGTCTGTCTGATCGTCCATAAAATCGTTTCTTTTCCTTAACTGTTTGACCGATTTCAACCAAATTTGGCTGGAAGGTTCCTAAGCCTGGCACCCTCCAGACGTCTTTTTCAGAATTTTGATTTATCGATTCTTTGGGTGAAGATCTGAGATTTTATGACAAATCTACCGGAATTGGTCAAAATTTAACTCCTCCTTAGCTGCTTGACATATTTCAACCAAATTTTACTCGATGCATTCTATGGTTGTAGGCTCTAGAAGATCTTTTCAGAATTTTGATTGATCAATTTTTGGGGTGAAAATCTGAGATTTTATGAAAAGTCTACCGGAAATGGTCGAAATGCTAATCCTCCTTAGCTGCTTGACATATATCTCAACCAAATTTGCCTAGATGCATTCATGGTAGGCTCTACAACTTCTTTTCAGAATTTTGATTGATCAATTTTTTTAGGTGAAAATCTGAGATTTTATGAAAAGTCTACCGGAAATGATCAAACTGCTATTCTTCCTTAGCTGCTTGACATATTTCAACCAAATGTGAGTAAATGGATTCTATGGTCGTAGGCTCTAGAACCTCTTTAGAATTTTGATTGATTGAATTATGGGGTGAACATCTTCGGAAATGGTAAAAATGCTACTACTTAGCTTTCTGACACATTTCAACAAAATTTGACTAGATGAATGGTTGTAGGCTCCAGAATATATATTTACAATTTTGATTGACTAATTTTTTGGGTGAAAATCTTAGGTTTTGTAACAAAAATCCCGGAAATTGTCAAAATGCTACTCTTCATTAACTGCCTAGTGGATTTCCACCTAGTGTGGCTAGAAGGACCCTATAGGTGTGTGCAGGTTTCAGAACTTGTAAACAGAATTTTGATGGGTACATTTTTTAATGAAAATTTACCGGATATTGATTTAAATGCTACTCATTAACTGATTGGCCGATTTCATTCAGACTTGGATGAAAGGACCCTATGGCGGCAGGCTTCAAATCTAGTATGCAGATTTTTGATTGGCCAATTTTTGGGTAGCCATCTTGGATTTTCACAAATTATCCTTCATGTCTTTAAATGCAAATGGTTCAAATGCTAATGGTCCAGGTGAGCACCACAGGCCCTTGGGCCTCTTGTCTATTCCACCATAGCCATCCACAATAGTAAGATCCATTTCTAGCTTTGTCCCGCCAATTTTTAGGTAGGCTCAGCGTGGTGCCCACGCTTTGTGTGTGTTCGGATCGATTTATATAATTAGAACCCTGCATTCTAGGAATCCCCAAAATCAAGGTAACTATGCAGGTAAGCTCTTGAATATTTTAAAACTAATTTGACTAGTTTGATTTGCCCAGTCAAGTTAGAGACTGTTTATTAAATAGTTCATATACATACAATTCGTACACTTGACGGACCATTAAGTATTCACAATGGACTTAGATACGTCATTCATTACATATTTTTATTGTGATCTCAGCCTACATGTACATGCAAGATGATAATGATTATGAGATTGGATTCATCCATTGCATGTTTGGAAGGTGTTGAATGTTCCAAAAATGATTTGAGTTATTATTAGCTCACCTGGCCAGAATGGCCAAGTGAGCTTATTCAAAGAGGACCATCCGGCATCCTGCTACCAGGCGTCTGTCAACTTTTTCTTTAAATGACTTCTCAAAAACTGCACAGCCGATTTCAATTATATCTGGGAGGAAGCATCCTTAGGGCATGTAGGTCCAAGTTTGTTCAAATGAAGCCAATCAGCCAACTGGGCCGACAGCAATCTTTGATTTTATCTGATTTTTATAAACTTATTTAAAATCTCTGAAATCGCTTGGGGAATCGATTCAGAATTCATGAAACATCATCTAGGGCAAGAGGTAAACCACATTTTTTAGGAGACCCTGATTGAGCAAGTGGTTCGGCGACCTTCGTGGATAGCCTAGTTTTCGTGAACACAACTTTGCTGAAGGAATTGTGCTGAAATTTGGGAAATATAATTAGGGAGTAATGGTCATCAGTTTGTTCAGGAGAAGTTAATATGTAGAAAAACATGGGCGCTGTGAAACAATCAATATGTAGCATGTTTGGCAGTCTTTCTAGGGTTTTTTGGGGGAGGGGGGTTTTATGCAGAAAATGGTTTTATACAGGTTTTTGGGTACGATAATTTCAAAATTGCCACTTGAAACCGTCGGATAAACGGTTTTGTGGCCACATTGGATAATTTTCCCGCTGAAAACCCCCATGCTAAAGCAATAGGAGATTAAAAATGTCTTCTCGAGAATTGTTGGTCCGATTTAAATTATATTTGGCAGAAAACACCCTTAGGGAATAGAGATCCAAGTTTGTTCAAATGAAGACGATCATCCAATTTGGCCATCTTGGATTTTGTCCAATTTTTATAAACGTCTTTCAAAATCTTCCCCGATACTGCTTTGCGAATTGATTCTAAACCCATGAAATGCCATCTAGGGCAGACGCTGAAGTTTTTTCAAGGGAACTTGATTGGCCAAATGCTTTGGCGGCCATCTTGGATGACATACTTTTTGCAAAAATTACTTCTCCAGAACCATTAAATGGATCGGGCCGAAATTTGGGAGATATGATTAGTGAATACAGTCATTTAAGGTTTATTCAAAGGAAGTTGATACCTAAAGAAACATGGCCGCTGTCTTTATGGTACACGTATGGTCAACTTCTTAGAGTTTTTCAAAAGCCTTTTGATTCTACTTATAGACTTTTTAGTTGAAATGCCTATGTTCCAGGTGAGCGATACAGGCCCCGTCGGCCTCTTGTTTGTTCAATGCCCTAAAGGTGATTTAATTTAAATCAGTCCAGTAGTTGTTGAGAAGAATTCGTTCAAAGGAAGAAGTTGATGGTGGGATAACTGATGGACAAATGGCCCAAATAAATGTAAATAATGAAATTTTAGATGAATAACAATAATAATTGAAGCATTGGAGTGAACAACAACAAATCAAAAACCATATTTTCTGGAAATGCTACAAATTAAAAAATATTCTTGATTCAGACACAATTCAATGAGAGGGGCACAGATATCATGGCTCAAAATTCTACATGACATTTGACACTCCGCCACAATTTGACATCCTATTGTCGGCAAGGGGACACAATCACCACACACATATGTTAAGGAGAGCATTTCATATCTCATGACCATCGCTGGTTTTTTGTTCCACCTGCCGTTCAGTAAACAAGTGGCCCAAATATCCTGCTTCAAAATTGCGCAGGATATTTGGACTTCCCCCATATTGTCAATCAATTGTCACTAAAATAATAAAATCCAAATTAATAAAAATCCCCCGTCATAACAGAGATATATTAGGGAGAGAATTCCACATCCCAGACCTATCCATGCTATTCTGTTTCCGATGCCATTCAATACAGGCTGAATGCTCAAAATTTTCAATGCTATTTGGGCTCAATCCACGCTCACCCTCCCCGCTAAATCATACAGAGAGGTTAGAGAAGATGTCATATCCTATGCTCATCCATGCTAATCTGTTTCCCGTACCATTCAAAGTTACTCAGGGTATTTAGACCCCTCCCCCAATTTGACACCCTCTTGCCATTAAGGTGACACAATCATACCGAGTGGAGGTAGTGAGAGCATTTCATATGCTGTCAAAACAGATTCAGCGCGCAGACTTGCTTGCAACTGTACCTTCTAGTTATTATCATTATTAATATTATTATTATTATTATTATTATTATTATTATTATTATTTTTATTATTATAAATTATTATTATTATTATTATTATTATTATTAGTAGTAGTAGTAGTAGTAGTAGTAGTAGTAGTAGTAGTAGTAGTAATAATAGTAGTAGTAGTAGTATTAATAGTAGTAGTAGTAGTAGTAGTAGTAGTAGTAGTAGTAGTAGTCGTCGTCGTAGTAGTAGTAGTAGTAGTAGTAGTAGTAGTAGTAGAAGTAGTAGTAGTAGTAGCAGTAGTAGTAGTAGTAGTAGTAGTAGTAGTAGTAGTAGTAGTAGTAGTAGTAGTAAATTTGGTGGAGGTAAATCAAATTTGGTATTTGTGTTACCCATATGATTGCGGACGGCAAATCCACATTTACATTTGGCTCCCCTGTGAGACCTCCCCAGGGTGGGGCTGGTGGCAGAGCGGAGGTGGGCTGGAGGGCAGAAAATCAAGGTTGGTGGAATTCACCCAAAGTTAGTAGGTTATCTACCCGTATGATTGGGGATTGTTTAAACAATGTTTAACATAAGCTCGCCCATGTGCGTGCGTGCGTGCGTGCGTGCGTGCGTGCGTGCGTGCGTGCGTGCGTGCGTGCGTGCGTGCGTGCGTGCGTGCGTGCGTGCGTGCGTGCGTGCGTGTGATACGGTGAGTTATGGTGATGTGTAGCGGAATGGCAATGTTCTTAGAATTCAACAAAGTTTGGTATGCGAGTTAGTCATATTATGATTGCGTGTTTTTTTGTAATATTTGCCCTAGAGCTCCGCTCGTAGTGTTGGATGGGAGCGAGTGGGGCGTGTGGTGGTGGGGCAGCGAAGAGACCGTCAAAGATGGCGGAATTCAAGCAAATTGTTTAGATGAGATACACATATGTGAGCGGACACTGAGACTACTTTACATTAGGCTCTGCACCGTGTGGTATTGTGGGTGTGGGGTGTGACCGTGAGGGCGACGTTGCAAAAGTTGGTGAAACTGTAGGGATTTGTGATGGTGTATCATCGATTAAGCATTCTAGTTTATTAAATTGTTACGGTCATTCATGTGCTCTGCTGCGGAAGTTGATCCCTTTGGCCGTGATTTCGAGGCTTCAAAATATGTCATTATCTAAATTAATTAATACATGTAAAATCGCATTGGGTCACTGAATTAAGCTGTCTACGCTTGTCCAGATAACAAAGGTTTTAAAATGGACCCTCCCAGTTATAGCTATGCCGCGTTCATCTCCAGCTAAGCTCCACCCACACATCGCCCGTGTTGGGATCGATCGATCTCTGAACTCCTTGACTCTCAATTTCCAGAAACCTATACACGTAAGCTGTTAAATGTTTTGGTAGATTATTTTCAGCAGAATATGCATTAAATTGTAAAGATATACAATTTGTACACCGTGTCGAAATATTAAGCGTTAAAGACGGCCTATATCGGATCATTCATGACGTCATGATTATGACCGTCATCTTACCCGTCGCATAGCTGATTATTCCATCACATTACGTCATATGATAGATGGATAACCGTGAAAATATCCATTATTTCAATTATTTCTGAACTGGGCCGTAGGAAATGAGCTGGTTATGCTGGCCCTGACTTAAGCGTATGACGGATATACCGCCATATGCAGTGATGTATAAGGGTGGTGTAGGGCGTGTGGGTGAGGTGGGGGTGGGGGTCTTACAAACCATCCTTTTAGCGCCCCCTACTATCCTACAATGCTGGACATGATTTTAATCCGTGCATAGAAACATGATCATTTTGTACGAGAATTCCGTAATTGTATATCACATCACCAACTTCATGGCTGTCTACCAGAACAAAATCCGTCACATAACTTTCATTTTTTTCTGAGAAAATATAATTAAAATATATCAATATATGTTCTATATAATAAAATCAAACTAACAACAACAAAACAACAATAACAAAAACAAGAACAACAACAACAACAACAACAACAGCAATGGTAAAATATCTGATATCTTTACGCTCGTACCTATTTCATTAAAACAATAAAAGGTGTGGGTGTGTGTTTATTAATTCAAGGAATTCGTTCAGATTTTCCTAAGATTCTTTGTCGGATTAAGAGCAATGTTGTAGCATCCTAGGATATATATATACATCCATATATATATATATTGTTCGTACGAACGTACGCGCGTACCACACTGGTATCACCGCCACCATCATCTAAATTGTGTGTGTGCGTGCGTGCGCGTGCGTGTGCGCATGCGTGCGTGCGTGCGTGCGTGCGTGCGAGTGTGTGTGTGTGTATGTGTGGGTGCGTGCGTGCGAGTGTGCGTGTGTGCGTGTGTGTGTGTGCGCGCGCATGTGCATGCGTGTGAGCGCGAGTGCGTGCTTAATTTGTAATGTTTATCTATATGTATGTGTGTATGTTTATATGTGTGTATATATAGGTATGTATTTTTATTCTGTTGACGCACTGGCAATGCGCGGGGTCAATTTCCACATGCTAACCAGCGGACAGTCATGCACCCATTAGTTTAATTTGTTGATCACCATCTCCCCGGTCAGGGATCGAACCGCCATACTGCAAATCCGCATGGCATTAGCAAACCAGACATCTTTCCCCTGGACCACCGCGCCAAGATGAGAATTTTGGGTTAGCAGACCAGCTTTCATATGCCTGAAATACTGACACGCTGACGAATCATATGGGACTATCTGTGGATGCGCTAGGCACCAGTCAATTGCAGACGTATAAGCCTATAGTACTCTGACTCCATCACAGCTCTGGTAGTATATCTATTTTTATTTTATTGACGCACTGGCAATGCGTGGCTTAAATTCCCACATGCCAAACAGCCGACAATCATGCACCCATTAGTTTAATTTGTTGATCACCATCTCCCCGGTCGGGGATCGAACCGCCTTACTGCAACTCTGCATGACATCAGCAAGCTAGACATCTTTCCCCTGGACCACCGCGCCAAGATAAGAATCATGGGTTAGCAAACCAGCTTTCACATGTCTGATATACTGACACTCTGACGATTCATATGGGACTATCTGTAGGTGCACCTGCCACTATTCAATCCTATGGTTTTTACTGCAACTCCACATGGCATCAGCAACCAGACATCTTTCCCCTGGACGACCGCGCCAAGATACAAATCTTGGGTTGGCAGAGCAGCTTTCACATGTCTGATATACTGACACTCTGACGATTCATATGGAACTATCTGTGAATGCACCTGCCAATATTCAATCTTAGACTATTAAGCCTATTGTACTCTAACTCCATCACGGCTCTGGCAGTAAATGTATTTTTGTTTTATTGATGCACTGGCAACGCACGGCTTCAATTTCCACATGCTAACCAGCTGACACTCAAGCACCCATTAGATTAATTTGTTGATCACCATCTCCCTAGCCAGGTATTGAACCGCCATGCTGCAACTCCGCATGGCATCAGCAACTAGGCATCTTTCCCCTGGAGCACCGCACCAAGATAAGAATCTTTGGTTAGCAGACCACCTTTCACATGTCTGATATAATGATACTCTGATGATTCATATGGGACTCTCTGTGGATGCACCTGCCACTATCCTAGGATTTTAAGCCTATTGTACTTTGATTCTATCACGGCTCTGGTAGTATATGTATTTTTATTTTATTGACGCACTGGCAACACGTGGCTTCAATTTCCACATGCTAACTAGCTGACAGTCATGTACTTATTAGTTTAATTTGTTGATCACCATCTCCCCGGTCGGGGAACAAACCGCCATTCTGCAACTCCGCATGGCATCAGCAATCAGATATATTTTCCCTGGACCACTGCACCAAGATAAAAATCCTGGGTTGGCAGACCAGCTTTCACATGTCTGCTATACTGACACTCTGATGCTGCATATGGGACTATCTGTGGATGCACCTCCCGCTATTCAATCATAGGCTTTTAAGCATATTGTACTCTGCCTCCATCACGGCTCTGGCAGTATATATATTTTTATTTTATTGACGCCACTGGCAACGCACGGCTTCAATTTCAACATGCTAACCAGCCGACAGTCATGCACCCATTAGTTTAATTTGTTATACACCATATCCACAGTCTGGGATCGCACCATCATACTGCAACTCTGCATGGCATCAGCAGCCAGATATCTTTCGCCTGGACCACCACGCCAAGATAAGAATCTTGTGTTAGAAGGCCAGCTTTCACATGTCTGATATACTGACAGTCTGACGATTCATATATGATTATCTGTGGATGCACCTGCCACTATTTAATCCTAGGCTTTAAAGCCTATTGTACTCTGACTCCATCACGGCTCTGGCAGTATATGTATTTTTTTTTTATTGATGCACTGGGAACGCACGGCTTCAATGTCCACAAGCTAACCTGACGACAGTCATGCACCCATTAGTTTAATTTGTTGATCACCTTCTCCCCGGCCAGGGATCGAACTGCCATACTGCAACTCTGCATGGCATCAGCAACCAAACATCTTTCCACTGGACCACTGCACCATTTTAGTCGCCTCTGTCATCATTGCGCCTAGATAAAGATTCTAATGGCCAAATGTGTGCGTGCGTGCGTGCGTGCGTGCGTGCGTGCGTGCGTGCGTGCGTGCGTGCGTGCGTGCGTGCGTGCGTGCGTGCGTGCGTGCGTGCGTGGGTGGGTGGGTGTGTATGTGTGTGTGATACGGTGAGTTATGGTGATGTGTAGCGGAATGGCAATGTTCTTAGAATTCAACAAAGTTTGGTATGCGAGTTAGTCATATTATGATTGCGTGTTTTTTGTAATATTTGCCCTAAAGCTCCGCTCGTAGTGTTGGATGGGAGCGAGTGGGGCGTGTGGTGGTGGGGCGGCGAAGAGACCGTCAAAGATGGCGGAATTCAAGCAAATTGTTTAGATGAGATACAGATATGTGAGCGGACACTGAGACGACTTTACATTCGGCTCTGTACCGTGCCGTGTTGTGGGTGTGAGGTGTGACCGTGAGGGCGACGTTGCAAAAGTTGGTGAAACTGTAGGGATTTGTGATGGTGTGTCATCGATTAAGCATTCTAGTTTATTAAATTGTTACGGTCATTCGTGTGCTCTGCTGCGGAAGTTGATCCCTTTGGCCGTGATGTCGAGGCTTCAAAATATGTCATTATCTAAATTAATTAATACATGTAAAATCGCATTGGGTCACTGAATTAAGCTGTCTACGCTTGTCCAGATAACAAAGGTTTTAAAATGGACCCTCCCAGTTACAGCTATGCCGCGTCCATCTCCAGCTAAGCTCCACCCACACCTCGCCCGTGTTGGGATCGATCGATCTCTGAACTCCTTGACTCTCAATTTCCAGAAACCTATACACGTAAGCTGTTAAATGTTTTGGTAGATTATTTTCAGCAGAATATGTATTAAATTGTAAATTTGTACACCGTGTCGGAATATTAAGCGTTAAAGACGGCCTATATCGGATCATTCATGACGTCATGATTATGGCCGTCATCTTACCCGTCGCATAGCTGATTATTCCATCATATTACGTCATATGATAGATGGATAACCGTGGAAATATCCATTATTTCAATTTTTTCTGAACTGGGCCGTAGGAAATGAGCTGGTTACGCTGGCCCTGACTTAAGCGTATGACGGATACACCGCCATATGCAGTGATGTATACGGGTGGTGTAGGGCGCGTGGGTGAGGTGGGGGGGGGGGGGGGCGGGTCTTACAAACCATCCTTTTAGCGCCCCCTACTGTCCTACAATGCTGGAAATGATTTTAATCCGTGCATAGAAACATGATCATTTTGTACGAGAATTCAGTAATTGTATATCACATCACCAACATCATGGCTGTCTACCAGAACAAAATCCCTCACATAACTTTCATTTTTTTCTGAGAAAATATAATTAGAATATATCAATATCTGGTCTATATAATAAAATCATATATGACTATCTGTGGATGCACCTGCCACTATTCAATCCTAGGCTTTAAAGCCTATTGTACTCTGACTCCATCACGGCTCTGGCAGTATATGTATTTTTATTTTATTGATACACTGGGAACGCGCGGCTTCAATGTCCACAAGCTAACCTGACGACAGTCATGCACCCATTAGTTTAATTTGTTGATCACCTTCTCCCCGGCCAGGGCTCGAACTGCCATACTGCAACTCTGCATGGCATCAGCAACCAAACATCTTTCCACTGGACCACTGCGCCATTTTAGTCGCCTTTGTCATCATTGCGCCTTGTTAAAGATTCTAATCGCCAAATTTCGCTGGCATATAGCAACATATGTTTAGTGCAGTTTCCTGAATCTTCACATTTAATATCGGGCAACATTATGTTTATCTGACATGAATGCTCTCATGATAAGAAAGATGGCCCTAAATACTTTACTGGATACCAAATCATCAATGTACAATAACGTATCGTGTGTAAACAACGCCTCAAAGCGCTGAAATTGCTACGTTATCAATAAACCCTTTAACCCCATGTGTGTCAACTTAACGGTGCAATCGTCAACTAGGCCAAACCCTGTATCTACAGAGCTCTTGAGTAATGCTCATTTGCAGGCCAAGTGAAGACTATTTTTTTTAACATACCAATGGAATGACTGGTTACCGAGCCACTCATTCCAGTGGTAAATCTTCAAAAAATAGTCTTCGCTTGACCTGCAAATGGACACTGGCTAAGCAAAAATGTAGAGTTTCTATACCAGTAACCCTTTAATGGCCTGTCCTGATGAAACGACATGCACAGGTCTTGAGAAAGTTCCATTTGGTGGTGAATATAAAGCAATATTTTTGTAAATTAAACCATATTCTTCATTTTATTTAAATGTTTCAAACATTAAATGGTTAAATGGTATACGTAACATACAGACCGCTTTGAGGCGCTGTTGACGCAACAGGGCTTATTTTGTCAAGACTTTACAAGAAAATTGAATTTGTGCTCAGTGAATGGTCATTTGCGGGCCAAGAGAAGCCTGTTTTTGGTCAATTTACCACTGAAATTTAGGAAAATTGTTTTCATGATGTGTTTTTCGCCGGTTTAACGATTAAAGGGTTGATGGTCATGAAAATGACAAATCCGGCCCAATCAGTGTCCATATGTCAGCCAAGATAAGAATATATTTTTGAAAGTTTATCACTGGGAAGCCTGGCTTGGTTACCAGGCCAGTCATTCCTTTGGTAGATTTTCAAGAGTAATCTTCTCATGGCCTGCAAATTACAAATGGACATTCCTGTACAGTACGACTTTAGTCGACGTGACGATTAAAGTTGACACAATAATATTCGATCATAATGGTTCAATGAAGCAGATGAAATGCATAGGATGATGATATGTCAATATGCAGGCCAATGTGTGTCTTATTGACGAAGAAAAATGACAAAACAAATCGGGCTGGTTATTATAATGATGCATTTTGCATGATAATATCAACAACCGTTCTTTCAAAGACGACCTCCCAAAGTGACTGATAATCCACTCAACCACACGGATGTTGATTTAAAAAATGTGTGCAATTCGATCCAAGACTTGAGCGAGTTACATACTCAGCGCACTTCTTTAGGAGAATGTCGTTAACAGCGTACCATAATAACACAACGTATTCTGGAGTGTGGGTTGTCTCAGAAAACACAAGTTATGAATTTCTCCTTCAGCTTTCAGCAGAAGAATTGGTACCAGTGCGACCTAGGCAGCAATTGTATGCAGTCAAATTGGTTTCAAAATATTCAAATATTCAACAGCTTACTGTTATAGGTTTTCTGAAAATTGAGATTCCGCGAGTGTAGGGATCGATTCATCACAACACTGGTAAAGTGTGGGTGGAGCTTAACTAGAGCTGGGTGGGGCATAGGCATGTTCGATTATCTATATCAAAATAAAAATAAAACTAGTATGTCATTTCGTGAAAAAATAAACAAAATGGACTTTATAGTAAATTCACAAATTTTCAATCCACATTTTCATATATTCTGCAGAGTGTTTTTTGTAATTAATATGACTTAAAGCCGTTTATCCACTCGCAGTCAAATGATTTTCAAAATATTCAGGATGTCCAATGCTCGAAAATAGGGGCCATCGTAGCTATGCGCTACAGACGAGCTCTATATAATGGAAGGTTAATCTCCGCAATGTTAAAATTAAATTGGCGCCTTTTTACTGGCTTGAAAACCTGAGCATACATGCTGGTTGTTTAAAATCAGTATCCAATAGGAACAAGTGAACATTGGATTCCAAATTGACTTCATTATACTGGGAATGGTTGCTCCTTATGTTCATCCAACCAGAGGACTGGTTGATATATCTTGTCCGATTGAGCGTCTTGCGGTCTTTTCATAGGCCTACATAGTTGAGATAAACTAAACCTAATGAAGAAGCAATTTACGAAATTGCGTATTCTGTTATTTTGATAGAAAATCAGACATTTTTATTTATTTATTTATTTATTTATTTAATTATTTATTTACTTATTTATTATTATTATTATTATTATTATTATTATTATTATTAATTTTAAGAACGCTATACTCTCCCCTCAATCTCTCCTTCCCTCCCTCCCTTCCTTGCTCTGTGCCTCCCCCACCCCACCCCATCTCACAACGTAGTTGGTACTTCCAAAGCTACAAGATTAAATAATCGATTTTCCGATTAAATCGATTATACTCCAGACATCATAATCGATTATTTATTTCCATAATCAAACAGCCCTAGTGGGACATAGCTAAAACGTGATTCCTCCATTGGTCAATGTGCTGTGAATGCGGGATTATCAATGGACCTTTCCCGTTTTAGCCATGCCCCACCCATCTCTATCTACGCTCCACCTATGCCTCTCTCATGTTGAGATCAATCAATCCCTGAACTCCCTGACTATAAGTTTCCAGAAAACTACACAGGTAAGCTGTTACATGTTTTGAAAATAATTTGACTGGGTGATGTTGCTTCCTGCTGTTGGTGACTATGGCAGCAATAGCGCACAGCCAAATTAGATTCAAGATATTCGACTGCATGTTTATTAAATAGTAAAGACATACAATTCGATCAATGTGTCAGACTACTAAGACAGGCTTTATGGAGCCATTCATAATGTCATGATTGTGACGTCATTCTACACGGCATGTATTTGTTTATTACGTCAAATATGATGGATGGATGAACTTGGAAAGGTCCATTGAATTCAGTTAGATGTTCAGCAAGTGGTGGCAGACATGGGATGGAATGATTTAGTGATCACATTCGATTTTGCACCATCTGTGAGGAGAAAACAGACAGAGTGGCATTCTGTTAAATATTTGTAAACTAATTTGAAATGGAGCTGTGGGTGCCATAGGGTGCAACAGCCTCTAGCTAAATTTGGTTCAAAATACTCAACAACTTCGATGTACAGCTACGTTGAAACTTAGATTTTGAGAATTCCGATTTCAAAGACTTAAATTGATTCCACCAAACGCAAAGCACTGGGTAGATTTAGTTAGAAATGGGTGGGGAATACCTAGAAATAATTCTCTCTCCATCAGTCTTTAGAGAAATCAGTTCAGCACAATGTGCTGATATAGAAATGTGTGGGACTGCTATATATGGATTTATTATGTACATTGATATCGCCCAATGCCGGCATCGTAGATTTTGTATATCTTAATCCATGTTCACACTGGAGAGTCAATCCAGAGCACCATCATACTGAAACATGGTGTTACTCTGGATAAACTCCCTAGCGTGAACGTGTCTTTCGGATGGTTTTCCATTTATGGGGTTTTAAAATTGCATGGCTAGCCCGAACAAACTGCATACACGGAACTCTAGGAATGCTGCCTTCACATGGTAAGGATTACATCAGGAATCTACAAACTTCAGAATTTTACAGATTGATAAATTGTAATATTTACAGCCAGAAACAAGAGGAATCATAGATTGCAGTCGTCTCCACACACTCACCCCACACCACCACCACCCCATTTTGTCATAATGTAAAAGGTTTTCAAATGCTCGAAATTTATTCTGACTTTCAAGATTTTTCATATTATTCCCGCTTTTGTGGAATCCAAGTTTAAATCCATAACCTTTCTTCTGTCAAAATTTGAGCCAACCAAACCAGTAGTTTGTGAGATGTGATTAGATCCAGAATTTGATTTGATCCAAAGCAGTGTTCTTTAATCTAGATCACGGCCAAAATTATGGAAATCATTTGCACGCCAAGGTTCATCGTTGTGTTTGAAATTTGATCCAAATCATATCAATACTTTTTTTAGAAACAGCTCTGGATGCACACACATACATAGTATATAACACAATCACATATTTACCATATATGGTGGTTTTGGTATTTTTGAAAACAGATATTTACCCCATTCATGACAAAGCCAGTAAAACTGGCATCTGCTGTGGTCTTGATGAATGTCCATTTTTATGCCAGGAGAAGATTATTTTTTAAGATTTACCACTGAAATGGCCAGTGGTAAATGTTCAAATATACTCTTCTCGTGGTTTGCAAATGGACATTCAATAAGAAAATAGTTCGATTTTCCTAACCAAATTTAGACATTAAATGTTTAAATTATATATCAATTTATTATTTGTATGCAACTTACACATTTTACTTGCGCATCTATTAATATGTGAAACAAAAAGTACAAATAATATGTAGGCCTTGATGACTGCTGGCACTGAAGGGCAATTTATACCAACATTATCTGAAGAGAACATTTGAAATAAAGGTGTAGGTTTGTTTCTATGTAATGCCGTCATTTCAAAAGTGTCCACGTGCATACATTTTCAAATAGGTTCGAAGATAGTCCTTGCTATTTATCCATTACAAATGAAAGCAGCTAGAAACACTATAATGTCACTAATATATTGCTTTAACTACCAGAGATAAAAGCACAAACAAATCAAAGCACAATTGGGTTATCTTAGTGAATTGTCATCCCAAGCTTCGCTTAGAGATATGCAAAAAAGTCAAACCTATTTTGAAGATGATGCCCCAGGATAGCATGTTGTGAAACATTGTAGAACTTTTTATGCTATGTACATGCTCTTGTTTTTTTACTTACCACATGCGCCCAAACCAGCGCACCTTCTGGGCAATTGAGCCCTTGTATGATGAGTTATTGCTGTCGATCATCTCGTTGGTGGGGTCACCCACCATAAGTATGTGGTAAGAGTGCCCATGTTCTGATAGCATGGCCCACAGCAACATCGTCCAACATGTCTCAATGGGGCAAGGCGAGGCACAATCTGGCTCATATATTTGGATATGTTGCTGTATTATGCTGAAATATTCTCAGAACAGGTAAGCTTCACTCGTTCTCCTGCATATACCTTGGACAGTTCCTGGATGAGCGCTCTCGTTTCTGCAATGGGTAGTGTCGTGCCACATGCTGTGTACATATAAATGTCATGTGTTGATATCATTTTGCTGAACGAGAGTAATCAGCGATTGGAGACCTCGCCACCCCCAGCAGGCAACCATTAGAAATGTGAGTAGCAACGCAATATATTCATTGGTTCTATGCAGTGACCCAAACATAGCGTAGTAAATATGTTGCTGATTGAGGCTGCATTGAATGATATCTAGTAAGCCATAAGATTCCCATGTATAGATTTTCATATATCTGTCAAAATCCTTGCCTATTATGTGTGTTGTATGTCACTGGTCTGTCAGATTTAACAGCATAATACAATTTTTGTAATGCGGTTCCAACAAACTATTTTAATAATTTCTCTCAATAATCAGTCCATAGCCATGACATGTTGGTTTTGTCGGATGACATGCAGTGGCCTCGTGAACATGTTGTCCTAGAGAGCCTGGGCTCTATGTTCATTTATTGTGCATAATATTTTGGTATGTGCTTCTTTCAGCATCTATTTTTTTCAAAAACTTTCTATTGAAGGCCAGGCTGTTGTTCTGCAGGCCAATCCATTGGAAACATTGAGGGAGAATAATTCTGGTTGATGGTGTGTGGATCATTGCATATAAAGAATATTTGGTTTAACATGCGAACACATTTGAGAACATGACTTCTGCCTACAACCTCATCCAAGATGTATATATTTCATGTTATAGATAATGAAGTTCTAAAACTAACATATTGATATGTTCAGCCCTCCGTGGCACAATATGCATATATACTATAATAATTCACAATTCCACATGCGGACATATCTCGGTGACTGTTTAAAGATTTGCGATTTTAGTGTAAATCCTAGATTTTAAGCATTAATAGGTTTTGATTCCTATTATTATATTAGAGAGAAATTCAAACTGCTCTGTGTCGTTAGCTGAATCGCCCCATTTTTTTTAATTACTAGTTTCATGATCATACATGTTGTATTTCCGCACAGACATAAATGATATTATAGGAAAACTTGCACAATTTATTCAGCTTCATCTTCGATCCACAATCTTTCTTATAGATTTGATTGCCTCACTGTCTGAATACAATGGCGTATTGCCAATCTATTTTGTAAAGCAAGATCATGTTGACAAAGATATTTATCACAGTTCGTGTTGAAGAAGAAACTGTCAGGGCTATTCAAATAACGCATCTGCTTGTCTGTCCATTTTGGTATTTTCTCCAAATCCATTTGGTTGAATTCAACTAAATTAATTATGTTAGTTACCCATATGATTGGGTATTGTGAGACGGTATTTATATTGAGCTCAGCCCATTGGGGAAGGGTGGAGTGCTGGAGTAAAAGCTGAAGTTTTGTGAAAATCGAGGTATTTGCAAGGGCATGGCATTGACTGTGCGTCTTACTTTACTCTAACCTCCCGTGGGTACTGGTGGTGGTCGCAGAGAGCTGAAACTTTCTATCCGCTGCCAGAAGAGATATTTGGAGTGTTGATAGGCCATGATTATGTAGGGGTCTATGGACATTAATTCTGCATACAAGATATATTTCATGTTATATATATAATGAAGTTATAACACTATCATATTGATGTAAAAGGACCTTTAAGGAAACCCCATTGATTAAATATTTTTCCTGAAGAAAAATGGGGGAATGAATTCTACCAATCATTTCCACAGGGTTACTTAGGGCAACATTAAGTTTTCTACGTGTATAACCTACATTATTAGCTGTCTTATTATCCATATATCTCGATGTATCCTTAAACTATAATGCATCGGTTAATTGACTCGACCTATGCTCTGTTGAGTAATTAAATAAGCTTTCTAAATAACTGCAAAAGGTATACATGTCGTTAGTGTCAGAGACCCATTTTCCATTTAAAAAATACAGCTACTTGAGAAAACATAGAGCCAACGCATAGGTTAACCAGCACAACATCACTGTTCGCTGTTAAAGGAGTGTTCACCCCAGCGAGAACCTGTACAACCCTAGCCTTGATGTAAATGTAACTTTGAGCTAAATCTATGTATTCATCCCCGCTTCCAGAGACAAAAAACTCCAGAATTCCCCCAGAGTTAGACAGGCTCGTAACAGGTTGATAACGTTGCCAATGAGCTTGATCCATCGTAGTCATTACAGGTTTCACAGTGAACAAATCCAATTCGCATTTAGTGCAGTGACAAGCAGCCATCTTATTAGACAACTAAATATGTCCACTTGTTTAGTGTTTCTGATGCTTCTCCCTCTATGGTACACTTCGAATGACTTCTGCAAGGGTTAGTGAATCATTAACCCCTCTTACCATTTTTGCGTCTAAGTTGTAAATTAGCTCCAGAGATAGTGTTACATGATAACGCTATGGGTTTTGGTGCGATCACTCCACCGATAATCAAAGTCCTATTTTTCACAGATGTTTTCAATTTTTTACCTGCTGAAACATCTTCAGCCACACCTATACCAGCTGACAGGGCTCGCTTACCCACACCTTTCCATATGCGTTTAGCTAATTGCATCGCTGCTCTGAACAGCGAACCTATATTATTTGTTAGCCTGTGACCCTTTTGACGCCTACTGCCTATGAATACAGGTAAATGTCCCCCGGCTTGATCAGTGTAATAATCTCTCAACGTAGCTGAATCCGGTTTACAAGCAGAAATTTTTTTTTCACTTTTGTTTTTAGTCAAAATGTTTAGAGTTGCGTTAATAGAGCGTTTGCACATAAATTCTTAGATCTTAGGCCTAAAATGTAAACAAAGTACGCTTGGTGATGCGCTGTCTTCATATGGTATGTTCTCTCCAGTCCTACAGCTTATAACCACACCTATCATGTCGATGTAATTCTTAGCTATGGTTCTATATTGAGTGTCAGGAAATGTCCATTGACAAATATCTTCTCCACCATGACTGCTAGATAATGGCATAACTCTTAACATAGGAGCTGTAGCATCTCCGACTACATTATTGCTTACGATATCGCAACATACGCAAGCCAAAGTTAATGTAATTTTATTACTTTTATGCATTGATATAATTCCACCCACAGGGGTAGGGCCACTAATGATATGATCAGTATAGCCTAAGAATTTACCCAGGTAAGTGGCAAATTCAATAGCGAACATTCGCTTACCGTTTAATGTTACAAGGTTGATTTGATTCGGGAAATAGTTGAATCCAATGTTATTTTCATAACATTTGTGACTATTAATCTGCTTATTTATAAACTCTATTAGAATTTTAATGGTATAGAAGCCTTTAGGTATTTCTACTTGTTGGATATAGAGAGGATATTCTGCAGCTTTAGGTCAAGGCTCTGAATTCACTGGCGCTACTTTTAAATTATTAGTCATCACTTCCGTTTGGAGAGCATTTTGGTTTGTTCTGCTTCTGCTTAGGTTGAACATTACGTTTTAAAGTTTTCATAAGAATGTAGCAGGATCGTCCAGGTCTTCACTAATGTTAACCAACCTCTTGGATACAATATGGATGACAAACTGACTTCCCATTCCCCAGAGAATCTTAAAGGCATTGGAAGATGCATTCTGAATTCTGAAATCGTATGATCAGGATAGTAATCCATGCTACTGTTACTCGGTAGCGTAATATAAAACTGCTTCATGTTTTTAGCTATTCTTTCTAAACCAGTGACAGAGTCAATTGTTCAACGTTGGGCGGTTTTTTACTTGGTGCAGGTAATATATATCCCAGACACCCGGACACTAACGCCATCCAAACCCCTTTATCTCCATTTTTAATGCTCGGATTTATTAAACACGTTACTATTATAATATAAATAATTATAACCTGAGCGAGATATCTTATGTCGTCTCTGGGTCATTTTCCACCACAAAATGACCAATGATAATCATTATTGCGTATTTCTGGACTCTTTAGAGACATTTCTACAATGCGTCAACATTAGGGTAGGGGTGTGGCTGGTGGGTGGTGGATGGGTAATGATGTACCTGTAGCTCAGTAATGATTCTAAATACATTTACGTTCTGAATAACTTATCGATGAATTAAACGAATTAGGATAACCATGCCATTTGATATATATTCTCGCTTATTATCTTTCATATGCCTTTTAATAATTCTTTCTACTCGATAAAGTTGACTGTTAGCTTTGTTTAAACTAATTTTCTGCAGCTCTTCAGAATAAAATGTACCGATAATGGGATCTTGATTATAATCGTTGAGCTTATATACACCCAACCTCTGAAGTAGTTTCAAACTTATTTTGAATATCTCCTTACTCCATGTCAGTCTACAGCCATTGGTAAATGGATCTTTTAACTCTGACACTCTTACGTCATCGCATACACGCAAATCATTCAGCTTTACTGATGCTCTCGGTTTTGCTTTCGAGCACATATTACGTCCAGCTAATATCTCTGTACTGCAGTCAACATATACAGGTTTCATTTTTGTACTACCGTGTACAGTTGTATTGTAAGATTTTACCAGATTAGGGAGCATGTCGATATATGTATCAGTATTTTGTAAGTCATATATTTCTATGACTTAGCCTTTATGGTGCATTGAATGCATTCAACGATCGCAGAGTTCTAAGATGTGTAGAAATGTATACCTTTAGCTGTTAATATGCGTCTAACGGTAGCGTTCACGAATTCACCCCCGCCGCCCCCCCCCCCTTATCGCTCTGAATCGATTCGGGTCTTCTAGAGACAGTATTCCCAAAAAACTACAATGCTTGAACTAAGGTTTTCAGTTTTATTCATTAAATGGATTATCCACAAAAATGTTGATAGACAATCTATTATGAATAGTAGATAACGCATAGAGTTATTATGTCTGGATAAACTAGTCACGTCGCTCACATCCATTTGCCATAGCTGATCAATGCGGGTTACTTTGAATTGATCTCTATTAAATGTTATTCTCTTAGGTCTATGCAAAGAGCACGTAGCTTGCTCGGCTAACCAGGATCGTATTAAGGGTTTAGATATTGTTCCATTAAAGGCCCTATACAGTTTTTCCAAACCGCCAAAAGACGCTGAGTGTTTGCTATCGTAATATACTCATTTCAATCTTCAGTTAACCCCAATAGATCACTTATTTCCTACGGTTCTTGCGAGCTTTCTTTTGCCATATTTTAACCAACTTTTGGACAGCTTAGCATCCCGAGATCTCAGATATCTAGCTACAGAGCATTGCACTGTCGTGGCCCATCTATTAATGAGTGTAGATCATAGACCTTTAGCCTTGGGTTAGTTTTTTTGTTTTTTTCGCTCTAGACCCGATGCGCTGAAGACTCTGCAGTTGTTCAACACCTTCGTCAGTATTATGAATCTTAGCACAGGTCTTATGAATACCCACTGCTTGTCTAGGTATATTGCTATCGGCTAAGAGTCTATTGACGGCGGTCAGTAATTTAAGTCCGAAAAAATCCTTAGAATTTGTATAATGAGTCTGCGTCACTGTTGAGACCATTAGGTCTACTAGATTGATAATCGGATGGGCTACACCATCTCTGGTGACACGATTTGAGTTGGCTAATGGTAATCCTGAGGCCCTATGATTTAAGATTTCGATTAATCTCTCACCTTTATTTCTTAAGCTAGTGCTCAACGATTGAACTAGCTCTTTAATTCTACCATTACCCAAATTTAAACCCCTAGGCGCTGAATTCTGGCGATTCCACGAATGCTGCGAATTATCTGACGACTTAACAGTGGAACCGAATTGCTTTAGACTGGTCTATCTGCAGTCTACACTTTTGAAGCGTCTGAGAATACAAATTAGACTTTTCTCTAGCCGTCAAGTTACTACGATTTAGAATTTGTTCCATCTCTTGATCTAAATTCACCACTGATCTAAAGTGTTGATTGCTATTTTGAATATTAAACATAGACGTTGTGTTTATACCATCTATCATATTATGCGGTAGCAGCACGATTTTCTGGCAGTAGAAGAGGTAAGAAACCACTGCATTGAATAGCTCGTTATCATTCATATAACGGCGTCTTGCATTGACTGAGCAATCTAATGTTTTCACAGTATTCACATAAGCAGTTTTAATTTTATGCTTCCCCGAATTAGGTTTAAGCAGTATTCAGACACAGTATTGGGTAAACTTTTGTTACAATGTCCTAGAATTATCTTGCGTTGCTTGGGTTTGACTTTAACTAAACTGTGTAAGACTGGTAATTGATCTGTGTACACTAAGACCCGGGTCTAACCGTGCCTCTATCCCATCCACGCATATTATTTTTATTATTATTATTATTATTATTATTATTAGCGTTACTCTGTTTGTTAGGCATTTTTGACTTTCTGAAGCTTTCTTATTAGACTTAGATACATACACTATGCAAACCTGGCTCGGTAAAATATTGGTACATAATCCCAGCTGTTCAGGTGTTTACTGACAGAGGTCTATGAGTAAATAACCATGAATGCACGTAGTCGCATCGCTATATGAATCCTGCAATGTCGAGCTACGCCTAGGATACATTTGACGAGCCAATGTAGTTATACTGGATGTGTCTCTAGGATTCTTAAACAGGATTATGTAATGGCAATTCAGCGAAATATTTCTGTGGTACTTATTTTTCGAGAAAATATTCTGAATCAAATGAATTATCATTGAATGCTCGTGATGACCTCGTCTCGTAAACAATGCAGTAACCCTACTATCTACGTCTTCCATCAGATCGTCAAGAATAATTAGATTAGCCACGTTGGAATCTATTTCTAAAACTTGAGCTCCGGAATATCGCTTTATATCCGCTCTGAGTCTCTCGTACTCAGGTTGACATGTCCCGTAACATAATATCATTTGTTCAGGTGTTTCATCGAACAGCTAATTCAATCTAATTATCTTGCTTAATAGTGTGGGTTTTCCTGCTTGAGACGGTCCGCTAGGTAATATCTTAGCCAGATGTTTAAATTGTGTATACATTTTGCGACGGTGTTTTACTAATCTAGACGAGCGCTAGAGGGTGTATCGAGCTGTACAACATTTCAAACCTCTTCTTCTTTTCGTTCGCTGATCATACCGCCAGTCCTGTAAGTGAGTATCGACATGATCATACGCGTTAAGTGCGTGGATCCATGGTTTATTAGAGTGCGCCGTGCGGCCTGGAACCTCCGTCTTGAGCACTCGAGGTTTCTGTCAGGGTTACCTCACCCTTACCTCCTTTAATCGCCTCTTATGACACGCAGAGGATATGGAAGGTGTATTTTAAGCCCCACCAACAGGGCAACATTTCAAACCTCTTATATTAATAATAATTTTATCAAAATCATGGAAGCATATGTACGAATGTATATGGCTGAGCTCGTTGAGCTTTGTGACGGTAATAAGGCTGAAATTGCTAGCTCGATGTATAGAGTAATCCAGTTTGCGATAGCCTCACGCATGAATTTAGGCAGAATTTTAGTCATACTATGAATGTGTTAATTGCTGTTAGAAACTTATGAAATCGATATATTCCTTCAGGTTTGTACTTTGATCATTATCTATTTCAAATCTGAAGCTTGACTCGTTATGGTACTAATCCTGCAGCTGTGTGTCTCAAATATTAAAGATAATTAAAAAAGACCCCACAAAAATAATGATAATAAAACTAACGATAGACGTGCATCAATGTTGTTACCCAATGAATACGCTAAGCTGTACGTTAATATATATATATTGTATACCTGGTTTGGTACATACCTGCATGATCGTAATTACCATGAGATTAGTTAGGCATAGCTGTAATGCCACTCCCCAGCAACTTTAACTATCGTGCAGCTAGCAATAACCAGGAGTTAGGTATCGTGAAAATCTCTCTAACGCATTGGTCGGCCAGCATACAGAATCTATTATATGCAACTCTATTTCAAATTAATACATTCTTCTAAAATCACGAATTATATATATATATATATATATATATATATATATATATATATATAAAGTATGAAGCAGGTCGAGAATTGTCACGCTGTTCTAAGCTTAAAATATTTAAAAGAAATTTAAATCAAAAAGAAATTATCAAAATTAAGTCGAAACACTGAGTTACATTGGTATAGCAATTACCACATAAAAGCGAACAGCTTTTTTTTGTTGGGGATGGGGGGTTTGTTAAATTTTCTTTGGCGCGGGTGTGTTCGAGAATGTATGTGTTGTAATCTTTCCCAATGATAGGGTCTAGACTCACACCTGCAGTTCGAGAATTTAGCATTGCGCTGTAGGTCTATCGAGTTAGTAGCTTACTCTCCACACATTTGAAAAATAGAAATATAACCTTTCAATTAAGTATTAATGTATAGTAACCACTAACCAGAGTTTGTACTCGTTGACTGTAACTCGACATTATTATACGATTTAGACCCATGTATAATGTTAGTTCAAGTTAAAAGTTTAAAACATTTTTTTAAATTGTATCCGCGATCTCGGCAAAAAAGCGAGTTACCTCCCTTTGCATAATGAGCTACAGCACACGTATGGAATGACGTAGTTACCTCCCATGACCTAATATATTTGTTCACTACTTTTCTACTGTTTTTGACACTATTTCACTTTTGATAATTTTTATTTTTATGATTTGTGTGCTGTTTGTGTGTGTTTGATAATTTTTACCGTTTTTTTTGGTCGCATATTGTTTTAACTATTTTAGTAATTTTTGACTGATTTTTTGCAATTTTTTGCAGCCTTTTTGACCAATTTTGACTATTTCTCCCGTTTTGTTAATTTTGTATCGTTTTTGTACCATTTTTTGGCCCTTTTTAACCAATCTTGAATACATTTTTACCATTTCTGTCATTTTGGGCCATTTTTCCCGTTTTTGATGCTTCAGTATTTTTCATCATTTTTGACAATTCTTGGTCCATTTGGACAGATTTTCAGCACTTTTCCGCTGTTTTGATCATTTTTACAATTGTTGGCCTTTTTGGGTCATTTTCAAGTGTTTTAACTATTTTGTTCCTATTTGATCGATTTTTGCAACTTTGTACAATTTTTGTAATTCTTTATCGTTTTTTACCATTTTGTTTTTTTATACCGTTTTTGATGCTTTTTAACCACTTTCCATCATCTTTGAAAAATTTTTTCGTTTTTATCAATTTAATTATTTTGTATTGTTTTTGTCCATGTCTTATAATTTTTACCGTTATTTGGTCTTTTTGGGTCATTTTTGATTGATTTAACGATATTGGTCCTTTATGAGCGATTTAAATATTTTTTAGTGTTTTGGTCGTTTTTATAGGTGTTTACCATTTTGTCCCTTTTTGACAAGTATTTCCATTTCTGTCGCCTTTTTATGTTATTTTCAATCTTTATTGATTTTTTTACCATTTTTCATATTTTTAGACAATTCTTGTTTCTCTTTGACTGTTTTCACCGTTTTCTGCTGGGTTTTTTTACAATTTCTGATCATTTTAATTCACTTTTACTTTTTTATGGTTTTTATCATTAGTCAATAATTTTTACAACTTTGGGTCCTTTTTCATTATGTTCACCAGATATTAAAAAGAGTTCACAGTGGCATTACTTTTAGCATCCAATGACACCTTTGGCCAGAAACGTTTTCTTGGAACGCGTGAGATTCGTCCTCTAACCTCTAGTTAGGGTTCCAAGCAGATCTGCTTGGAATACTTTAGAAATTGTCGGATTCTTGTTATTATTATTCACTAGTATTATTATTATTATTATTATTATTATTATTATTATTATTATTATTATTATTATAATGCCTTTTCCACCGGCTTCCTCGTCAGAACCACAATGTCAGCGTTTGTTAAATGTAGTTCACTATGTACAGGGATGCCCCCAGATGATGGTTTGAAAGAATCAAGGCGATCCGTCATTAAACGGCTGAGATATGAGTTACTACATAACATATAGCAAATAGAGGTGTTCCTTAATAGAGAGGTCAGATATGTTACAGTTTCCATCGTTGAGTAAATTTATATATTACACTGAATTAATTTCTAGCTGGAAGTTGTTATTGCCTTCTAACTGTCCATGAATGTCGGCCATCTTGGTACTACCAAGTACCGCATGATTATGATTAAGCATCAGATTTAACCCTTTTACTCCTGAATTATACGGATTGCTTCCATTAATCCTTTGGCATAGGTCAGTCCGATTAACCTATTTGTTGCTGAATGACCACTCATTGTATTACAAGTCTCGATTAACCCTTTTACTGCTGAATTACAAGTGTCAATTAACACTTTTACTGCTGAATCACAAGGCTAAATTAATTCTTTTACTGCTGAATAGCAGTACTTAATTAACCGTTTTACTGCTGAATAAGAAGTGGCAATTACCCCTTTTACTGCTGAATAGCAAGTGTCAATTAACCCTTTTACTTCTGAATTACAAGTTTTAATTAACCCTTTGACTGCTGAATATCATGTGTCAATTAACCCTTTTACTGCTGAATTACAAGTCTCAATTAACATGTATACTGCTGAATTACAAGTCTCAATTAAACATTTTACTGCTGAATTCTTCTATTAACCCTTTTAATGCCGAATTGCAAATCTTGATTAACCCATTTACTGCTGAAGTAGTATTTTTTGTACTTATTGGACTTTTTTTACTGGTGTTGACAATTTTTATTATCGTTTCTGACAATTTTGATTGCTTTTGGTAGTTTTTGTACCATTTTTTATGTTTCTTTTTTTTGATCATTTTTTACCGATCTTGACAAGTTTTAACAGATTTTGGCCATTGTTGTATTAGTTTCATCGTTTTTGATAATGTTTTACAACTTGTTTTATGTTTTGTTTTATTTTGGCCATTTCTGATAATTTTTTCTCGTTTTTATCACTTTGACTACTTTTTTAGAGTTTTTGTCCATTTCTTATTATTTTTTGCCAATTTTGGACCTTTTGACCGATTTTGACAATTTTTTCCCCGTTTTCGTTATTAAATATTATTTTCTCCATTTCTGATGCTTTTTTTACCATTTTTCATCATTTTGACAATTCTAGATCCTTTTTGACTGATTTTCGCAATTTTTCTGCTGTTTTTGACAAACCTTTTCGTTCCTGCCCGTGTTTGATAATTTTTAGCGTTTTTTGTCTTTTTGTACTGAAAGTTTACGTGATTGGGATCAAGGGGTTAATTTGCTCGTTTTATATCCGCGATGCAGTTAACGAATCACTTGGATATTCTCCAAATGAACTGGTATTCAGGCATACAGTCTGAAGTCCTTTAACTGTATTGAAAGAGCAACTATTATCTCCGCGCTCGGATAGTAATCTAATTGATTACGTCACCAATTTACGTACAGAGTTAAGTATGACGCACGGTTTTGCAGCAGAAAATATGAAGAGTAGCCAGAACGAGCAAAAGCGGTGGTATGATAAAAATGCTAGAGAGCGAAGTTTCGTAGTTGGCGATAAAGTCCTAAAGGTGACTACAGTGACAAGTAATCCTTTACAAGTGAAATACGAAGGTCATTACGTTATCACAAGTCGTGATGGTGATATTTGAATTATTGGATTAAAACCCCAGGAAAACATAAAGCCCTCCAATGTTGCTGTGTCAATCTTGAACGTGAGTATATTGATCGTGAGGTCACTATTCCTTGCAAGGAAGTTGTCATCCTACAAGTGGATAAAAAGGTATTCCACCTTGATGACATCATTGTTCTCACATCAACAACTGAGAAAATATGCGAGCCAAAGATGGACAAGACAAATGCTTTGTCGTCATTGTCCGGCACATTGTCCTATTTAAAGGATAATCAGAGACAAGACATATTATCTTTGTGTAACCAGTATCCTTGTCTTTTCAAAGATACTCCAGGATGCACTTCGGTGATTAGCCATAATATAGACGTGGGCAATGCCAAACCAATCAAGCAATCTCCATACCGTACAAATCCAATGAAATCTGAAATAATCGATAAAGAGATTGCGTATATAGTACAAAATGGCATTATACAGCCTAGCTGTAGTCCTTGTGTCTTGGTACCGAAGGCTGATGGCAGTTTCCGGTTTTGTGCTAACTTCCACTGTGTTAATGACATCACTTCCGGTGATAGTTTCGCAATACCGAGAATTGACGATTGTATTGACAGAATCGGAAATGCGAAATATGTGACTAAGCTTGATTTGCTAAAACGATACTGGCAAGTACCTTTAACAGATCGAGCGAGGTCAATGTCAGCATTTGTGACAACTTTTTTTTAATGCTTAAAAATGGCATTTGGAATGAGAAACAGTAGTTCAACATTTCAAAGGTTGATGAACACACTGGTAGCACCAATTAAAAATAGTGATTCATACATCGATGATGTAATTATATACTCGAGTATTTGGGAAGGTCATGTGGAAACCATTCGTCAATTTTTTTAACGAATGAAAGAAGCAGATCTGGTTGTTAACCTCCCAAAGAGTGAGATTGCCAAAGCAACCGTAACATATCTAGGTCATGAAATTTGGCAAGGGAAAGTTCGTCCTAAAACAGCCACGAGGAGGCCATCCACAATTACCTGGCCCCTACAAATCGTAAGGAAATCATGCATTTCCTGGGCATGGCTGGATTTTTCAGGAAATTCGGCAAGAATTTTTCACCGCTTGCAGCTCCACTGACGAACTTGCTCAAAATGAATGTTCCATGTTATGGACATTAATTTGCACTGATGCTTTCGATAAGACCAAGGCAATTTTGTATTCAAGTCCAGTACTGGCTGCACCAGAGTATGCAAAACCAATGAAGTTGGTAATTGATGCTAGTGATCTGTGATTAGGCTCTGTACTAATGCAGACAGATAGTCAGGGACATGATCACACTGTGTGCTATTTCTCGAGAAAGTTTGATAAGCATGAGTTAAGATACTCCACAATCGAAAAGGAGTGTTTAGCTCTTGTGGTCTCACTTCAACATTTCAACATCTATTTATGTTCATCAAAATTTCCCGTTGAGTTTTTTACAGATCACAATCCTCTTGTTTTTATACAAAAAATGTCAGGTAAAAATCTATGTATTTACAGATGGAGTCTGACGATCCAGGCATATATTTTACCATCAGCCATATAAAGGAAACAGATAACGTATTGGCTGATGCTTTGTCAAGGACACACTGAATAAAACCAATGAAGGGACTTCCAAGATATTATGACAGGTAAATTATTATAGTTAACCTAATATTTAATAATATATTTTTCGCTTTGGCGGCCTTGGCCTTCTGGTAGCCGGTTACTCTAATGGTCGTCGCTGATTGTAGCCTCAGGGTATTCTTTGTATACTTACCCGCCCTCGTTGCTCACGATTTTTAAGATCTTTTCAGTTCGTTCGCGGCTGGTGAGTATTTTCGTGATTGGTCCTTGCGATAATTTTGTTAAAGTAGTGGTCACTATTTTCAATTCTGAGTAGTATATCCTAATTGGCTATCCAGTATGGTAGGATCGATGAACACTTCTAGGCATAGTCATTCACGAAGGCACGGGTCTATGTAAAGTAACCTCGTTCGTTAAAAGTTCTTTTTTCAATTATATTTTTCATTACATGTTCACATCATCATTGTTCATCGACAAAGTTACCGATGACGGGCATTAAATGGTTAACATATATGTTTAGGAAGTTAACTTACTTCAAAACTTTAAAAGTAAATATAAAAAAATAAAAAAAAAATTCAAAAAATGTTTTTACGTTTAAAGTTCTCATAACTTTATAAAACGGTTGCAATAGGAGATACAATTCTAACTTCATTAAAGTTATCATGTATTAATAGTGGATACATTAAAGTGCATTCATGAAAAGGCAAGATATACAGGTTGTTAATTTCAATAATTACCTTAATTGCCATTTTTAATATTAATATTTTGCAATGCCTACAATATCGTCGAAATCGTCTTATAGCTGTATATCACCAGTCCCTTAAGGTGAAAACGCACACTTATAAAGAAACAATGCGTTTTCTAAATTTCGGGGGTGGGGGTGTAAGGAGAGACGCATCAACTTTGAGTTGATGACGTCACAAACAAAATTTGAATAAGGCCGCTTATAAATTGCTTATGGGCCTAAGGATTGTTAATCTGGCATGATAGATGCCATGATTTCAAAATATGATCCAAAATTGGTTAAATTGATCTGGGACTATTTTGTCTGATTTCGATATGGTTGAGTGATCACTCAATACTATAATTGATCAGTCAACCTCCATATATGGCATTATACATGCTTCTCAGAGCGAAAATTGCCACCAAAGCATGTGTCAGTGAATAGCAAGATTAGTGTCTGTGCAGGCGTGAAACCAGTCAGATATGTCTGGTTCTTCAAATGTGAAGTTTTTCAAAAGTGGTCTTATTATTATTTTATGTGAGTGGTAGGGTTTGCTTTTAAGAGGAACAAGCCAAGTTATAACGCCAAGTAGTTGAATATCAACGTTTTATATTAAGTTGAATTAAGAGTGATAGTCCTAGGTGCCGTAATTGATTCGTATGGAGGAGGCGTGAAATCTACAAGAAAACTGAGGCAATCGATCGGTCGATCATTTTCACCTGACCTGCGATCACATTTCAATAAACACTCAGCTATCAAACACCTCTCCACGCCCTAGGGACAACCCACTTAGCCAAATCAGCCATGGAGAACCACTTATCATCCCGAACCCGTCATTGAACCTTCTTCAGGAGACCTTCATCTGCTCATCTTCTTCTTCTTTTCGATCGCTGGTATCACACTTGGAGAGCCGTTCTCAAGATGAAATATGTGGTTTTCTGCAAATACAAATACAAATCTGCTCATGGGTCTTCTAATCTTATGACCCATCGTCGGACAGTCGAGCTGCAAACATAAAGATCCATCATCGAACATTCTAAATCACCATAGAGATGTGTCGAATCCGTTCTTTACCTCTACGCATCAGTTATCAGAACACTGATGTAATATAGTTATCTTCTTCGAATTACATTTCGGGACTCGATTCTTAACAGCAGTCATCTGAGGATAGTCTTCAATGAATCACCTCTGGATCTCCAGTTCGTTTAACATCATTGTGCTTTAACGGCCACATTGGGCGGTGCTCATATATGTTTCGCCAGTGACGTCACGCTCCTTATATTCCTGTGCCTGTGTTTATATCACACATATATATCGATATATCGATTATTATTCCGGATTCGCACGACCTATTTCGGATCATCTTCTTCGACCATCGCTCCAGGGTCAAGCAACTCAACTATGACGGACTACATTCTGTACGTCTCTACGAAAGATTTGCAGATTTTGGTATGACATTACACCAAGAAACACAAAACATAATATACTATACATCTTAATTATTTAATTAGTATAGGTTAGTAATTACTTAATGGTATACTGACTACCATTTTTAATGAACGTCGGTGATGAGTGAATCATTCCAATAGTAAATTTTCATATTAATCTTCTATTCCTACGAAAATGGACATTTCTCAGACCCATGATAGAAGTTATTTCCAGCGGGTAAAATCAATAAAGATTTGAGTTACACGATTCTATACAATTCGACTCAACGTGAATTAACGGAATCGATTCATTGTTTAAACTGAATCATATTCCATCGTTTATCGAGAAAAGAAGGTCAAAATTTTATGTTTAGTGTTGTTTATACGTTTTGGTTTCAAGCAGTTAATGGTTGGGATAACATTTTACTCCAGACATTAACTAATTATGACCAAACTCCTAATAACTTAATTGCTAAGCGTGAAATCATTGTGCCAAATTATTCTATGGTAATGACTGATTTATAAACCGAATTATAGTGGGTCTGATGCTTCAACTTTCGCTGAAATAGCATACATCGTGAATTCGTTCAATCTTGATTCAAATTATCTGTGATATACCATTACTGTCCGCCCATCTCATCTATTTTATGCCGTTTCATCCAACTGTGCAATTGATGATATTTTAAATTGAAATGCTGTACATATATTAAATATTTTTTAACAACTGATATTGGTATCTGTTTTTTTCTTTGTCTAATTAACCCTCTCTGACGCATTCGCTGCCAACAATGATATCCAGATAGTTTAAGTCTGCTCTTAGGAATTAATAATTTAAAACTTTGTCTGGGATATCCAATCCCCATTTTTTGATTAACAACCAATTCTTGGACCGTTGAGATGGGACAATAGACTTTAATCTCGACGAGTCGTTCAACGAGTCATCTAAGTAGGAATTGATAGTCCGCCATCTTGACACACTTTATGATTACATCATAATATTCACACGGCATTCGATTTCCAAGTTCATCAAGACGGGCCAATCATAAATTGCGTCATATTATCTTATTGTCAGTCAACATCTGGTAAATCCTACAATTGTCATTGGCGGTCATCTTGGGCCTCCGATAGATTTACACTTTAGATTGTTTTTTCCATTTCGTAACCCTGTATCTTCTTGGATAATGACATCGCCCTATAAGGTCATTCTGAGGACAAGAAGTCATCATATTGGATCTTCGAAAGATGATGTTACCATATTGAGTCAATTTGAAAAAGAGACCGCCATCTTGAGTCTCTTGATTCTGTCAATCCACCATCTTGAATTCATTTGAGTCATAATTGCATTGACTTAACTTCGATTTAGTTAAGCAATTCGGATCAAATGAAATGATTAACAGTAGATCCTCCCGATATTTAACCCCTAGACAACAACTTTCAAATTTGAATCACTTAATTGAGCACTACAGGGAGGCTCGCTCCATGACATTAGTCTGAGGGTAATAAATGGCATTTGCTACTGTAAATGGTCTAGGCAAACAGATTAATATAATAGGGAGTTAATTGCCATTTAATACCAGTTGACCACCTGACTGATTAACCCATGAATTTAGTAATGTCAATATAAAACTTGCACTTATGTAGATACTAAGGTTAGCTGCTGAATATTTTTCAAAACAATTTGACAGGAAAGTGTTCCTAGCTACTAAACCTTCTACTTGTGAAATATTAGATTTTGTATTAACCCATATTAGGTTAACTTTTATTTCATTGATTTTGATCTAATTTTCCAGTGTCCATTAAGAAATATAGGAAAGATAAATTCTCACACACTTCCTATAGTTTTTACTGCTGAATGGCCAATCCCTGATTAACCTATTTACTGCTGAATGGCCAATCATCTAGCTGAATTTTGTGACCAGTTTGTGTCTGTATATGAACCTTCTCCAAATCCACCATTTCATATCTGTTTTATCACACGGCAAATAACTGGATTTGCTACTGTAAATGCTCTAGGCAAACAAATTAATCTGATATGGATTCAATTGCCATTTAATGCCAGTCGACCATGGGGCCGATTAACCCATAAACTAATGAATGCCAATATAAAACTTTCAGTTATGGTAGATACTAAGGATACCTACTGAATGTTTTCTAAAACAATTTGAGTGGAAGTTGTTACTGCCTATTAACCCCTCTGCTGGTGAAATATTAGATTTGTTTTAGCCCTTATACTGCAGAATGTGAACTTTTATTTCATTAATTGTGTACTATTTTTCCAGTGTCTATTACGCATATTGGAAAGATAAAATTGTCATTCACTTCTTAACCCTCTTATTGCTGAATACTCAATCCCTAATTTGCCAGTTTACTGCTAAATGGCCAATCATTTTGCCGAGTTTTATGGCCAGTTTTATGTCTGTATATAGGTCTTCTCCAAAGCCACCTAGGTCATTGATCCGAAATGCACAAACCATTATCAAGAGCAGTTCTCAAAAGAAAAGAGGGTCCAGCTCGAATGCAGGTACTCTTGGAAGTTGTATATCTGTTCATGGAACAGATCTAGTTATTATTATTATTATTATTATTATTATTATTATTATTATTATTATCATTATTCCGCCAGAATTCAAAATTCTTCTTCTCCGGAACCAGTCAGCCAATTGAGTAGAAACTCAGGCACGCTATGCTCTTGGTCTGTACTCGAATCAAAATAGCTAAACAGAACATGATTGGCTAAGGGTATTGGTAGCCATTTTGATGACATCATAAATCATTAAATAATCTTCTCCTCTAGAACTTCTGAAGATATCTTTGTGAAATCTTGGGAATATAATTACACGATATGGGCAAGTGAAAATCACTCATAGAGCCATGATAGCTAAAAGAACCTGTCCACCATGGACCAATGAATTTTGAGTGTGTGGGCATCCATTTTACATTTTTATATTTGATGGGGTTTGACAGCAAAAATTGCTATACTTATGTTAGATGAGCTTCGAAATCTGAATTGGCCATTTGTCAAAATGACCGATGATTAGTTTGGTGGCCATCTTGGATTAGTCATCCTTTTTTCTGCGGGATGCTTCCCCCGAACTACCTGGTCTAGAGCAACCAAACAGGGCCCATATTAGCAGATTTAGTGCTCTCGATGGAGACTTGAATCAAAACATCTAAAGCAAATATGACTGGCTCCGGGATTTGGCAGCCATCTTGCTGGTTTCATGAATCTTCTCCTCTGGAACTTCTGAACCGACCTAGCTCAGATTTTGGGGAATATATTTAGCCCACGGTTCACACGTGATGCTAGCTCGTAGAAATGTAATATCTAAACAAACATGGCTGCCATTGACCAAACAGATTTTAGCATCTGGACATACATTTTGAATCCTGAATCCGAATTTGCCACATTTGAAATTGACCGATGATTGGTTTGGCACAATCTTGGATTATTCTTCCACTTTTCTGCTGTTTGGTTCTTCTGAACCACCGGGTCTACAGCAACCAGACTGGTTCGATATTAGCAGATTGACAGTCTTCAGAGTGTCTGAGAAATTATAGGAGATCTATCAGTAAACAGCCGAAATATTTAGATTTTAGTTTCCCTCTTTATGATGTATTAGGAAACACTTTACACGAGGCACTAATAAAAATGATTAATGTGGCATTTAATTTTCATTTTATATCTGTTGGCCACAGTGTAAATACAAATGTAAATGTGATAGGGATTTAATTGTCAATTAATAGCAGTTAACCATGGCGCCGATCAAACCATGAACTTATGAATGCCAATATAAAATTTGCACTTATTGTAAATGCTAACGATACCTGCTGAATATTTTTCAAAACAATTTGACTGGAAGTTGTTCCATTCTATTAACCCGTCTACTGGTAAAATATTAGATTTGTATTAACCTTTACACTGCAGAATGCTAACCTTTACTCGGAATCATTCTAGAAATTGCTCTGATTATTGTCTTTATTATTATTATTATTATTATTATTATTCCTATTCTATCGGGTTCTTCTGAACCATGCAGCCCAGTGTGCTCCTATGAACGTTGTCATATCAGCGTCGGCATAGATGAACGAGGGTTTGAAAGCTAGAAGATAATCCGTCAATAAACGTCCTAGATATAAACTTCCGAAATTACTACATCATATATAGCAAAGGATTAATTTCAGAAGTGTTCCTTAATAGACAGGTTAGATCTGTTACAGTTTCCGCCGTCGAGTCAATTTATGATGGCAACTTTAGATTTCACACTCCTGTTCCTTGCAGCCGAATGTCCAAATTTATTTAGCAACATGGTTTAGTAGACTGAGTTGTTTCTTTAAAAATAATTTAACTGAAACTCATTGCTGTGGTCATGGCAACTTTCAGTCACACACATTTTAAAATGTTCAACAATATAGATGTCAAAGCACACAATAATATCCTAAATATTTTGGCAGCAGCGGACAAAAGGTCAATCTAGTAATGACGAGTTTATATATCTTTCAAGCAAAAGCTTGTCAGAATAAAATCCGGGCCTATACCCAGGAAGATCTGTATTGCCCAAAGACGAACACCTCCTCTGGCACCAAACGATGGTTATTCTTTAAAAGGAGTGGTGATATAACCAGCAGCCGTAAGTAACCACCATCTTTTGGTAAAAAAAGTTGCATAGTATAGCGAATACGTTATATTAACTGACTATCTGTCTTTAACGACAAACATGTTTTATTGTCAATTAACAACAATTGGATTGAGTCAAACTGAGTTAGATTTAACTCTTTCCCTAAAAGACAATACAATTCAGTATGTTATTTTATATAATAATTTTACAATAAAATGCAATTGGATATGTACATATATACATTAACATTATGTATATTACATATTAAGAATAGTGAGACTAATAGTTGAAAATTGAAACTGAAATGTCCGTCAAGTTTATGCTGTTAAATATTTTGAAACTAACTAGACCGGGAGCCATTGCTGTAAAAAGGAGCAACGACACCCAGTCAAACTAGCCTCATCATATTCAACAACACTCATGGATAGTTACCTCGAAATTGGGATTCTGGGAATTCATGATTCCGATTCCAACACGCGGAAATGGGGGCTGTGCTTAGAGTCAGTCAAACCGTTGTGTATTCTTAATGTAATTCCGGACTTTCTGAAAGATGAAACAGTTTTCACCAAAGCCTAGGTCGGGGTAATATTAATATGTCCTCTGAAATAACAAAATCTAGTAGATCTCTAGAGAGCTGTTGTCTGTGTTCTGTATACTCGAGTAAATACTGTTTGTTATCTTCTATGATGTACACGAAATTGGCGCAGTTAGGACTGCCACTAAGATGAACATAATTAAGATGAGCGTTAAGTTGACTACATTTATTTCGTAATTTAGTGTGTATAATATTGGGAAGTCGGTCCCCAGTGCTATAATATGCAGGTACGGCGTTAACATGGTTGTGATATGAGGCAGATGCAGAATTTTTAACGGAATCAGCTAGCTTGTTCCAAAGGTTGCTTGTACTAGGAAAGTAGGGTTTTATAGCTCTCAAGACGAATATCTTCTTCTACTAGGTTATTTCTATTTTGTAGATTACAATTTAAAACTTCATCTCACCGTCTTGGGATTAGTTCAGAAATATAATCTGGATAGTCGCCTTTAGCATTTTATACATTAAAATTAGTTTTTACTTTTTTTTTCTGCTACTTAACATGCCTAATCCAAGTTCTTTGTATAATCTTTGTAGAGGTGTGTATTTGGGTAGTCCAGATATTATTCTTATCGCCTCTTTCTGGATATATTCAATGTTTTCTGATGTTTGTTGCGTGCATCCAGCAAACACTTCGAATCCATATTCCAATACAGGACGAAGGTAACTAAGATAGATTTTTAAATACTGATTTCCTTGATACTTTGTATTTTCTTTTTCTCATTGAACCTAAAATTATGTTTGCTTTTTTAATCATATTCTCTATAGAGTGATCGTGCACGCTTAACGATTAACTCGTGCCTTTTTGAAACTGCACTTTGTAATTCTGTCTGAGAACTGATTTTTATCCACATTATTCTCAATATTATAGGGCCTACGGTAGTATGTGGAAGCGTTCATATATTAAAATGTGAACAAACTACATTTACATGACATTTCAAGGCGCTTCCTAAGATTAGCAACCCGTCTTTAAAGCATAGGCAGTAGGCCAACGCTTTGACCGTATAGACTAGAAAAAAACAGTTATTTTCGATGAGAAAAATATTATGTTTAATATTTTTTTAATAATTTTACTGGAAGGTGTTGCAAATGCGGCAATGGGTTTACGTCAAATTATTGTCTAAGTATTCAACAGGTTTCCTGAATAGTTGTCTTGAAAGTTAGATTCCGAGACTTCAGAGGTTAAAGTGGTAAATTCACTGGTCAGATGCATTAACTCTACCCGGTATCCGATACCAGGCGGTAAATGATCCAGTCATAGACTTTCGTGCCTTATTGATTAACGCGAATTTCATAGAAATCTGTCCAGAATTAGTTTTGTAAACGCTCAATAAAAACGCATCCTTTCTACTTAAAATACCGTTATTTCACATAACAGCAGCGTGAGAGTTCAAGTGCATGTATGACATCTGCAGACCAGCCTCGCCTCCGAGCGTGGATAGCTAATCAATAACTCGTACTTCCTTCTCTAGACATCGATAGGCAACATGTGTTAACCCTTTAACACTCACACAGACCAAAAACCGCTTTACCAGTGGTCTTGGGAAATGTTCATTTGTAGACTAAGAGAAGACTATTTTCGAAAATTTACAACTGAAATGCCTGGCTCGATAATCGGTGTAGTCATTCCAGTGGTACATTTTAAGAGAAAATCGTCTTCTCTTGGTCTGTAAATGGACAGTTTCTAGGAGAAAATTTAATTTTAGTGAACAAATTTGCGGGTAAAACGGGCACTGTTACTGCGTGGATGATCAATTCAAACGTTCAGAGTAGATTCAGAAAATATGTAAGAACTGGCACCAATTTGATAGAAATGTGTCGGTAATTAGCCTTGCAAACGCGAGATACAAACGATTAATTCACTCTACCTGCTGTTTTAACACCGTTAGCGGGAGCCTCTGAAAATCACTGCCTCCAACTGTCTTCTCTAGACAGCTATTGAGTCACGCATGACTGCGCCTGGCCATATCACAGGGCAGTTGAAATACATCGTGATATAAGCGAATACATATATGCAGTATTTTATAGAGAAATGGTCATTAATTAATCAATTTCACTAAATGCTGTTGCTGTCTCACAGTTAAACTATTTTCAATACAACATTTTTGAAATATTAACGCTGGATTGACTGGCACAATAACAGAGCCAGTAATTCCAGTGATATATTTTCAAAAATAATCTTATCTTAGCGCGTTTTCTACGTGGAGATTACATTTTCTGCGACCAAAAAAAAGAAGACCAGAAACAATAAATTCTATGATATAACATATACTCTGTTAAATAATTTGAAACTAATTACAGCAACATCAATCTTTCCTGACAGACATGTTAGGAAGTCTTGTAATAATACCATAGTAAATGTGCTTGATGATATGCTCAATGGGACGAATATATAAACATGAAATTAAAGCGTGTATTTAAAAATTGTAATATATTTTATTTTCAAGTGTACGTGTACTGAGGACGATACTGGAACATATTGTACTTGTGTCTTCTTAACAATATCCGGACAATGAGATGTATCACTGCGTGTTCTTAATTCTCAAAACTGTTCAATGAAAACTTTCAACTTTCCCACAGAAAATGCCCATTTGCCGACCAAAAGAATCCTTTTGTGAAAATTTGTCTGTGGAATGACCTGCTCAGTTATGGAGACAGTAATTCCAGTGATATATTTTCAAAAATAGTTTTCTCGTGGTTTACAAATGGACATTTTTCTAGAGCACAGCAGACTGAGAACGGAACATATTGTCCGGGGATCCA